>OX637536.1:63398560-63998560 GCA_951800035.1 Linnaemya tessellans
ATATTCTTTGTATCTGTATGGATATAGAAATCAAAGAGACCCAGTAAAAAAAATTTGGAAGTCATTTTAGGGAACTACTTTTACTCTTGCAAAGTATCAATAAACTTATCAGGAAGTGATATTAGCATATACGGAAATTGAAAGTTACTTACAGACATTATATTTTTATTTGCAAAAAATATTTCTATTTATAAAATATATAACTGATTTAAAAATATAATAAAGGTAATAATTTATATAATGCCGCAATAAGCGGCTTTTAGTAACTCCACAAAAGTAATGGAAAGGTCGCATTTGCTTAACATGGAGAGTGCTGTTGGCTGAAGTGTTAACTATGAAGTGAGACTATGAAGCGGAGGGTATTCAGTTCGACTCTGTGCTAAATCATGAATATTGTGGAGAATTCTTCTGATCAGTATAAGTGTTGTGTTAGTTGTTGTCATCTTGTGACCAATTTTTGAATAACATTTTTGTGCAATTTCGACCAATTGTATTTTTCTTGAAAATAAATTTGCAATATATGTATACTAACGTTGCTCAAGCATAAGTCGATTCATTTCGTTCAGTCCCACCCGATATAATAATCAGTAAAGAAAGAGCTCGCAAGGAATACAATAATATTCTGAGCTTGAGATCGGGCACCTGGATCATTTCTACTGACTTTCACATACGGTTGTCATTGGAAGAAGTTCTCTTTTTTCACTAAATCCAAAGTCATGTTTCTCATGTTTTTTTTTTAACTCGGACCAGCAATTAAGGAATGACCTCTATAGTATATGAAATGCATTGAGCCGGAAGTAGAAAGGAGGGCATAATATTGAAACGACAGATGAAGAGAGGAAGATACGGATAGAAAAGATAGAGATAGAGAATAGGGCCAACGAAGGAGGGTGCTGTTCCTCTGCTCTTGAAAACATGATAGATCGGATCGTTGCAAGCTATGTTCAGTGACCAGTGATATGCATTCATCACCGAAACAGGCTGACAACAACAACTTGCACTGTCAGCATCTCTGCACCGATATTTTACAAAGCATTTTTTATACAAATAGATTTCTGATATGATGAGAATTCACAAGATTCTAAAATGGTTTAGAGAATAAACATTTACAGACAGCTTGCATCCGTAATCTCTCCTACTCAATACATTTTGTATTGACATGATACAATTTTCTCTGTTCTAAGGAATTTTTTGCCATACAGTAATACATGAATTACCATGTAAAGCCACCTTAAGCAATCTCACTCGATATCGTGCTGATTTTCTGATGTGTAACAGACAGGAGTTCAAATTATATAAAAATATGAGACGAACTCCGCCAATTTCATGATGCTAATCAGTATATTGATTTCTTGCTTTTTTTGCGGCAAGAAAGAGTAGATATGTATCATGATTGCCTAAAGCTAGATTTACACGATTGAAATTTCCTTCAAAATTGCTCTTCAAAATGCTTTAAACTCGTGTAAACAGCAAAATTTCTTCAAAATTTATTCAACAAAACTTTTGAAAATCTTATTGATGCCGTGTAAATAAGGATCAAAATCGAATATGGCAATATTGATAACTATAAATAATTTGACAGCATGTTCATTCTTTTGATTGAATATATTAATATATTATATATATGCCAGGCGTTCTCCGGGGCATATAGATTCCCGCATATTAGTATTGGCCTTTTTTATTGGTGGGGTGACGAGATTAAGCAAATAATCAAAATCGTCTGGTGACATTCGTACAAAGTTTTTGTATAGGTCGGGATCATTTCTTTTCAATCGCTCCCTAAAAGAGACATACATATCATTACCTTCCAAAAGAAAAAGTCGAACACGATATTCCTTTTGTTTTCTTCTTTTTTTGCGTTATTATCAGCTACTTCTGCCTCCAATATTAAAAATGTTGATGCTATGATTATTGTGTCGTCGTTTTTTTTATAATAAGAAATTATTTTATTTAATAATATATTATCTCACAAGAAAAGCAAAACAGCTGATCAAAGTTAATATTTTCAATATAAAAAGTTTACCAATAGTGTCAATTACCTTCAACAAATTTTGATCAAATATTGATAAAAAGATTTTGAAATATATTGAAAGAATATTTTGATCAAATTTTTGAAACGTGTAAATAGAACATCAAAATAAATTTTTAAAATTTTGATAAGACTTCAAAATACCTTCAATCGTGTAAATCTAGCTTAACACTTTGAAAATTATAATTTTTATTCGACGGAAAACAAATCCCATCTATAATAAAATTAATTATGAAGATAAGAATTATTATGTATGTTCAAGTTAAAATCCAGTAATTTAAAATTAGTTCATTATTTTTTATTTAAGAATTGTGTTTTTAATTAAAATATTTTTATTAAGGGTGGAATATTTATGATAATCCTCGTACACTTTTGAAACTACTTACTAGTCTACAGGAACATTAATTAACCAATGCCTTTTATGAAATAAAATATGTTCCTTTCAATAATGAAATATATAAATACAGCCTGTCCGCCGGGAAGGTATACTACTTTGTTTTTCCGCGATTTTGGTAAACATTAGTCTTGAAAGTTCATGTTTGATAGTTCTGAAGTTGACACGTGGCAAATTTAGTATGGAAAAATATTCGATGCCACATCGCATACAGCCAGGATTACATGAAATTACTGCGATACCTCTTTCCACAGCAAGTTATTTCAAGAAATGGTGTTGTTGACTTCTTTTTGTGGGGATATCTGAAAAGCAAGGTTTATGTAAACAAACCAGAAACGCTTGAGCAACTCAAACAAAATATTCCTGATGAAATTAATGAAATACCGCGTGAAATGTGTGAGAATGTAATGAAAAATGTGCTCAAAATGTCTCGCATTTGTGAGGCTAACAGATTCGGACATTTATCTGATATTGCATTCCATACATAATTGCCTACATTAAATAAAACATGTATCAATATAAGATCCATTCCACCCATCCATTCTCTTTCATTTAATCTAAAATTAAACAACGTCCCGGCAGACACCCTGCATAAAAAAGTTCGTGGAGTAAAGTACACCTCCAAATGTATAAAAATATTTCAATATTCCGTCTTAACAGCTGAAAATTAAATTGAAATTTCGAACCAAAAACAAACAACTTTATTAGATTACGACAAGTAGCGAACAATTAATTAACAGTAAATTCTGAGAGAATCTTGTTTTCAGTATCCGCCACATAGCGTTGGTAACTCGCGAACATTTTTTGTTTTCAGTCAAGACACTAAAGGGACAAAACAACTGACTAAAATAGCCTGCATAATTTATATCTTTATACCATATTTATTTGATATGACAAAATTTGTTATCTCTAATTATATGAAAACGTGCTACTGCACGTAACTCAAAATTATTCTGTGTTAAGAATTAACATTTTTAATGAATAACGTATACTAAACTAAAGCGGTACAAGCATTTTATGAACATTTTGTGAATGAACATTCCATTGAATTTTTTTGTCATATAATTAGAATAGCAAATTTAATTTTTAATAAAAAACTTTACGACAAATTCTGCAACTAACTGAATTTATTCAGCTAAAACCGAATGAAATTTTCCACTTCATAATAAAGGGCAAAACATATTAAATAATTTTTATTGTGCTTGATATAGTATAAATTTTCAAATGACGTTATAACTTTAAATGACTCTTCAACTCTAATAAAAGAAAACATACAAAGGGAATGAAAAAGTTATTTCCAACACATTATCTACCAGCGCCCGTTAAACTCGTCAACACTTTTAAAAAGTTCAAAAATATTTTTGATACTCATGCTGCAACATGACGTTGACGATGATGGTTTTCTCCTTTCAAATAATAAATACAAAACTTTTGTAGTTGTTCACTATAAGCAAAAAGGTAGGAAAAAACTCAAACGTGTACACATTCTCCACTTAAGTTGTGAGTTATAAAAGAAATACATTTTTCCTGCAATCGCTTTATGTTGCGTTTGCAGTAAAATAACAATAAAAAATCATTCGATATTTGAGAACAATAACAATATCCTTTTTCATTTAGCAACCGTTTTATTACAATCTAATAACACTTTAGCACACATTTTTTCAGAAGGATATGAATAAAAAGCACTCACAAAATATTTTTACATAATCGTTTGTTTTGTAACAGGAGCATGTCCTTTTAGCAGAAAAGTGGTTAAATACACGTACGATATGATTATGGTTCATTTAGGAATATTTAAGCAACGAAATGTATAGAATTTTTGAACAGATACTTTTTATGCGTTGAAACGAACATCTCTTGCAGTCATATTATTTAAGCATTAACACTTACTTACATATTCGTATGTGCCAAAACAAGCAGGTTCTGTTACTGTTACTGTTTGGTAAACGACGAAAAAAAGTTATGAAGAAATGGTAAAAAAATATTTATTATGGAAGTTCTAGAGATTTTATTATTGGATTTGAGTTTTAAATCTGTGCACTATAAGTAAAAGGAACCATCACTCCTTACAAAAAGGTTTAACAAAGATTTAACACTGCGGCTTTTCAGCAAAAAAATCAGTATCCGTCTCGTTGGATCGTCGTCGTTGGTGTTTGTTTTTTCTTGATATTGAGCAAGTAAATGACCATTCTGTAGGCGTGTCATTTTTTATGTTTCCATAATGCTACACTTTTCATCCACTGACGTCTTAATAGTTAATTCTTCAGTCCACCATTCTCAATGTTTACATCGGGCTAGTCGGTTCGAAGTTATCGACCGCCATCTATTACTTCTCAAAGATAAACACAGACACAACGTGCACTGGTGTGTTAACTTCTTCTCGGTAGGGCACACATGTATCAACTGGTATGCTTTTTATATTACCTAGACACTAACGCAGTTAACAGTAACACGTTAATGTTTTCGGGTTTGGTAATCGTATCGTCTATCGGATTGTCCCCCTAGGAATTAGAGGCTCATTCAACTTTAATTAAAATTAAAAAAGAGCAAAGCGCAAGTAGAGCAATTTACTTAATATTTTACAAAATAAAAAAATAGTGAGTCAGTTAACCATGAAACCTTAAAAAAATTAACATAAACGGTCCGATTTATATAAATCTGGCTATATCCTATTAACGATTAAGGGCGTGTTTTTACGATTGAGGTAGGGATTAGTATTTACCAACAGTTCATTAATTTTATTAAATCCACTAATCCGTTTTCTATTTTTAAGTTGAAGCTTAAGCCTCGCATAATTGCCATATCAAACAACTCAAAAAAAGTTTATTAATTAAATTATGGAGAATTTGTGTTTAAAGTTATAACGGGGAAGCGTTGTACCAATTGTCCTGAACGCATCTGCCGGGTAAAAATTAGAACGGTACAAAAACTTTCTGAGTCGTGACTTATGGAAAGAACACATATCACAAAACTAGACTAGAACAGCTTACAAAATTCTCACACTCTGCGTAACATTTAAAGATGTGAATTTATTTTCTGCAAGTCTTTCGGTTAAAAAAAGTTATCACTTTTTAATTTATGGTCATTGATTACACTAATTAACTTGTCATAATCTGATTAAAATAATAATGACTTATACCGTGTTTTAAGGAACAACTCTGTGACATAATCGTTTAGAACCAACCTTAGACCGTGTGCTCTAGAATATATGTATATATAACCGGTTTTTATAAAACCACAACTGGGACTGGCACTTGTACTAAGGATACCGCAATAGGACAACTACGTTAGGGCTACAACCTGTCACCAAGTATATTAATTACCAGTCACGTGACGTGTCCTCCATCTAGGGTCGCTAAGACGATTAATTCAAATTTAACCCTGCTGTAAGATTAGGACCATTTGGTCAAAATTTTTTTTTATAATCTTAATAACTTTTGAACGGTGTAATATATTATTTTTTGGTTTCTGCTCACGTGGTTTATTTTTGTAACAATATTATATTTAAAGTACAGTGTCTCTTATTACATGCTTTACCAAATATATTTCGGGCTGTCTTGCAAATAAAACTTTTGCAAGTGAAGAATTTTGTCACATTTAGCATAGACAGCAATTGCGTATTCTCCGCTGGAAACTGTTGTTAATGTGATCTACTTCGTTTCATCATATATGCGTTTGCCAAACAAAGTTCTAGTTTTCGTGAAAACTCTGGTATTCACCGATTTTGATCAGGGGCTGCCGATGAATCATCAACTTCAGGAAAGAATTTGTATGTGTTCAAAGTAGATATGTCAAACATATTTGCGAATAAAATATGTAGTCTTCGATTTGTTTTACGCATTGTTGTATAGAACCCAATAAATTGCTCAGCTGTATCTACTCCTCTCATAAGAAATAAAACATTATAAACTGTAGACGACAATCATCAAAGCTTATCTTTTATTGAATTGCAGTTGGAAACAATCTCCGGTATCTTCTTCGCTCCACTGTCGTCAACTCCAGCTGTTTTATGGATTGAACTTATCAAAGGAGTTGATTTATTTTTATGTCTGACATAGGAGAACAATGTCGCAATGTCACAGAAAGCAAACGTTGTTTTGTATAAAAGGATTTGTTTTATATTCAGCAGCTTTCCAAGTATGAAAGTTTTATTTTGGCGCACTGTGCCTACATCATACATGGGCATACTTCATTACTTTTTTACTGCAGCAAGCGTTTCAGTATTCAGTAAATGCTTACTGGTAATGAAATATAATTTTCATTACTAGTAAATTTTTACTGATTACTGAAAAAATCAGTATTCAGTAAATTTTACTGATTACTGAAAAAAATCAGTATTCAGAAAATTTTACTGAAATTACTGAAATTTTTCAGTAAAATTTACTGAATACTGATAAAATTTTTCCTTAATTCAGCACATAGTAATAATAATCAAAATCTCTAGATACTACAACCTGATCATTAAGCAGTAAATTTTACTGATTACTGGAATTATTTTCAATAATATTCCTTCCAGCATAATGCACTGCATATGTAAGGATCATACCACGTGTGCTAGTGCTACCAAAAAAATAATGAAGCCACATTTGATTTACTTTCTCTTTCAATATCAGTTGTATCATCATATTCTGGGACACATTCAATATCCGAGTCATTTTTTGAATTGAACACAATAAATAAACGGGTTATGAGATAAATTATCAAAGCAAAAACTATTCACTTTTCAAATAGTATCGTCAACTTTCGACATTAGAGATTATATTTTGTCCCATCTGTGACATTAAATATATGATGCACATTATTCGCATTATTATTGTTATTTTATTTTATTGTTGCATTATAATTTAAGGACATTGTGCAATTTTTACAGAAAAATGGATAAGCATTCCCTTGAAGCTGTGTTGTTATGATGTTCTTTTCTGACCAATTACACTGCTCAGCAAAAAATAATTTATTGTCTCTCCTTTAAATATGGATTTTGATGCGCTAAACTCAAATCCGTTTTCGGTTGTTTTCCATTAGGTCGGGAATTTTTTATAGACGTGTAAAATTTTTTCCCCTAAATTAGTCAGGTACCGAGACATAATTCACCCTAACTCAGGAACGAGTCATCCGCTTTTCAAATTAAACACCAGAAGATGCGTAACAAAATTGTATTTATTTTAGTCGAACATGATTTTTCTCTATCTCTTATCGTTTTGGAATTATTAAGAAATTAATGGAGAAAACATTTTTTTTGTTCGAAATTCGTAATGTTTTTCATTTTAAAAATGGAATTAAAACAACATTTTGCACATTTTTCTAAGGGCACTGCTACACGTTCAATATACTATATTGTGATATTTGGATCGCGATCCATTTTAATGATTGATGGATCACGAGCGTATGCTACATGTTCAATATTTATCGCGTATTTACGTTATTTTTGTGCTGTGCCTATCATTTATTAAAAAAATGTCGCGAGAAAACGAAAAAAAAAGCTTTAGCCGACGAGTCCCACAACTCCGACAATGCCTCCAAATTAAAAGTGAAGTCTTTCAAAATGATTTTTTTCGGTCGTTATTTCCGATTGCACCGGCAGAACCCACTCGCTTTTTAAAACAAACTTTACACATATGTAATAAACATTATTATATTTTGATATTTTTAAGCTCAAGGTGTCTTTATTTTAATTTTATTTCTTAATTTTAATATTTCATCACTCTTTTGTGTGACTTCTTCAGGAAAATAATTATTTTATTTGATATGAAAAATTTTTGTTTATGAAGCAAAATTATTTGCCAACAAAATAAAATAAGCTGTAAACCATAAAAACCGATTAAAAAATTTTGATTTTATTGTCAATTTACCGCAGGTACCTAATATTGTAATGCAACCAACCTTACATATGACGATAGCATTTCGTTAGGTGAGCAGGTAATGGAACTAAAGTACAACGGTATTTTGCATGGTTCTTGAAATTAAAAATTATAATATAGTATTAAGTTATAGTGTAAAGAAATGAAGCAATTAAAGAATCCACAAACGCTTTCATATTACAAAATGTTAAGGATTTGTAACCAATCTGCAAATTTATTTTATGTATGTGGCGATCTAACTTTAAGTTCCCAACGGCAGACAATACCTTCCCAGACTAAAGATGCTTATCACCGTTATTTTGGGTTTCCTATCGATGATAGAGAAGCTATGAGCAAAGACGGCGAAGGCTTTCTATATATTAAGAGCAAATTTCCTAGAATCAGCGATGCAAAAGAAAAAAAAAAGGCATATTTGTAGGTCCACAAATACGAGAGCTTATAAAGGACGAGGTCTTTAGAACGAAATTGAACGATGTAGAAGTAAGAGCATGGACAGGTTTTGTGAATGTGTGCCTCAATTTTTTGAGAAACAGAAAAGCTGAAAACTACCATGAAAGCATCGAAGGACTACTTTCTGGCTAGAAGACTCGAAAGTGTAATATGTCCCTTGAAATTCACTTTTTATGCTCGCATCTAGATTTTTTCCGAATATCTTGGTGCTGTATCAGACGAGGATGGTGAAAGGTTCCATCAAGATATGTTACATATAGAGAAGCGTTATAATGAAAACCCATCGGAAGAGATGCTTGCAGATTTTTGTTGGTCGATTTGGCAAGAAACTGAAAAAATTACGAATTTCGTACGAAAAAGAATTTTTTTCTCCATTAATTTCTGAATAATTCCAAAACGATAAGAGATAGAGAAAAATTATGTTCGACTAAAATAAATACAATTTTGTTACACATCTTCTGGTGTTTTACTTTTGAAAATCGGATGACTCGTCTTTAGGGCGAAATATGTCTCCGTACCTGACTAATTTAGGGGAAAAGGGCGCAGCGATGAATTCGGACATCCCAGTCGTTGTGCAGATCTTTCGTGAGGCACATACAACGCTGCGGTACGTATAACCCATTTTGAAATATACGCGCTATTTCATATAAGTTTTCAAACATATATGATTTCTTTGTTTAGTTGACTACTTATGAAGTTTTAATGTTCTTGATTTTTCTCATAACAAACATTTATAATATATTTAAGCTGTTGATATTTTTGATTCATTTATATGCAGATATAGAATTTACATAAGCCGATTCTAAATTAATTTAAAAATAATGAAAATGTGCTCTTTTAAAAGCATGCGTCAATTTTACGCATGATTATTTTTAACGTATGTCAGAATATGATTATCTATCTAGGGTTAAATGAGGATTTTTCTGCTGAGCAGTGTTATTTGATATATTTGTTTTGAAAGATATAATAGAATTTTGATTAAAAAAATGTACAGTAAAACAAAGACATTGTCGTCTTTATTTTCCAAATAATAATTATTTTAAAAAGTTGCTTAATAAATTTTGATTTTATTGGCAATGAGTTAACACAACTTGCTTAATACAATGCGCCTAGGCAACCGATACGCATAGCAGACTTTGTTTTAGATATTTTATCATTAACATGAATTTCTTGACACTTGTATGTTAGTTAAATCTCTTACAACATTTTAAGATTAGGGTAATTAGTAGTATATGTTATAATACTCTTAAATTTAAGTATCTCGAATATTACAATATATTTGTTGAAGCTATATTGAAAAAAAATAATGTTTTTATATGAGCGTATTCATCGTCATGAGAAATGACAAATTATTTACTTTTTATTTATACCCATTTTGCTACTGTAACAGTCATAAAAATCATATAAGAATATCAACTTATGCCATTCCTGTACAAGAATATGTATTCCTTCTCTTTTTCAATGTAATAAAAGGCAGACTACAGAATTATTTTATTAATGTAAGTAGGTGTGCATATTTTTTATTGCAAATATGTAATTTTTGTTCTTATCGCATTTATGTTTTTAACAAGGAAATGCTTTAAATGCACTTAGAAGAAACGATAATGATGATGATAATTGAAGAAAATGCCAATTTTTGTCTCGCTGTAGTTACTATGCTTTCCACATATAATTTATTTATTTATTTTTTTACTTTTTTCCCTATTTCATTTCATTCTGTCTTTATTTCAAGGATTTTCTTGAAAATATCGTCATAAACATGTACGATTTTTTACACACTTCCTGTACTTTGTAACTTTTGTATATTCTTTCTTTTTGTCAATACATACAAATCTTTCGTTTTCCGCTTAGTTGGGTTGGTTTTTGGAAGAAAGACAAAATAAGATTAAGGCCATCAAATGTGTTTGACTGCTAGGAAAGTATTTGAAGTTGGTTGAGAAAAAACGTTTCGTTTGTTATTATTTTGCCTTCTTAATACGTGTTTATAACAATTTAATATATCATTAAATTTTTTTTGGCAATAATGAAAAAGTTTGTTATATTTTTTTGTCTATTATTGTTAATGAAATTATGGTTACAGTCAATTATATGAGAAGAAATAAATTACGACATTTTTATGTCTATGACATTGTTGTAGTACCAAAAAGGAAACATTCTTGTCTCATATTTTTCACTACACATTGATGTTATTGCTAAAAAATATGTTTATATAATTTAAATAAAATTCATACAAACACACATTCAAATGTGAGCGTTTGCTCTGCTTTAGTTAACGTGATATACACATGTACTATTTTTATATTTCATTTACATTCAATTTAACCTGAAATTATTCTATTTTGAATTTCGCCACAACCATTAATATAATTCCGTTATTTATGTATATACAAATACACATCTTTTATATACTATTAAGGTACATGTACATACATACGTGTAATATTGTTTACATATAATCTTATGTGTTAGTAACAATTACGCTAATGCATTATTTCCAGGTAAAATTTGTTTCCGAAAAATCTTGCTGAAATTGAGTTTATCGAAGTTATGGATAAAGTGTTTAACAACAGCTCAATAGAAATACTTAGGGAGTTTAAATAGAGTGACATGTTCTATAATAATAAAAGGAAAATATATGGCTTCAATGAACATCCTAATTTACGTAGTCGAAATTCAGTCTCCAGTTAGAAAAAGAAAACATTTATAAATATAAATATCTAATCTTCTTCTTTCTTAAACTTTAGTAAAAAATATTTAAATCATTAACCCTAGAATATCATACATATTTTTGTATGATATTCTAGTCGTCGAATCGACGACGACGATGTTCGAAAGTTAATGAAAGAAGACCGGCAACAACTAAATATATGAAACTTATTTCTTTCAATTATTTGTTATGTATGTTAACAAAAAAGTAGACATAAATTATTTTTATTATTATTAATTTGCCACAAAAGCACTATCTATTCAACGTGCTTTTATGGCAAAATAATAAACTCTACTTCATTTGCTGATTTTTTTTTTAAACATGATTAAAAATAGTTAACATAATCGATTAAATTTGTTTGCATTTGAAAATTGACTTATTGAGTAATTAGAGGAACTTGTTTTCAACAGCATCAGTCTATGATTTACAAATGAATAACAAAATTCTATTTTGTATAACTCGTGGTTTCTATAAGCCACATGCAAAAAAATATCAGCGGCTACTCCTACACGAAAAATCAGGTGTAGATAAATTACATATACAGGAAGAGATAAACAAAACGTAAACATGAGTCGTCGAAACGACGACGTATGATATTCCAGGGTTAAAGAAACAGAAAGCAATCTTTTCATTTGCTTACTGTTTTAATATTTTCAATATCGTAATACAAATAATAGTATGGGATAACTCCGTTAAAGGACTGTTTGTATCCCCATTATCAGGCTTTCCTGACAAAATTCTACACTCAGCATTCAACAAAATTTTTATTTCGAAATTCATTATGATTGTTCTTTTACTGCATTAAAAACCTTTTACTTAAAGGAAATATTTCTTTGTCGATCAATACTGTAAATCTACTTAAAACTGTAACATATTTCTCATTAATTCGAGTCCTATAGGGTGTCCGCCGTTAAGGTATACTACTTTGTTTTGCCGCCATTTTTGTAAACATTAGTCTCGACAGTTCATATTTGTGAAGTACAAACGTGGCAAATTTACAATGGAATTATCGCGAGACCTCTTTTCACAACAAGTTATTTCAAGAATTGGTGATGATGATTGTTCTCCACGGTCGCCTGATTTGACTGCTCCGGACTTCTTTTTGTGGGGCTATCTGAAAATCAAGGTTTATGCAAACAAACCAGAAACGCATGAGCAACTCAAATAAAATATTCGTGATGAAGTTAATGAAATACCGCGGGAAATGTGTGAGAATGTAATGAAAAATCTGCTCCAAAGAGCTCACATTTCTGAGGCTAACAGAGGCGGACATTTATCTGATATTGTATTCCATACATACGAGTAATTGCCGACGTTAAATAAAACATTTATCATTATAAGATCTATTCTTCATTCATGTAATTATTATAAACAACAAAGTAGTATACCTTGCCGGCGGACAGTCTGTATTTAAAATAATCATTTGCCATGAGTACTACTGATTATGATAAAAATTTCTTTAGAATTTTTTTTATTTTTATTTTTTCTCTGACCAGCACTCGGGGGATGACCCCTACATATGCAGAGCATTGCGCCGGAACTAGAAAGGAGGATATAGTATTGAGATTTACTTCGCCGGCTAATTTTTGCTACAGAACCGCCGAAGGAGTATGCTGCTGTTACACTGCTTTTTAGTCATAATCGTGTCAGTCGCTGCCAATTATGTTCAGTGACCTGTGCTATGCCTTCATTACTGAAACAGGTTGGCAACAACTAACACAATCGTGCACTAATGCTGATCAGGAGCATTCAAAACAATATTCATGACTCAGCGCGGGGTTGAACTCAGGACCCTTCGCTTCACTTTCTCATGTTCTACTACTTCAGTCAAAAGCAATAGTTCCATTAAAAATCAACTAAAGTAGTAGAATCTTTACCAAGTGCTTTTGTAGCCATATCCAACAATTTTAAGGTTTTCACATCACATTCCTTTTGTATAGGAAATGAAACAAATAATTAAAAGCAGAAAAAATTTATTAAAACCCTACAAGACACCAAATTTTCCTTCCATGGCTAAACGGTCGAAAATTGCCAATTTCAAATGAATTTAACAGTCAGTCGTGTAGTAATTAATTGAATACGTTAATGAGCATCGATTGCTTTGAGAAACTAAACCAGAGCCATTACGTATTTTTAGAAGAGTCCTCACTAATAATTTGTGGAATACCCCTGCCAATTGTCATTTTAATAGTCATGGGTCTCGCTAACAGCAGGTAATAAAACTTCTTACTTTAAGATAACCAGAATGCGTTTGGTAAAACATTATTTTAGCCATAATGAATATTTAAACTCCATTAGATATACCTTTCTTTTTTAATAAGCACCCATTTCAGTTTACTTACTTATTTGTATTACTTTTTTAAATTTATTTTGAAACGGCTACTATCAACAATATCATAATCATTATCACATCTTTTCCCATCATCCGCAATAGCAACTCGAGGTATGAAAACAGCTAATAACAAGTAAAAGTGCTATATTCGGCTGTGCCGAATCCTAAATACCCTTCACAGACGTAATTCTTCTTTCTTTCTTTCTTGCTAAAACAGAAACTAGGTCTAATTAAAATATAATTAAAAAAAATGATATTATCAGTTACTTTTGTATTTAAGATAACGTTTAAATTTTTTGGCTAGGAAGCTAAATGTTTGGCTTTTCTTATTTCTAATACCTCTGAACATCTTTCAAAAATGTTACATATGTTTAATTTACAAACAAAAAAAAAATCCGTTTCATGTACCCCAAAAAGTTCTAATTGTCCAACCGTATAATCGTCTTTTAGATTTTTTTGGTTTCTAATACCAATTTATTTCTTGCTGATATACACATATAAAGTAGGTATAATTCATCACAAAAATCAAAAATAACAAATAATTGGTTACATTTATGAATCAGAAAATGTCGATATTCCAACCCTGAAATTGGATTTTTAATTTGTTTGGTTTTTAATTCCAATTTAACTCTTCCCAAAGTATAAAAAAGATTTCTTCCACAAAAAAAATTAGGAACTTATATGGCTAATTTTATGTATTAAAAAATTTCGATTTTCCAACCCTGGAACCGAATTTTTTGTTTTTAAAATTTTTAATACCAATTTAATTCTTAGCGAAGTATAAAATATGTTTAATTCACTGAAAAAAATCAAAATTGGGAACTTTTATGTACCGAAAAATTTCCATTTTTCAACCCTGTAACCGAATTTTTAATACCAATTTAGTTTTCCCTGAAGTATAAAATAGGTTTACTTCACTAAAAAACCAAAATTTGGAATTTATGTGGTACTTTTATGTACCAAAATATTGGATTTTTCAACCCTGGAACCGAATTTTTAATATATTGATACTAATTTAATTTTTCCTGATATATGAAATAGGTACTTTTCTGTACCAAAAATATTTCGATTTTTCAGCTCTGGAAGAGAATTTTTATTTTCAAGCCAATGCAATTCTTAGTGTGACATAGTTTTACTTGACAAAAAATTAAAATGTTTAAGCTTTTTGGTCACTTTTATGTACCATAAAATATTTCATTTGTTCAAACCTGGAATCGAAATTTTAAATTTTAAAGATTTTAATACCAATTTATTTTCCAGTTGTTTCTGAATTAGCAAAAACAACAACGTCAATTGCCTTTTTGGTTACTTTTATGTAGAACAAATATTTCAATTTCCCAACCCTGGAAACGAAATTTAAATTTTTGTTTTGTTTCCCAATGCAACTCTTAATGATTCATGAAATAGTTTTATTTAAGAAAAACTTAATATTTGTAACCGTTTTGGTCACTTTCATGTACTACAAAATATTGCAGTTATCCAACTCATGAATCTAAATTTTGATTTTTTTTTAATTTTTGATACCAATTTTGTTTTTCCTGATCTAAAAAAATAGTTTTAATTAGTAAAAATCGGACGTTAGTTGCCTTTTTGGTTACTTTTATGTATAAAAACTATATAAATTTCCCAGCCCTGGAAGCGAAATTTTATTTTTTTACCAATCCTAGTCCGAATTAGGTATAAAGTCGTTTTATTTAAGAAAAACTTAAAATTTGCAACCATTTGACATTCTAATTTTTTCGTTTTTTACCAACGCAACTCTTTATGAGGTGTAAAGTAGTGTTATTTAAGAAATATTTACAATTTTTGGTCACCTTCATGAACTATAAAATATTGCACTTGTCCAACCCTGGATTCGAAATTTTGATTTTTTTTAAAACTTTGATACCAATTTTGTTCTTCCTAAAATATAAAATAGTTTTAGTTAGCAAAAAACAAACAACTTCAATTGCCTTTTTGGTTACTTTTATGTATAAAAAAAAATTTTAATTCCCCAACCCTGTAAGCGAAATTTTAATTTTTTAAAATATTTTTATCAATGCATATCTTCGTTAGGTATAAAGTAGTTTTGTTTAAGAAAAACTCAAATTTTGACACCATTTTGGTTATTACGTGTACTACAAAATATTGCATGTACCAAAAAAAATTTCATTTTCCCAACCCTGGAAACGAAATTTTATTTTTTTCAGTGCAACGCTTCTTGAGGTATAAAGTAGTTTTATTTAAGAAAAATTTAAAATTTTTTACCATTTTGATCACTTTTGTGTACTATAATATAATTGATTCGAAATTTAGATTTTTTTAATTTTTGATACCAATTTTTTTCTTCCTAAAATATAAGACAGTTTTAGTTAGCAAAAAAAAACAACATCAGTTGCCTGTTTGGTTACTTTCACGTATAAAAAAATTCAATTTCCTACTCCTGCAAGCAAAATTTGAATTAAAAAAATTTTTTTTGGACAATGCAAATCTTCATGATGTCTAAAGAGGTTTTGTTAAAGAAAAACTTAAAATTGTTTACAATTTTAGTTACTACATGTTCTACAAAATACGGAATGGGTCGAAAAAAAATTTTAATTTCCCATCCCTGGAAAAAATTTATTTTTTTAGTTTTTAATAGACCATTGAGGCTTCCCAAAGCACGAAATAGGTTTAATTTACAAACATTAAAAAAAATTGATTTTTGGCATAAATTTTGCGTTGAGAAATAGGTGTAAGCTTCCCAGCTCTGGAACCGTACTTCAGATCTTTCTGAATATTACCACTCTACTTAAGTACGAAGAACGAAGCCTCTAGCTGTTCTGGGGGCTTGGGAAACCCGATTTCACGTACAGACAGACGGACATCGCTCAATTGTCATCGCTATTCATAAGGATCCAGAATATATACTTTATGGGGTCCTATATTGCTGTCGCAGAAATTACACACGGAATGACAAACCTACATATATATACCCTTTCACTTTTTTGTGAGGGTATAAAAACGATATGACACAATGATATCAACACATTTTTGTGTCTTAATAAAATATTGTTACAAAGTTTAAAAATAGATTCAAATATAACGACAATGTGGCTATATGTACTTGGCAGCACTGTCAAACCATCTCTAGTTGTCAAAATGTTACAACCCTGGTCAACACCATGCAGATAATATTTGAATTAACGGAAATGGAATATTCCGGATACATCGTTGAGAATATACAAGATCATTCGAGGCTGTGCAATAATAAGTGTAAACAACAATAACGAAAAACCTAGCAACATCAATGCTAAGAGATGATGATGTTATTCTTAATGATCTTGTACGCAAGTATTCGCTGCTAATAAAAACTAAACATGTACATCAATATACACAGCAACATACACACAAATATACACAGCAACATGCCCACATAGCACAAGAAGAAACAAAACTACACAACACACAAAACACTCATACATACAACCACACATAGTTACAATAAACAAAACACAAGACAGCATTGTCATATATACAAACGCACGTATATAGCTACATGTTAAGTAAAGCACAACCAACAACAACCATGACCAGATGCTTCGCGAAGTTACCAGACGACGTCATTTTGCTATATAAAGACGCTGCCAGTGAACAGCGGGATCAGTGAGATTTTAAATCTAGACGTGTTTACATCGCTAAGTGTTTAGTAGTACAAATACTCGTGTTAATAAAGTAGTAAATAAAGTGTTGCCGCATTATATTTCTAAAGTTAATTGTCTGTGTTTTAATTTGATGCAATTAAACGAATCCTTGAAGGATAACTAAAAAGCGTTTTTACGAAAAGGTCTAAAAACGTAACAATTGGTGTCAGAAGTGGGATTGAAACTATAATTAAAGAGGACATTGCAATTTAAGGAAAAAAAGGACATAAAAAAATTAATAATTATGAAATTTGATGAACTGAAAGTTGAACAGCTAAAAAAGGAGCTTAGTAAGCGGGAATTACCAACAGCAGGTAACAAGGCTGAACTGCAGAAGAGGCTGATAGATGAGTTTAAGAATCGCGGCATCGACATCGGGACATACGAGTTTGAGGACAAAGACGATGTAGAGGTATGTCCTCCTGCTACGACCAGCAGCATGGACATAAATTCAATGTTCGCTGCTATGATGATCCAGATACAGGAAGCAACAAGGATCAGCACTGAAAAGCTTGTAGCCGAAATAACTGGAATAAAGCAGAACTCAGAAATCAGCAGTGACAAACTTGTAGCCGAAATAGTTGAAATTAAACAGAACTCTCAGCAGATGCAAGAGGCATCAAGGATCAGCAGTGAAAAGCTTGTAGCCGAAATAACTGAAATAAAACAGAACTCTCATCAGATGCATGAAGCATCAAAGATCAGCACTGAAAAGCTGGTAGCCGAAATACAGGGAGTGGAAACAAAACTGTTGGAGTCAAATAGAGCCACCAACGAGACTCTGGTAGAGGTTTCTGAGGCCATTAATAGGAGGGTGGATTCTATTGAGAATAAATTCTCAGAGCTGGCAGATAGAGTCCAACATCTAGAAAGCGGTGGCCTGGAACAGCATGCAAAAGAGGTCGAAGAAAAATTGCATGCTCTAGAGGACAAAATGCATAACCTTCAGTGTAGTGGTGGGCCAGTACGAGCAGTTGCGGAGGTTTCTGCGCGAATAAAAGCGCCATGCTTTGACGGCAGCGTACCATTGGGCATCTTTAAATTCCAGTTCGAGACGGTTGCTAGCAGAAATGGATGGGGTGCTGAAGAAAAGGCCATAGAGTTGATTTTGTCCTTAAAGGGTACAGCCGCAGAGGTACTTGAGACCGTGTCAGTGATGCAGCAGAAAAATAGCAACCTTACTGCGTCTGGACACATCAACGGGGAAAAGCACGTATTTACCATAGACACAGGGGCGTCGCAGTCAATAATAAGGCCCGATATAGTAAAGGGGAAATGCGATCGTTTAAGCAATATACGGCTACGTACAGCTACTGGAGAGCCTGCCACTGTCTATGGTAAGATTGAATTGAAGGTGACTATAGCCAACATCAACGTGAGGCATGTGTTTATTGTTGCCGATATTGTCGATGAGGTAATTATTGGAGCCGATTTTATGATTAATCATGGCATTAATCTACACATGGGGCAACAGCTGATGATTTGGCGTAATGTGGAAATACCCCTTGATGTTGGGTATGACAGCAAGCCGCAAGTAAGAAAAGTATTTGCTATTGAGAGTCAGACGTTACCGCCGCAGTCTGAAACAGTTATATGGGCGCGTATGAAGGGAGATTGTGAGGACAATCGGTTGTGGGTTGTAGAACCAGCAGATCTAAAGAGAGAGCTTATAACAGCAAAAGCTCTAGTAAAAACTAGTAAAGGAGGAATAGTCCCTATAAGAGTACTTAACTTGGCAGACCATGAAAAAGTCATCAAAGAAAATTGCGATATTGGCCAGTGTACTCCAGCAGAGGCAATAATAAACTGTGAGAGGAAGATAGAGCCTACCAATTTGTCCGCCAAAGAACGTGAACAATTTGAGGAATACGTAGGAAAATGGGTAGCAGGACTGTCAGCGACAGAAAGAAATAAAGCCAAACAGTTGCTAAAAAGGCATGCTAGTATCTTCGCCATGGGAAACCAAAGTCAGGGTAGAACTGCATTGGTTAAACATGAAATAAACACAGGCGAAGCTAGGCCGATTAAACAGCCACCTAGAAGTGTACCCCTAGCAAAGCGAGATGAAGTCAAAGAGCTTGTAAGAGAAATGGAGCGTGAAGGCGTAATTGAGCCATCTTCTGGTCCTTGGAGTTCGCCAGTAGTCTTAGTTAAAAAGAAAGATGGCAGTACTAGATTCTGCGTAGACTACAGGAAGCTCAATGACATAACCAAGAAGGACAGCTATCCGCTCCCCAGAATCGATGACACCTTGGACACGCTAGCTGGTACGAGATGGTTCTCTACGCTAGACTTGCGAAGCGGATATTGGCAAGTGGAGATTGCAGAGAAAGACAAGGAGAAAACTGCCTTTAGCGTTGGTAACGGATTATGGCAGTTCAAAGTTATGCCGTTTGGTCTCTGCAATGCTCCGGCCACATTTGAACGCCTAATGGAGAAGGTACTGAAAGGACTCCACTGGAAGACATGCTTGGTATATCTGGATGACATAATCGTGATGGGGAAAACTTTTGATGAACACCTCAAAAACATGGCAGAAGTTCTTCAACGGATATCATCAGCTGGATTGAAACTCAGCCTGAAGAAATGTGCATTGTTCCAGAAAGAAGTGAAGTATTTGGGGCATCGTGTTACAGCAGACGGAATCTCAACAGATGAAGATAAAATACAAGCAGTAAGGGACTGGCATCAACCTAAAAATCTTCATGAATTGCGCAGCTTTTTGGGCCTTTGTACATACTACAGACGCTTTGTGCCAAATTTTGCCAGTGTAGCTGCAAGCCTGCATGAGCTGACAAAGAAGTCGAGACCATACCATTGGGGCGAGCCACAAGAAAAGGCATTCCAGAAACTTAAAGGATTATTGTGTACGTCACCAGTACTAGCGTATCCCATACCTGGAGAAAAATTTGTGCTGGATACTGATGCGAGCGGCTATGGCATAGGGGGCGTGCTCTCCCAAGTAGTTAATGGCACTGAGAAAGTCATAGGATACTATAGCCGTGTACTCTCAAAACCTGAGAGGAACTACTGTGTGACACGACGTGAGCTTCTGGCAGTATTGGAATGCATTAAACATTACCATAAGTACCTGTATGGTCAACACTTTACATTAAGGACTGACCATTCCGCACTGAGATGGTTATTGCAGTTTAAAAATCCTGAAGGGCAACTGGCAAGGTGGATTGAGCGCCTGCAGAGCTACGACTTCAGTATTGAGCATAGAAGGGGCACAAAACATAACAATGCGGATGCTCTTTCGAGAAGACCCTGCTGTTTAGAGTGTAAACATTGCGTTAGAACCGAACAAAAGGAAGGCGTTGTTGATGTTCGGCTAATGCACATCGACTCTGATGAAGACTGGTCAGCGGCACAGAGGGACGACAATATACTGGGAAAAATTATAGCAGCCAAAGAGGAGGACAGAAGACCGTCCCGGAATGAAATTTCGGCTGAGAGCCCACTCGCCAAATCTTATTGGGCTCAGTGGAACAGCCTCAAGGTAATAGAAGGGTGCCTATACCGCGTATGGGAAAGTGTAGATGGCAAAACAACTTCAAATTTGGTAGTTGTGCCATGCTCCAAGATAAGTAAAGTTTTGCAAGAATTTCACAATGGACCTAGTGGCGGTCATCTTGGAGTCACAAAAACACTTGAGAAACTGAAGCAGCGTTTTTATTGGGTTGGATGTCAACAAGCCGTAGCCGATTGGATAGCAAACTGCCCACAGTGCATAGCAGCCAAAGGCCCAGTAAGAAGAAGCCGGGGACAGCTACAGCAATACAACTCAGGAGCACCATTCGAGCGGATCGCAATGGATGTAGCAGGTCCTTTTCCCGTCACTGAAGCCGGAAATCGTTATGTTCTTGTGGTAATGGACTATTTTAGTAAATGGCCAGAGGTATATGCCATACCTAACCAAGAAGCAAAGACAGTTGTAAATGCATTCGTCAACAACTGGGTATGTCGCTATGGTGTCCCAATAGAATTACATTCCGACCAAGGAAGGAATTTCGAGTCTGCCATATTCAGGGAAATGTGCGAATTATATGGGATAAAGAAAACCAGAACAACGCCTTTACATCCACAGTCTGATGGCATGGTAGAGAGGTTCAATCGCACCTTAGAAGAGTACCTGCGAAAAGTGGTAAGCAACCATCAGAGGGATTGGGACGAGCACATTCCCAAATTTTTGATGGCATATAGGTCAGCTGTACACGACTCCACATCGAGAACTCCAGCTAAAATTATCTTCGGGACGGAATTAAAACTGCCTGGTGACTTGGAATTTGGTGTTAAGCCAGCGGTAGAAGAAGGAGCCACTACGTCCCAAGAGCAGGAGAACTTAAACGAGCTGCATGATTTCGTGCGTAATAGAATCAAGATGGTCAGTGACAAGATGAAGGCTAGATATGACCGCGCAGCAAATTCAGAGGGATTTATAGAAGGTCAATTGGTTCTACTTTATAACCCACAACGGAAGAAAGGATTGTCCCCAAAATTACAGACTCACTGGGATGGCCCGTATAAAGTGATTAAGAGAGTGAATGACGTTGTGTACCGGATACAGAAGCACAATAGCCCAAGGTCGAAAATGAAGATAGTACATCTCGAACGATTGGCGCACTATGGAAGAGGTGATTGTATGCCTATTCGGGTCGAACAGGCTTAAGTGGGCGGCAGTGTTACAAAGTTTAAAAATAGATTCAAATATAACGACAATGTGGCTATATGTACTTGGCAGCACTGTCAAACCATCTCTAGTTGTCAAAATGTTACAACCCTGGTCAACACCATGCAGATAATATTTGAATTAACGGAAATGGAATATTCCGGATACATCGTTGAGAATATACAAGATCATTCGAGGCTGTGCAATAATAAGTGTAAACAACAATAACGAAAAACCTAGCAACATCAATGCTAAGAGATGATGATGTTATTCTTAATGATCTTGTACGCAAGTATTCGCTGCTAATAAAAACTAAACATGTACATCAATATACACAGCAACATACACACAAATATACACAGCAACATGCCCACATAGCACAAGAAGAAACAAAACTACACAACACACAAAACACTCATACATACAACCACACATAGTTACAATAAACAAAACACAAGACAGCATTGTCATATATACAAACGCACGTATATAGCTACATGTTAAGTAAAGCACAACCAACAACAACCATGACCAGATGCTTCGCGAAGTTACCAGACGACGTCATTTTGCTATATAAAGACGCTGCCAGTGAACAGCGGGATCAGTGAGATTTTAAATCTAGACGTGTTTACATCGCTAAGTGTTTAGTAGTACAAATACTCGTGTTAATAAAGTAGTAAATAAAGTGTTGCCGCATTATATTTCTAAAGTTAATTGTCTGTGTTTTAATTTGATGCAATTAAACGAATCCTTGAAGGATAACTAAAAAGCGTTTTTACGAAAAGGTCTAAAAACGTAACAATATTTATTTAAAACAGCAGCCTAAAGATTGCCGCCTAACAGTAGCAAAAACAAAAAGGTGAAACATCATACAATATTTCGTGACTACATGACGGCATGTTCTACATAAGCAACACTATGCTTATGACATTGCTTTTCCACTTTTTTCCTCTTTTTGCCTTTCATGCTGTCTAGCTTTATACTATCGCCCAGCAACATACTAATAAAAATTAATGGAAAAAAGTGAAGCTAAAAATAAATAACAAAAAGGAAATGAAACATGATGTGTTACCTTTGATAGCAGACAACGTATTAAATATTACAAAATATATTAAAAAAGAATAGCATTTTGTCGTGTCACGAGGTGACCGGTGTAGGGTTGATTTTTTAACAATAAATAATCCTTTTTTTTTGATATCAGACAGCAAAAGCATTGTTTATTACTCTTAGGAATTCTTCAGCAAATATTTAAAATTTAATGTATTCATATTCATTTATGATATTCAAAGTTGATGGTAAAAAATTATATACAAATTTAAAGCATGAGATGAGAAATTTTTAGCATTTGCAATAAAACGTCTAGTATTCAATCATTTACTGATTTATTCTGAAGACTGAGGAAATATTTGCAGTTTACTGATTACAGAAATTATTTTCAGTAATCATTAAAATTTACTGAATACTGAAAATAAATTCAGTAATCAGTAAATTTTACTGCTTAATGATTAGATTGCAGTATCTAGAAATTTTCAATATTATTACTATGTGCAGAATTAAAGAAAATTAATAATACAATTATATTGGAAATATATATTTATTTATAAATATATTAATTTCATTCAGTACGTTACAGTTTTATAATTCTTGTTTTTTTAGTATCTAGTAAAAACCTCCACATACTGCATTCTTATCAGTGATCAGTAATCAGTAAAATTTACTGATTACTGATTTCTTTTCAGTATTCAGTAAACTTTTCTGATTACTGAGTTTTTTCAGTAATCAGTAAATCATTTTCCTTTTTCCTGGTAATGAAAATTGAAGTGCAGTACCAGTAAAAAAATATATACTGAAAGAGTACTGGTGCTGCAAAGTGCCCATATATGCTGATAATTGGCTGTAATGTATACTATCTACACTTTGCTGGACAATTCTCCACAATGAAATTTACGAACGTTCCCACTATTATTTGTGTACTATTGCTAAAAATACTAATATAGTATTTATTGCAAAATGCAACAGTGCGTTCTTAGGTACAACCGCGGATCCATTGGGGGGGGGGAGTCATGACCCCCGCCGCCCTTGGGCTAACTCAGTACTGCTATCTATTTATTCTAAACTCATTGATAAATAAAATAAATACATATTACATAACTATGTAAAAAATATTTTTTAAAATAAATATTGTTTGATGAGGAATAAAAAAAAGTTCTGCTCAGCAACAAGTATTTTTATCATGAATAAAATACAATAAGCAAAAATTAGCCCGTATGAACGAGTAAGCATTTACAACAAAAGCAAAATTATGTATATATATACATACATAAACAAGTGTTTGCTTGCTGTGTATTAAAATAACTTGTGTGTTAAACTGAGTCCTCTTTCACACACATCAGGTATACTTAATCAATTTTTCTTCAATTTCTTTCGAAAGTTATGACAAGTTTTTCTTCATTGCTGAACATTCATTTAATATATTACGGATGAATAAAACAAAAGATAATATAAAAACTGACTAGAACCGTCAAGTCTGTACCCCTTTTCAAGCTCTTCACCGCTCTCTCCTAAAAGATCAAGACTTGACGAGTCAAACCTGATGTGTGTGAAAGGGGTCTAACTGCTCTGCTATGACTTTATTCAACGTCAACCACGGATGGAAAACATGATACAATTGTACTTTTTTCGGCACAATTAGACTTTGTTGGTACCGTGGTACTACCACGACTAATTTGGAACAATTTAAATATCTCAATCAAAAGCTTACACCTAGTTCATAAATACGTTTCATGCTTGAAAATTTTTGTTAATTTCTCAGTAAATCAGTTAATAAACATAAAATATTTCTGTGAATTATACGGTTACATAATCAAAGATTTTGTGTCAACTTTTTATTACATACAGTATTCCAGTTAGCACTTCATGAAATTTTCGGATCGTTTCTTATTCCTCTGCTTGTTCTATATATTTATTTTGTCGTTTCTTTTTGAAAATGATTGTTCTTTCGAGAGAAAACGGTTCTTTAGACCCGAATCTTTCAAAATAGTGTCTTATGTGTCATATTTCTGCTAAATTATGGCTCATTTATGTAGCGGACTTAAAATTATTTGCTATAATTTTTCGCAACATTTGATTCAAAAACAATCACGTTGAAAAAGGGTATAATAATTGATTTCCAAATACCGAAAAAGTTTTCAATCAATGCCTCGTTGCCTCAATTTTAAACTACCAGAAAATTTATTATCTTAAATTGTATGACTTTTTGAATAAAATTTAATCAACTGATTGTTAGATTTGTATGTATATAATATTTATTTGTTGTATACTTGTGTAGAGAAGTTTTTGAATTTCTATTTATAGAAATATAAAAAAATCGTACCGTCATGGTATGAAAAGTACATTTTATTTAGTTAATCAAAATAGCCCTTTTCCATCCCTGAAGTCAACTCTTGTTTGCATAAACACTTGAATAAAACATGTTCGATTACCAGACGGACAATTAAGCAAACGATGCGTTCGCCGATATGATACTGTTTTCATTCAACAATCTCTTTTGCTGTGTCGTCAAAAGAGAATAAAAACTTTCGTGTATGATGTCAGTAAAAGATGTTCGATCTCGAGTCGTCTCACACATACTTGTATGAAGACTTCATCACTAGTTTGTATCGTTCTATTAGAAACATAAAAAAATCATTTATGTACATGTATATGGAATGTACACAAGTTCACTTGCTTATTGTGCGGATCATTTAAATTTTAAAATACAGTCGAATCCGCTTTAGCGCAACACGCCTTACTGAAAAAAATCGGATTACTGAAAGCGATGCAAGTCCCCGCACTGATTTAAACGCAGCTAGTCTTATTCACTTCAATTTAGCGAAACATCGCTTTATTGAAAATATCGTATTACTTAAAACCAAAAGCTAGCCCACAACTACGTTTTGTATGAAACTTACTTCGCTTTAGTGAAAAAATAAACAATAAAAAATTTATTTATTAGAAATCGATTGCATAACTTAAAAATTGTGCATGTTTTGTCCTTTAAAAAATTAAATGAAAAAATGTATTTGTCCTTTTCGCTCTTTCGAACTTTATTGTATTTTTCTATTATATTGTCAACGCAATTGGCTAGACATTTTCGAGGAATTCGTGAAAAATTTCAACAACAAAATGAATAATTCTATGAATAATTTTTTTTGAAATAAAATTTTTACGTTAAATTGACGTAAAAAAATATACAGATTTGATTTAAAAATTTTGTTTTACTGATTTTAAGCAGTACGCTTAACTGTAACAAATTTTAGTAGTCCGAACTACGTTTTAGAGAAAAAATCGGATAATGGAAAAAAATTTGGTCCAGTAAAGCGGAGTCGACTGTAAAGCTAAACATTTTTTAATCGAATTTACGTGATATTAGTAGCTTAGTTAAGTGTTTTTAAATACAACACCGTAAAAAGTACATTATTTTTGTATTAAGTACAGTACTATCTCGACAATCCGGACACCATAAATCCTGAGCATGTCCGTATTACTGGAGTGTCCGGATTACATATGTTAATTTTTTACCTGCATACATACATAATGCAAATAATATAAACTAAATTAATTTTATATTTATTTATCAAATTTTTTATTAAAAAGAGAATATAGTTCAATAAATGTTACATTCATATGTAGCAAGAATGATAAAATAAAGATTACGCCTTGCGCGTGATTTACCGTTTGATGACGTCTTTGTTCCCTCGAAGAGATTGCCAAATGTTTATTATATGCAAAACTAATACTTTCTCGTACAAAATTAATATTTTATTTTATATTTGGCAACTCTTCACACAATTTACTCAGAGAGATTTTCAATTTACTCAGAGAGATTTTCAATTTACTCAGAGAGTTTCCAACAACAAGCAAACTAAATCGGATTTATGAAAGTTTAAGTTTTGAGTTATATTTTATAATAAATTGTGTTATATTTTAAAATAAATATATTAAAATAATTCTTAATAATTTAAAGTGTAAAAAACTTATTAAAACTTGATTTCTAAAGCTCATAAACTGTAAACAAAAAACCTAAATTAAAGAGAAAAGAGAACAAAAAGACAAGCATGAAATGTGCAGTGGGCAATTGCAAAGAAAGTAACAAGAAAAAAACAAGTGAAAAATAATTGTGTTAAAATGTAATATTGTTATCAAAATTTTTTTTGTTTTCAAAAAGCTGTGTCATTTTATAGTTTTCCAAGAGATCAAGCTCAGAGGAAGTTATGGCTGATATTTTGCAAGCAAAAAAATTTGTTTTGAATGGGGAAAAAAGAAAAATAATTAGCACTTGGGTTCAATATTTATATAAAATAACTATAAATTAACAATTTCAAATAAAAGAAAGTGGAATATAAAATAATTTTTTAAAATTGTTTGTTATCAAACAAATTTAATTTGAAAAATCGTAATTTGCCCCACTGTTCCGTTTTTATAATAACATAATAGTTCTCCAGTTGAATTTTATTAGCCAATCAGAACACATGTTGAGTGACGTCAGAATTCCATCATGCGCAGACAAGTTTTTTTATTTCAGCTTGTTGGCGTAATCTTTATTTTATCATTCTTGATATGTAGTATATGAAACGAAAATTCATATACGTATATGTTAGACATAAATTCTGTTAAAGCAGCACTATTTTTTTTAATATCGAACACGGTCGATTTTTTTCGCCAAATTTGTCTGCAACACATCTTACTGATTTGCCTGTGACTAATTCATCCAATGGTTCACACCTCTTTTTTATTCTTCAACTTTTATGTGATCTCTTGCTATTACTATTCATTCACCTATTTTGTGTTTGGCGTTTTTCGCCTTCAGATTCGACATTTTGTAATAGATTAAAGAAAAGTTAGCTTTTTGTCTTTAAGCTATTACAATTCAGGCATTAAACGCCCACCACAATAGCGGTGATTGTTTTACAATGTCCAGTTATATAATGAAATTTAAAAAAATATGTATAGTTTAAACTTTAATAAGTTTTGCGAACCTTTGTCAACAAAAACAATCAACTAACTAAAGCAAAATTGCAAAAATTCCACGCGTAGACGAATACTACAGTAAAAAGTTCCGGTATTATACAAAGAGTATAACATGAATGAAACAAAAAAATTAAAAAACAAAATTACTGTCTGTATTATATAGAGTTTGTAGTAGTGTCCGGATTATATATGTGTCCGTAAAATCGCGTGTCCGGATTATCAGATTATTTTACCATGATTTTAAATTGACATTTTGTGATGCTAGTTTAACATTCCCTTTTTTTCTGTGTGTATCGACTGAATTTCAACTACATGACCCCCACCCTGAGCTGAAGGCTACATCCGCCCTTGGCCAGGATTGGGTATTTTTTGTATCATCAGCTGTTCTGTTTATGCTTAGTTATTAAACTTCAGTGAGAAGATTGTTTTTTCCACTAGAAGTTGCAACAGCAGAAGCGTGTGCTAAAACATTATTAGACGAAATATTTTTACGATATGGAGTACCGCGCAAAGTAATTACCGATAATGGTGTACAATTTGTTTCCGCTGTTATGCAGAAAGTCCTGTTTTGCCTAAATGTACAGCATATTTTGACACCCGTTTATCACCCAGAAGCAAACCCTGTTGAACGGAAAAATCGTGATATGAAAGCCCAATTAGCAGTATTGGTAGGAAGCAATCAACAGTCGTGGGCTGAGAAACTATCTTGTATTCGATTTGCAATGAATACCACGGTCTGCAAATGCACAAAGTATACCGCCGCATATTTAACATTTGGACGAGAACTCAGAACATTGAATGATGAGCAACATGACTTAAGGACAATTATTCAATCGGAAAATTTTGTTGCTGAAATCACTCCATATCTTCAAACACTCGTAGGGGTATTAAAGGAGGTTAAGGAAAACGTATATCAACAACAGGACCGTAACAAAAATTTTAGTGATAAACATCGACGCAACCAACCACCACTTGAAATTGGTACTAAAGTATTAGTAACAACACACGTGCTAAGCAACAGTCACAAAGGAGTAACGGCAAAATTCGTACCAAAACGATACGGGCCATATGTGGTGATTGCTAAGAAAGGAACAACATCATTTGTAATTGCACATGAAAGTAACCTTACTTTGCCCCTGGGAACCTATCATGCTTCGGCTTTGACACCAGTACAAGGCAACTCCAGTGAATCTTTACAACCAGTACAAGTTATAAGAAGACGGGGACGCCCGAGGAAAACTTAGCTGATACCTCATCGGGACGTTTTCGGCATCAGAGGGGGAGTCTGTAGCATTCCACATTATTTAATCATATAATATTTAGACTTTGCTTATATAGGACTATTGTATTTTATAGATAACTCTGTCTTTATATACGAATCTGTAAATATTTTAATTTAACTGATACTATTTGAATTTAACGTTTATTTTTGAGTACGACTCTGTTTATTTTTGTTACTCTTGTATACAACTATCAGAATGTAAACGTTTGGCAATGCTATAAAAGCAGAGACATTTGCATGATACAAATAAATTGGTTTCTGAACTTCAAACAGTGAACATCTTTGTCTAGGCTTTTATAAGTACCAGACATGTGCTCATTGCTGAACATTTTTTAAACCAAAATAAAGTATTTAATACAAAGTGAATGTATTGTGTTTTAGATGTTAAATTTTCCATACAATCTTCGAAATAAGATTGTTTCAATTTGTATTATATAATTGTAGTATATATTTCTAAAGATTTGTTGAGCTGAAGACCTATGTTGCTATTGCTCTTATTTTTAATTTATCTTATAATTTTTAATTATAAGCTAAAATATATAAATAAATAAATAAACTTTTTTGACCAAACATTTTAAATAATATATTTAACTGAGAAAATTTAGTTGAAACCCAATAGCAACAAAAAGTTCAGTATATATTTTTTAATATTTAAATTAACGGTCAATTTTCACTGGGTGTTCTAGAGTAAAAATAATTGTATAGCTTTATAATTCTGGAATTGCCAGCTCTATACATATATGTGTACAACCAATCTATGTTTTACTTCAGTCAGTGTTAAGCTTCTGAAGTCTTTACTTCCAAAAAGAGAAACAAAATGGAAAATATGAGAAATTTGAATACCAGTGCTATTGCTGAAATTCTAAATGAAAGTGCCTCAGATATTTAAACTTCTTCCATAATAGAGAAAAATATTGAAACAGAATGCGATAGTGAAACTTGTGAACATGAACTGGAAAATGGTGAAAAAAGTGAAGCAGCTTGTGGTATAGATGCATCATTCATTGCTAAATACAAGATGAATTGGAGTTAATTTCTTTTACCAAGCTATATAGCACTATAAAAAGTTTGTTATTTTGTGTTATAGTCAGGCAGTGTAAGACAATAGTTCCCTTTACCTATTTTAGGAGGCGTTGATACTGCTGATCAAATGATAGGTTCCTACAGCACTAAAAGAAACATAAATCGATGGCCAAATGTTGTATTTTCAAATACAATTGATATCCGCATTGAATGCATTTATTTTATATTCAGAAATTAATTCTTCGTGGGCTGCAAATATTCAAACAATAGAAGATCTGATATTTTACGTCAGCTAGCTATGAGTCTAGCGGAAGAATACATGTTGAATAGAACAATTAAACCAAAAAATTCATTTGCATCAGAGCTATTGACTCAACTGCAAGCTTCGTCGTCAAATAGTGTACCATCTGCAACCTGTGGTATAAAAATGTCAGCTCCAAGAAAATGGGGAATTTGCAAATTGCTGTAAGTCAAAAAGTGTGTTGTCAAATGCATCATATGCAGCAGATTTATATGCAAAATAAATCGAAAAACAATATGCACATCTTGCTGCGAAAAACTAACAGACTATAACTGTTATTTCTTATATTCATATACTTTTAGTGAAATAAAAAATTGCATGGACCGAAATGGTCCAAATGGTAATTTTAATTTTCCTCCGTTCTATTTCCTCGTATCTAGCTAAAAATTCACTAAAAGCATTAAAATAGAAAAAAAATACCTGAGCTGTCATTTTAAGTTGATACAATAAGCCATTGCAAATTTAAAGGAAAAAACAAAATAAAAATGACCAAAATGGTCCAAACGTAACAGCAGGGTTAAATGTCTTTTATATCTCAACAAAAATTACATTCGTCCAAAAAAATTCGAAAAATTAAAAAGTAGATTCCAGGGTTGGAAAATCGAAATATTTTGGTGCATACAAGTAACCCAATTCTTATTTAGATTTTTTAATTATATATATTTTCTGTTTTAAAAAGAAAGGAGAAATATATCTGTGAATGGTATTTAAGATTCGGCACAGTCAAACATAGCACTTTTACTTGTTATACTTGTATTCGTTAGAAACTATAGCTATTTGAATTTTTAGCAAAAATATTCAAGATAATCAAAATATTAAACGAACAAACCGCAAAGTGCATTTCCAATTTGTCCCATCTTAACGAACCGCTCTTGATTTTTTTGAAATATCCAGTAGAGGAGCCGTTGAAAAGTTTTTTGTTTACCTTGTTAATTCTAAATTATTTCGTTCTTGTTTTATGGCAGTCGTATTTTAATGAATGGTAAAGTTACGTGCCCTTAATTTGATTGATGTGAAATGCATGTGACTAATGAAGGTATATTTCGGGCCAGAACGTAACAACTAAAAAAAGAACAAAAATTAATCTATTGATTGTTTCATGTAACAAATGAATGTAAATCAAATTAAATTGAGTTCTTTTCTTTTGTTATAAAAGGTTAAATGACAAATATAACCAATAAAAGGCCAACATTTAGAAAAATCAACAAAACGGTTTAATATTATGCAAATATTATTATTAAATTAAAAAGATATTAAGTTTTTAGTTTGACTTCTAAGCTTTTTACCGTATTTACGCATTATGTTTTTAAATTAATAAGGTTTAAGGACTAATAAACTCCTAAATATATACTACATAACAGACTTTCGTATCTAAGGATACACGCCCGTTTTCATTAAACGAAATTGCTGATTTGATGTATTTCATTATTTTTCTTTGTTGTAATACGCACAGAAAAATGTCTTATGTAGAAAATGTCGATATTATCTATAAATATGTTTGTGTCGCGGTTTATTTTTTAATTATTTTTTTTAAATAAAAGAGAAAACATTTTAAGAAAAACAAGTAAAAGCGCTATATTCGGCTTAAATACTCTTCACAGATGTATTTTTCTTTCTTTCTAAAATGTAATTTTCTTTATTATTTAAGAAAACGTTTAAATTTTTCGTCTAGGAAGCTATATGTTTGCCTCTTCTTATTTTTAATACCTCTAAAGGTCTTTCAAAAATATTAAATATGATTAATTTACAAACAAAAAGAAAAAATCCGTTTCATGTACCATAAAAAGCTCTAATTGTTCAACGCTAGAATCGTCTTTTAGATATTTTTTTTTTATTTTTATTGCCAATTTACTTCTTCCTGATATATATAAAGTATAGTTCATCATAAAAATCAAAAATAGCAAATTATATGGTTACTTTTATGTATTACAAAATTTCGATTTTCAAACCCTGGAGCTGAATATTTAATTTTACAAATACCAAATTAATTCTTGGCGAAGTATAAAAATCGTTTAATTCGTTGAAAAAAAAGAAACAAAGTTAGGAACTTATATGGTTACTTTGTGTACCAAAATATTTAGATTCTGCAAAACTGGAACAAAATTTTTAATTTTTTAATACCGATTATAAAATAGGTTTAATTCACTAAAAAAAATCAAAATTTGGGATTTATGTCACTATAGGGTCCACCAAATAACTTTTTTTTTTAAATGCTATAAAAAAACTACTGCATATTTTCTCAAATTTCGTTTTTTATTTGAAAGTACAATCCTTCCGATTAATAATGGAAAATAATTTCATTCAAATGGCTGCATGGCCCGATAACGATCGCCATTGACTGTAACGGCCACTCCTTGCTCATTTTCGAAGAACAATGGCCCAATTATGCCTCTGGACCAAAATCCGCACCAAACAGTAACTCGTTTTGGGTGCGTCGGCTTTTCAATGTATGCGTGCGAGTTTTCTGTGCCCCAAATGCGACAATGCTTGTTTAGATAACCGCCAAGATCAAACTGAGCTTCATCTGAAAAGATGATTTTTTTTGGCAAAATCGGCATCTTCTGTAAGTCGATCGCAGACCCACTTAGTGAAGCGAAAACGCATTGGATGGTCAACCATATTCGTTCAGCGGAAGGATAAAACTAATTATCTGTCAAATCAGACATGAGCTAAGTGGTACCATTCACGAATTTAGCACTAGTTGAAAAAAATGTTAGATTGCGGACCCTATATTTTCATATACCAAAAATATTTCGATTTTCCAACTCTGGAAGCGAAATTTTAATTTTTTTTACCAATGCAATTCTTAGTGATGTATAACATAGCTTTACTTGGCAAAAATTAAAATTTGTAACCTTTTTGGTCACTTTCATGTACCACCAAATATTTCATTTGCCCAACCCTGAATTCGAAATTCTGACTTTTTAAGATTTTATTACCAATTTTATTATCTCTGAATTATAATACCGATTTAATTAACAAAACAACAACGACGTTGCCTTTTTGGCTCCTTTTATGTTAAAACAAAAATTCAATTTACCAACCCTGCAAGCGAATTTTTTTTATTTTTTTTATCAATGCAACTCTTAATGAGGCATGAAATAGTTTTATTTAAGAAATTTGTAACCATTTTGGTCACTTTCATGTACTACAAAATTTTGCCCTGGAATCGAATTTTGTTTTTTTTAATATTTGATTCCAATTTTGTTCTTCCTGAATTATAAAATAGTTTTCAGTCCAAGAATAAAGTTTTAAGCTCTTCGGGGGCTTGGGAAACCCGATTTCACGCAGACAGACAGACGGACATCGCTTAATCGTCATCGTTATTTATAAGGATCCAGAATATATAGGGTGCACAATCTAACGGTTTTTTTTTCAAGTAGTGCTTATTTCGTGAATGGTAACACTTAGCTCATGTCTGATTTGACAGATAATTAGTTTTATCCTTCCGCTGAACGAATATGGTTGTGTATATGGTTGAAAAACGCTGGTAAGTGGGCCTGCGATCGACTTACATAAGATGCCGGTTTTGCCAAAAAAAAGCATGTTTTCAGATGAAGCTCATTTTGATCTTGGCGGGTATGTAAACAAGCAAATTTTTGGTATTTGGGGCACAGAAAACCCGCACGCATACATTGAAAAGCCGACGCACCCAAAACGAGTCACTGTTTTTTGCGGATTTTGGTCCAGAGCCATAATTGGACCATTTTTCTTCGAAAATGAACAAGGAGTGGCCGTTACAGTCAATGGCGATCGTCATTGGGCCATGCAGCCATTTGAACGAAATTATTTTCCATTATTAACCGGAAGAATTGTACTTTCAAATATAAAAAGAAATTTGAGAATATATTCAGTTTTTTTATAGCATTTAAAAAAAAGTTATTTGGCGCACCCTATATATACTTTATGGGGTCCCATATTAATATAGCCTTTCACTTTTTTGTGAAGGGTATAAAAAAACGGTCGCAATAAAGTTAACACATATCTTCAAGAAGATAATACATTCGTTAAACTACTAACTTTGGCAGCTCTTAAATTGTTCGGAACAAGTTTAAGTTGTTGTATAAAGTATTTTTGATTCTTAGCAATCAAATTTTAATAAAAATATGTATGTATGTTTGAAGAAAATAATATATTAAACGGTTATATTTAATTCATTCTATCATACATATACATATGTTTAGCACGAAGTTTAAGAGTCAAAGTTTCTTCTTATACATTTATTCACCAGCCTGGTAAATAATTTTGCATAAAAATGTTGACATATATGTACATACACACATACTTGCATATTTTAAAAGCTGTTAAAGATTTACCATTTAACACGCATAATAGCCATATAACAGTTTAAGCGAGTGTGCGTATTGAAATAAAAAATGTTAACATGTTAATGTGGGTGCTGTTGGCTGAAGTAGTAGAACACGAGAGTATGAAACGGAGGGTCGTGAGTTCGAGCCCGCTTTGAGTCATGAAATATTGTGTTGAATTCTTCTGATCAGCATTAGTGCGTGGTTGTGTTAGTTGTTGCCAGCCTGTTTCAATGATGAAGGCATAGTCACTGATCACTGAACATAATTGGCAGCGACTGACACTATCATGCACTAAAAGCAGAGAAACAGCACCCACCTTCGTCGGCCCTGTAGCAAAAATTTAACCGGCGAAGTAAAAAGGTTAAAATAGCTACAAAAAAACTGTCTATCTTCTCATCTTTCCTAATCTGTCTCCTCAATACTATCCCCTCGTTTTCAGTTCCGGCGCAATGCATTGCATATATAGGGGTCATCCCCTGAGTGCTGGTCCTACTCCTAAAAAAAAAAAAAAAAAAAAAAAAAAAAAAATTCCTTCATCATCCTTACGGATCATAAAAGCTGTGGTTCCTTACGGATGCGAGATATAGAACGTAGTAAACAAAAAATGTCAGACTAGAACCAGGGTCATGCACTAGAAACCAGGGTAGTTGCAGAGGAGGAAGACCGGCAAGGACGTGGGTAGTGTGGCAGAAATACCAGGTGATAAAATAAAATGCAAATAATTTATTCCGGAACCCTGTTCCTTGTAGAAACTATGGGCAAATATACATATGTACTCGTCAGTAGCAAACCAGAATCGTTCAACGTCAAAGCTCGTTGGTAATTATTATTTAGGTGCAGCCATACCACTGATCGTTTACTCTTTTTCGAGAGATTTGAGACTCACTCGCACTAGTTAATTTCTGCAACTTAGATAACTATCCTACAAGAAATGTGCGACCTAAACTAATACAGACATAATTTTTGTACTAAACATTTGCAACTATTTTATGTATTACCAAACATGTGACTGTCACTCATGATTATTCGTTGACGAATGTACATACATATGTTGGAGAGTTTGGTTTTTGACACATCTCATTTCCGTTTTCATGAAATATTTCGTTGTCGTGTAAAATAAAAAGAATATCCAAAAATGTTTATGTTTAAAAGTTAAAGGAATTCATTGAATACAAATAATACTACAAATAGTAATATAATGTTAAAATGATGTTAAAACTGATCAAATATATATCAATACAAAACATTAATCGAAGTCAGGTCACCATTACATAATTCCAATTGGGAAGTACCTTCCAACGATTGTAAGTATCTATACACGCGTAGATTTAGGGATCTTCTGAGGAACAGAAATGAATACATAAGAATATGGGTTAATATCATTACCGACATTTGAGCTGGGGCACCAATATTTTGCAAATTTACCTTGTGAATAAATAAACAATAAAATATATAGTCGTATAAATCCCGAATATAACTGCGAAATGAGGGAATAGTGTTGACAGATGGGGAGCGATAAGAAGGTAGATAATTTGTTGTAGCTATTTTACTCGTTACTTCGTAGGCGAATTTTCGCTACAGTAGCGATGAAGGAGAATGGTGAAGTGCTTACACGATAGTGTTAATCATTGTCGGTAATGTTATAGGCTACAGCAAGGCCTTTATTATTGCATCAACAGGCCAACAATAAGTAAAACTACCTTGCTCTAATGGAGATCAGAAAACTTCTGTACCATATTCATGGTTGAGTGCGGAAGTAGTAGAACACGAGACTGTGAAGCGGAGGGTCCTGAGTTCAACCCCGCGCTAAAAACTATGTTGTTTTAGGTCTAGTTCTTTTTAGGGGAACTTTTTTCCCTCTGGTCCTATTCATTCCATTTCCGAACTTAACCAGTGCTATACTTCAAGATATATTTATACAAAATTTCAGAAGTCTGGCTCTTTTCGTTTGGACTGAATCATGATTTCCACAGACAGACGGACATGGGGTCTCAGATGGATATTTCGCTGCGTTACAAACGGACTGACAAAGTGAATATACCCTCCATATTCTTTTTTAGAGGGTATAAAAAAGCAACTGACATTGTTTTTTCGGTAATTAAAACTATTTTATAATTCAGGATGAAAAAATAACAAGTAAAAACGTTATATTCGACCGGGTCGAATCTTAAATACCCTCCAAATATTTAGTAAGTGAATTTGAAATGTTTAACTTGGTGGGACAGAGTTCCTTTATAAAATATCGTACGTCAACGCCCACTAAAGGGTGCGGGGTTCAAAAATATACAATATCATGTTTTACACAGACGAACGTATGGGCATTGCTAGACCGTCTTAGACTTCATCACTGATCAATAATATACATATTTACTTATAAAAACTGTATTTTGGCGGGGTCGCTCTGGCAAGGGCTGTGGGGGAAACATTTCACCTTTGTCATAAAACTCTAAAAATAAATGCTTGGGATAATTATATACAAAATTAAAAATTCTTTTTTTTTAAAGGGTCATTTAGAGGGCAAAGGGGGAGAGGGGGTAAGGCAGAAACAGATACACATAAAACTGTAAAAATAATTGCTTGGGATGATTATACACAAAATAAAAAAAAAATATGTATATTTAGTTTTAATAGGGTCATTTAGCGGGCAAAGGAGGAGGAGGGGGTAGGGCAGCAACAGGCAGTCATAAAACTCTAAAGATAAATGCTTGGGATGATTATATACAAAATTTAAAAAAAATTTTTTTTTTTTTTGGTAGGGTCATTCAGGGGGCAAAGGAAAAGGGGGGGGGGGGGGTAGGGCAAAAATCGGCAGTCATAAAACTCTAAAGATAAATGCTTGGGATGATTATACACAAAATTTAAAAAAATTTTTTTTTTTTGGTAGGGTCATTTTGGGGGCAAAGGAAGAAGGGGGGGGGGGGGTAGGGCAGAAATCGGCAGTCATAAAACTCTAAAGATAAATGCTTGGGATGATTCTATACAAAATTAAAAAAAAAAAATTTTTTTTTGGTAGGGTCATTTAGGGGGCAAAGGAAGAGGGGGGGGAGGTTGGGCAGAAATCGGCAGTCATAAAACTCTAAAGATAAATGCTTGGGATGATTATATACAAATTTAAAAAAAAAATTTTTTTTTGGTAGGGTCATTTAGGGGGCGAAGGGGAAGGAGGGGGTAGGGCAGAGTAGTACCAGGTTTAGTCTCAGCTTCGTCATTAAAGCTTAAAAGTGTTATTTTTAAGGAATGTAGGCTTAAGTAAAACAATTTGTTAAATTTTTATGCTATTTTTGCCTATAATAACGCCCACTGAAGTGGGCGGGGTCAAAAAATATTTTTATTTTATTTAATGGCTCCAAGTTTAAGGCGTTGGACCGTATTTGACATAAAAATATATCATTTGCTTAACAAAATGACCAAAAACTATAAAAATTATGTTGTTTTTTCTGGGTTGGTTTAGTTCTTCTTAGGGGAACTTCTTTCCCTCTTGCCGGATTTAGCCCATCTTCGAACTTAACCTGCTCTAAGTTTTAGAATATATTTATGTCAAATTTCAAGAGTCTAGCTCTTTTCGTTTGGACTGAATCGTGATTTCCACAGACGGACGGACGGACGGACATGCTCAGTACGTCTTAGATTTCATCACTGATCAAGAATATATATACTTTATGGGGTCTGAGATGGATATTTCGATGCGTTACAAACGGAATGACAAAGTGAATATACCCTCCAAATTCTTTTTTGGAGGGTATAAAAAAAAAATCTAAATTTTAATTTTAACTGCTACATTTTGTAGTACATGAAAGTGAACAAAATGGTTACAAATTTTATGTTTTTCTTAAATAAATCTACTTTATACCTTATTAAGAGTAAATGGTATATGCATAACATAAGAGGTTTTTAACTTTTCAAAACTGTGGTTAAAGTCTACTGACGATTTGGTAAAGCACCAATGAAATGCATATAGACATTGCTTAACCACCAACAAATAAATTTCATTGAAATATTTTTTGTATGAATAAAAGTAACCAAAAAGTTTTTTTTTGCTAATTAAAACTATTTTATGAAATAACAAACTTGGTATTAATATTAAAAATATTAAATAAAAATTACGATTGCTGGGTTGGACAACTGCAGTGGTGGTTACAAATTTTTAGTTTTTCTTAAATAAAAGTATTTTATACCTCATTAAGAAAAAAATTAAAATTTCGCTTCCAAGGTTAGAAAATCCAAATTACATACAGGTAGCAAAATAGGTACAAGTAACCAAATAAGATCCTTATTTCAATATTTTTTTGTGAATAAAGTATATTTTCTGTTTTAAAAAGAAAGGAGAAATACATCTGTGAAGGGTATTTAAGATTCGGCGCGGACGAATACAGCATTTATACTTGTTTAGTAATATTTTTAGTTTTAAAGAATTCAAAGCAATGCTTAATTGCGTTAAAGCATAGATATATTTAAATATTTTTAAAGTATCTAGAAAGATACAAAATGTTGTTGTAAATCCAATGAAATATTTTTACGAAACTATAAAAGGCAGTGATGCAATTACACTTCTTTCACAATTTTCGCGATATTTTCATTTGATTTGTGAAATTTTCGTTGAATTTGTGAAAAAAAGCCAATGAAATTGTTTCGCTAGATTTGTGAAGTAAAATTCTTTCAGTGTAGTATTTAGTGATTACGCATTTTTTGGTAAATATTTGACGAGCAGGGACGCGCCTCTATAATTTAACTTTGCTGATTTTAAGTACAAATTTCTTCAAAACTCTTTTAGGCGAAGACATTCCTAAAATGTGTCTGAAGTGGTACACAAGACACTATCGATTTCTAATATGTAGTACGTTTAATTACCTGAACCTTACGAAATATGCTTTCAACTGCTGCTAGACGGTGACTGTTACTTCGGTTCTCCAGCTGTAACATTGGCGATTCACAATGGTTTGTTATATAGGACGCGAGCTCTGACATTTATCTTGCCTTTAATGATACAAAATTGTCTTGCAAATGTTTAGTTATAAAAATGTGTATGACGTTATTTAAGAATTTTAAACAGAAGATGTTTTTTATTCAACAGACAAAATAAGACTGCCTATGCAGACATTTTCGTCCTCGACTCAGTATAAGTATAACACCCCTATCTTATGTGCTGCGACGTCTATTGTATCTGTTTTGTAGATAAATATTAGTTCATGTTTGATTTCAATGCCATTGTGTCTATTGTTTTGAATACTTTTTAAAACCTCTTGTTTTGTAAATAAAAGTATTTTTTTTTCCATTGAACCTGTTGGTCGCTAATGTCTGAGACTAAAATTTCAAAGAAAAATTAATTTATAAACGAATTCAAACATGTCCATAAGTAGACGGACGCAGCCACAAATATTTACAGGAATTTGTGTTGAAGAAAAGTATTTAATATTTTGTGTGTGTGTGTGTGTGTGTGTGTGTGTGTATGTGTCTTTTTGTCATAAAAGTGTCCTTCTTTTGTCGTCGGTATTTGGTATTTATGGGAGGTTTATTTATTTTGCGTTTTGTTTTTTGTTACGATTTTAGTTCTTTTGCAACATCGTTAGGATTTGCTTTCGCTCAATCCTATGTTATTTTTTGTAACAGACCTTTTAATGGTTTTTTTGTTTGACAGTCATATTATTTTAAAATTTCTTTTTATTTCGTTCATAATGACTTTAACTTAAGCAGCTTTACTCGTTCATTTAGTTTTTATTATTACTGCATGTTGTGTGTTCCTAATGGTATTTTCGTTTCAGTCTACTTGAAACTCTGCTGTCAGGGATGTTTCCATTTTTATGTTTCTTGTCCTTTTTTGGTAAAGTTTCTTTAATAAAATATTTTATTTCCGGTAAATACAGCAGATCTGTTTGCGGCAATATATAAAGGAAGTTGTAAAGATCAGATATGTAAAGGAATGCTTCTGTTTATAATGTAACTGCAAATCATTTTGCCAATGACTTTTAAATTTTAAAATTCTGTTTAGCAAGCGTGTTAATATGTGAGTGCCGCGATAGGGCGGTGAATAATATGCATAGCCTATCAATGCGGAGGTCGTGGGTTCGATTCTGGTCAGTGCCACTACAATGAGTGATGGTCTCTATTGCCATCCTTGTTTAATTAAGTTATAATTTGAAATTGTGTATACAACTTTTAATAAGTAAATGTTTTATGTATCCATTTTACAAAAAAATAGTAACAAATTGAATTAAGAAGTGAATAAATTCCCAATAGCAGGCTATTTCTAGAACTTCTCCTTATATTAATTTTGATCACTTCAGTTCTTCTCGAAAACGGGCCATTTAAGCGACTAAAATGTTTTTGTTATTTAAAACAGCACTACGGTAAAAATTTATTGACACTACTAGTTCACAGTGTCTGTGGCTGCTTCTCATGTTCATTTTTGAAAACTCTAGATATCGAAAGTAAACTAGATTCGAACTCGTTCATTCGCTCGTTTTAGACAAGAACCTATGATCAAACTCATTTGAATTACATACATTAGTTTGATCATAGTTTCTTGTCAAAAAGGAGCGAATGAACGAGTTCGACACAAGTCTAAACGAAAGCCCTCGAACGATTAAATCCATTGTGTCTGAACTTCATGAAGACGAAGTTGATTTATTTTTTTGAGTTTAATGGTTATAATGTAAATTTGATTAGTTTTTGAAAATTCTCAACAATCGTTTTCGATCGGACATTTTTAACTTGTGATGGGATTGAAGGCATATACCGTAACGGTATTTTTGGAGGATACTGAACGTAACGACTTAGCATATCCTGAGTTCACAGAAAACTTCTGATGGGGCGTTGCTATTTGTATGTGGCACTTAACCCTAAACTTTGTTGAGTTTATGGCAGGTTTGGCTACTCTTTTCCTACTAACTACGAGAACGATAGTGTGCAATTGTACACAAATTGATATGAGACTAATGGCAGAACGTTTCTATTCAATTAAATCTTGGCAAGTATTAAGTCTGGTTCATAGTTCGTCATGACTGACTTGGAATTGCAGGCCCTGGGGCCAAGTTACTGCATTCGCTATCGATCGAAACTTCAATACAATATAAATACAAATTTTGATCGATATTGAATGCCGTAATTTGCCCCCTGATGTTTTTCTTGACTGCTATGAATATGATTCTGGTGGGAACATTTATAAAGTTTTCGCGCCAACTCTCGCATAGATCTCACTGCACGCGATGTGACCCATGAAATCTTAATGTAGCTGAACAACTCAGAATGAGTACGAATACTTTTTGACAAACGTTTCTTTAAACCTTATGTGACTGACAAGGTACCCGGGTACCTTTTGCGTTTTGAAATTAATTTCTTTTGTAGAAATTCGCAGCCCTCGTACCTGAAACTTCTTGAGAGCTCCTAGTTTTTGATATTTTATTCATTTTCAGAGCTTTGAAAAAATTAGTAAATTCAGATAGGCGTAGCACGCCAACTTTCTTTACACACCCTTAACTGTTTCACAAGGTACCCAGGTACCTTTATACGATTCTATGAATATATGCACTGTAATTTTTTTTCTTTTTTATTCTAAATTATATTGACAGAAAGTAATAAAAATTCACCCTTTAGGAAATAAAATAATCGGTTTATAAAAACACTAATTATAAATTAACTATTTTGCAACTGACTACAAATAGGTGTAAATCTAATGCAGATATCAATCAAACAAAAAAAACCAAAGTATTTTGAATTTCATTTTCATTTTAAGTCATGAAATGTGCTTGAATTTTTATTTAAAATCAGTATCAACGTTGTAAAAAGATATATATTCTATTATTTTTTTAATAAAAAATTGATTGAAACTTAACTATTTCTAAATGAATTAATAAAAAAGTGTTTAAATAATTTAAATTAAACTGACTACAAATTGGTTGAAAAATAAGTAATTAGTAATCAATTAAAAAGTCATACAGAGATAGCCAATCGCCTATGACATGCATATGTTAATATAATGAGTCGACGATAAGGAAAAAAGTCCTTTATACACTAGTTGTGCTTATTTAAAAACCAGTTTTAAGTTACTTAGAAATGTGTTTGACTTCCTGCAGGGGAGTTACATATTTACATGTTTACAAAAAATATATGTATATACATATTGTACATATGTATGTTAATATTTCCATTGATGTGAATATATTATTCATGTATATATGTACATATTTATGTATGATTATGAATTTATTTAGGTTGATCGTCCTGTATACAGTTCGTGCATACTCGTGGATTTACCGAATGAGAGTTGCAAATTGTTATAGAGCAATTACTACAATTTTTGTGTGTTTTCCTTGAGTTCAGACGAAGCTTCGAACAGATTTTGCAGCTTCCTGTTACTGCAAAACTTTTATCTCTTTGCACTTTTGACGTATCTGGACGCACAGTTATATCAAACTATTTTCCACGTACAATATCTATTGCTGTTCGTGTGTGACTTTTTGCCATCACCTTAGGATGTTCAACACGATTCTTTATGTTTCCAATAGACAATTGCACACTGAGATCTTTTAAAAATTGTCTACGGCGGTCGATAGAAGTGAAGTGTGTATTGTGTTCCATATAAATAATACATGAAGCCAATGCTGCTACATCTGTAGCACTAAAAAATAAGGTTAGCGGCACCGACTTTTTCTACGCTTGCAAGTATATTCGCCCAATAACTTAGCAAAATATTAGCAAAATCGTTTACTTTTCACAAGATTTGTATGAAGGTACCCGGGAACCTTGTCGTACAAAACAAGTAGTTTTTTTTGTCAATCACATAAGGGTTAATGTTTCGCCCGACAAATAAAAAACAATACTTATTGTGTATTGAATTGTTCACCAAATTATATCTATTTGGTAAAAAGTTTAAAAAAATATACACATGCTCATTTTATATTTATTTTCATAACATTATAAAAAATTAATCATAAATTATCGTTTACGTTTATTTTGTCAAATATTTCATTGATGTGAACGTGGCTTCAGTAGAATAAATGAAGAGTGTTGATAAAAACTGGTGTTTATAATAACAGTGCTATCCATGCAAGTTCCGAACATTTGTAATCCCGTTGGATGGAAATGTAGCCCTGAAAAAGTACTAATAAGGTATAATAAATGTTGAAATCTTTTTTGGTTATCATTAATTTATATGAGAAATCAAGTGGGCATAACTAAAATAACTTTTTAATTATAAGAAATAACAACTTCTTTCAGCAGAAATACATTTTTTGTGTCCTTTTTTATTTATATTGTAAAATATTTCAATAATTCTTACACGATCTGTATATTTGGTTTCACTCAATTTGAAATTCTTCCGCAAAATTAAAATAGTAGCAGACACTACATTCTTTGCCTTCTTTAATCATTAGACAAATCAAATTATAAAAAATATATATTATTGGGAAAAGTTCTTTCTACGGGTATAATGCAAATCACCTGGGAACATTTTATCCAAATTCTTTTAGAACATGAAGATATATTATTTTAAAGCTCTAGTCAACTGCTTAAGAAGTTCAAAAATATCGAGCTAAAATACTGGTAATCACTTGTATAGGGTGGGCCATCTATCGGTTAAAATTTGAACCAAAGGTTATGTCGAATCTGGCAAAGCACATGCCATTCTATTTTGACACAAAATTCAGTATATAATTGCCACTGAACGAAATGAATCAATTTACTCCTAAGAAACATTGAGATTTATTAATTTTTTTTTCATAACACAGGCTTTGCTTTCGATTTATCAAAAAAAAATTAACATTCTTCTGCTATATTAAATTCAATTAACTATGCCACCTAATAAGTGGCGACAAACACAATACACATGATCGCTAATGATGAAAGCGTTGCGGCTTTGGAAAACAGCTGTTCTGCTCTGCTGCGTAAGAAAATGCAATGTAAGAAACGAGTGACTGTTTGTTGCGGCTTGTAGAGCGGAGGCATCATTGGCCCATATTTCTTTGAAAATGAGGGCGACGCAACAATTATAAATTTGTGTGCCCTCTCTTCATGGTATTGATGTGAACGATTTTTGGTTTCAACAGGATAGTGCAACTTGTCACAAGTCTCATGCGGCAATCGATTTATGGCGTTACACGTTTGATGGTCGAAATGCAGGGGCCAAATTACGGCATTCGATATCGATCGAAATTTCAATACAATTTAAATGGAAATTTCGATCGATATCGAATGCCGTAATTTGCCCCCTGATTTCAATTAGCCGCCAAGAAGCTACGATTTGACTCCCTTGGGCTATTTTCTATAGAGCAACGTTGAAGACATGGGTTACGCCACCAAACCAGAGACAATTGAACATTTGAAAGCCAACATTCGTGATACCACCGTGCCGAGATACGAACCCATAGACTCGAAAAATACTCGAAAATTGGTCCGATCGAATGGTCTACTGTGAGGACAGCCGCGGCAGCCATATGAATCAAACAATATTGAATCTCTACCCGAGAAGCCATACTTTGCAACAACCAAAAAATAAAGTTAGCGAAATTTCACACCATTTTTAACTGCATTTTATAATTTGATTTTAAATTTATTTTTATTTTCTTACTTTATCGTATATTTTTGCATTTAACGAAAATGTTGAATATTTTAATGCCCGGCTTCAAATAATATTCATTTATATGCTGAAGGAATGAACTTAATCGACATTTTAGTTTTTTAATTTTACGTTTTTCATGCATAAAAATTTAAGTATGAATAGAACCGAATTGCACAAGAATTGTAATTGTTCACTGGATTTGATGGTTTGTTCTTAAATTCTACTATTTCCAGACAATGATGATAAACCACATCAATAACTAAATTGAGGTGAAAAACTTAATATATTATTAATAGTACTGAGATGGTAGAAAAGAACTAATTGTAGATTAACCGCCTGTTCAACGATATCGCAAACTATCGTTCGATTAAACATATATTGTTTTAAACAAAAACGAGTTTTAAGAGGCATATCGACAGCTTATGACGTCGGTGAACAGGTAGTAAAAGTTTCAATTGTATGTGCATACATATACATATGTACTCTGTATACCTCTTGTTTTTTTTTTCAGGCTGGCAGCTTTATAAAAGGCTAAATACTCGTAAATTGGGTATGGGACTGAAAACGGACTACTTTCATTTATTGGTCACGAATATTAAACAGCGAACACTTTTTGGTGCAAATTGTATATTTTACAAAAGTTTCTTGAATACTTTTTAAAATTAAGCTGACCATAAAATCACTTCTGGCATGGTCTTTATAATTAATAAAATTATTCGAAGAACACTCTTCTTCGCATTCAAATAGAACATTTATTATGTGACTAATGTTTTAGCTATAATGTATTCTTATTTAAAGAAAACTTGGTTTGTTCGAGGCAAATACGTTTGACTATTATAGTAAAGCCTATTAAAAATGCTTCATACACAGTACCCTGAGAGTTAACTACGATAATCCTTCTACTACCATTGGGATCATGCATCCCAAGAAAATTTTAAAAAATCCCCGGAAATACAACAATAAAATAAGTAAAAACGTTATATTCGACCGGGTCGAATCTTAAATACCCCCCAAATATTTAGTAGGTAAATTTAAATTAATTTTTAGCTTCGTGGGATTAAAACTGCATTTTGTCGGGGTCTCTCTGGCGAGGGCCATGGGGGAGACATTTCAACTTTACCATAAAACTCTAAAAATAAATGTTTGGGATAATTAAATGTAAAATTTATTTTTAATTTTTTTATAGGGTCAATTTGGGGGCAAACGGGGAGGAGGGGGTAGGACAGAGGAGTAACAGGTTACGCCTCAGCTTCATCATTAAAGCTTGAAAATGTTATTTTTGAGGAATATAGCTTTAAGTAAAACAATTTGTTAAATTTTTACACTATTTTTGCATATAATAACGCCCAATAAAGGCGTCGGGGTTCAAAAATTATTTTTTTTTTGATTTTATGGCTTCAAGCTAAATGCATTGGATCTTCTTTGGCATAAAAATATAACATTTGCTTAACAAAATTAAAAAAAAACTTTAAAATGTATGCTGTTTTTTAGAGGTTGGTTTAGTTCTTCTTAAGGGAACTCTTTTTCCCTTTGGTCCTTCAAGATATATTTATACCAAATTTCAAGAGTGGCTCCTTTCGTTTGGACTGAATCGTGATTTCTGCAGACAGACAGACGGACGGACATGTTCAGATCGTCTTAGGTTTCATCACTGATCCAGAATATATATACTTTATAGGGTCACATATGGACATTTCACTGCGTTACAAACGGAATGACAAAGTGAATACACCCTCCAATTCCTTTTTGGAGGGAATAAAAAGTTCCTTTGCCAGGATCAAGCGCAGATCCAGGGGGGGTCATGACTCCGCTGGGGTAGCTCAGTACAGCTATCTATTTATTCTAAACTCATTGATAAATAAAATAAATACATATTACATAGGTATTTAAAAAAATATTATTTAATATATATATTGTTTTGATGATGAATAAAAAAAGTTCTGCTAAGCAACAAGTATTTTTATCATGAATAAAATTTAAAAAGCAAAAATTAGCCCGTATGAACGAGTATTCATGTACAACAAAAGCAAAATTATGTATATACATATGTACATACATATTTACATAGATAAGTGTTTGCATGCTGTGTATTAAAATAACTTGTGTGTTAAACTAAGTCCTCTTTTACACACATCAGGTATACTTGATCAGTTTTTCTTCAATTTTCTTTCGAACCTGCATTTACGTTCATATACGAAACGTAATGGCAAGTTTTTCTTCATTGCTGAACATTCATTTAATATATTACGGATGATAAAATAAAAGATAATATAAAAACTGACTAGTACCGTCAAGTCTGTACCCCTTTTCACCGCTCTCTCCTAAAAGATCAAGACTTGACGAGTCAAACCTGATGTGTTTGAAAGGGGTCTAACTGTTCTGCTATGATTTTATTCAACGTCAACCACGGATGGAAAACACGATATAATTGTACTTTTTTCGGCACAATTAGACTTTGTTGGTACCGTGGTACTACCACGACTAATTTGGAACAATTTGAATATCTCAATCAAAAGCTTACACCTAGTTCATAAATACGTTTCATGCTTGAAAATTTTTGTTAATTTCTCAGTAAATCAGTTAATAAACATAACATATTTCTTTGAATTATACCAAAGATTTTGTGTCAACTTTTTATTACATACAGTATTCCAGTTAGCACTTCATGAAATTTTCGGATCGTTTCTTATTCCTCTGCTTGTTCTATATATTTATTTTGTCGTTTCTTTTTGAAAATGATTGTTCTTTCGAGAGAAAACGGTTCTTTAGACCCGAATCTTTCAAAATAGTGTCTTATGTGTCATATTTCTGTTAAATTATGGCTCATTTATGTAGCGGACTTAAAATTATTTGCTATAATTTTTCGCAACAGAAACATTTTTCATCGTTAGGCTGCCTTATATTTAATTCAAAAACAATCACGTTGAAAAAGGGTATAATAATTGATTTCCAAATACCGAAAAAGTTTTCAATCAATGTCTCGTTGCCTCAATTTTAAACTACCAGAAAATTTATTATCTTAAATTGTATGACTTTTTGAATAAAATTTAATCAACTGATTGTTAGATTTGTATGTATATAATATTTATTTGTTGTATACTTGTGTAGAGAAGTTTTTGAATTTTTATTTATAGAAATATAAATAAATCGTACCGTCATGGTATGAAAAGTACATTTTATTTAGTTAATTGGTACAAAATCAAAATAGCCCTTTTCCATCCCTGAAGTCAACTCTTGTTTGCATAAACACTTGAATAAAACATGTTTGATTACCAGACGGACAATTAAGCAAACGATGCGTTCGCCGATATGATACTGTTTTCATTCAACAATCTCTTTTGCTGCGTTGTCAAAAGAGAATAAAAACTTTCGTGTATGATGTCAGTAAGAGATGTTCGATCTCGAGTCGTCTCACACATACTTGTATGAAGACTTCATCACTAGTTTGTATCGTTCTATTAGAAACATAAAAAAATCATTTATGTACATGTATATGGAATGTACACAAGTTCACTTGCTTATTGTGCGGATCATTTAAATTTTAAAATACAGTCGAATCCGCTTTAGCGCAACACGCCTTACTGAAAAAAATCGGACTACTGAAAGCGATGCAAGTCCCCGCACTGATTTAAACGCAGCCAGTCTTATTTACTTCAATTTAGCGAAACATCGCTTTATTGAAAATATCGTATTACTTAAAACCAAAAGCTAGCCCACAACTACGTTTTGTATGAAACTTACTTCGCTTTAGTGAAAAAATAAACAATAAAAAATTTATTTATTAGAAATCGATTGCATAACTTAAAAATTGTGCATGTTTTGTCCTTTAAAAAAATTAAATGAAAAAATGTATTTGTCCTTTTCGCTCTTTCGAACTTTATTGTATTTTTCTATTATATTCAATGCAATTGGCTAGACATTTTCGAGGAATTCTTGAAAAATTTCAACAACAAAATGAATAATTCTATGAATAATTTTTTTTAAAATAAAATTTTTACGTTAAATTGACGTAAAAAAATATACAGATTTGATATAAAAAATATTGTTTTACTGTAAAAAATTTCACTAACCCGAACTACGTTTTAGAGAAAAAACGGATAACGGAAAATATTTGGTTTTGGTTATTTCCAGTAAAGCGGAGTCGACTATAAAGCTAAACGTTTTTTAATCGAATTTCCGTGATATTAGTAGCTTAGTTAAGTGTTTTTAAATACAACACCGTAAAAAGTACATTATTTTTGCATTAAGTACAGTACTATCTCGACAATGCGGACTAGACTTGGGTCCAACTAGCTCATTTGCTCAGTTTTGACAAGAACCTCTGATCAAACCCATTTAAATTACATAGGTTTGATTAAAGGTTCTTGTCAAAACTGAGCGAATGAGCTAGTTGGACCCAAGTCTAATCCGGACACCATAAATCCTGAGCATGTCCGTATTACTGGAGTGTCCGGATTACATATGTTAATTTTTTTACCTGCATACATACATAATGCAAATAATATAAACTAAATCAATTTTATATTTATTTATCAAATTTTTTATTAAAAAGAGAATATAGTTCAATAAATGTTACATTTATATGTAGTATATGAAACGAAAATTCATATACATACATACATACATACATACATACATACATACATATATGTTTACCGTTTGATGACGTATTTGTTCCCTCGAAGAGATTGCCAAATGTTTATTATATGCAAAACTAATACTTTCTCGTACAAAATTAATATTTTATTTTATATTTGGCAACTCTTCACACAATTTACTCAGAGAGATTTTCAATTTACTCAGAGAGATTTTCAATTTACTCAGAGAGTTTCCAACAACAAGCAAACTAAATCGGATTTATGAAAGTTTAAGTTTTGAGTTATATTTTATAATAAATTGTGTTATATTTTAAAATAAATATATTAAAATAATTCTTAATAATTTAAAGTGTAAAAAACTTATTAAAACTTGATTTCTAAAGCTCATAAACTGTAAACAAAAAACCTAAATTAAAGAGAAAAGAGAACAAAAAGACAAGCATGAAATGTGCAGTGGGCAATTGCAAAGAAAGTAACAAGAAAAAAACAAGTGAAAAATAATTGTGTTAAAATGTAATATTGTTATCAAAATTTTTTTTTGTTTTCAAAAAGCTGTGTCATTTTATAGTTTTCCAAGAGATCAAGCTCAGAGGAAGTTATGGCTGATATTTTGCAAGCAAAAAAATTTGTTTTGAATGGGGAAAAAAGAAAAATAATTAGCACTTGGGTTCAATATTTATATAAAATAACTATAAATTAACAATTTCAAATAAAAGAAAGTGGAATATAAAATAATTTTTTAAAATTGTTTGTTATCAAACAAATTTAATTTGAAAAATCGTAATTTGCCCCACTGTTCCGTTTTTATAATAACATAATAGTTCTCCAGTTGAATTTTATTAGCCAATCAGAACACATGTTGAGTGACGTCAGAATTCCATCATGCGCAGACAAGTTTTTTTATTTCAGCTTGTTGGCGTAATCTTTATTTTATCATTCTTGATATGTAGTATATGAAACGAAAATTCATATACGTATATGTTAGACATAAATTCTGTTAAAGCAGCACTATTTTTTTTAATATCGAACACGGTCGATTTTTTTCGCCAAATTTGTCTGCAACACATCTTACTGATTTGCCTGTGACTAATTCATCCAATGGTTCACACCTCTTTTTTATTCTTCAACTTTTATGTGATCTCTTGCTAATACTATTCATTCACCTATATTGTGTTTGGCGTTTTTCGCCTTCAGATTCGACATTTTGTAATAGATTAAAGAAAAGTTAGCTTTTTGTCTTTAAGCTATTACAATTTGTCGACTTTTCAGGCATTAAACGCCAAACACAATAGCGGTGATTGTTTTACAATATCCAGTTATATAATGAAATTTAAAAAAATATGTATAGCTTAAACTTTAATAAGTTTTGCGAACCTATGTACATATGTCAACAAAAACAATCAACTAACTAAAGCAAAATTGCAAAAATTCCACGCATAGACGAATACTACACCAAAAAGTTCCGTTATTATGCAAAGAGTATAACATGATTGAAACAAAAAAATTAAAAAACAAAATTACTGTCTGTATTATATAGAGTTTGTAGCAGTGTCCGGATTATATATGTGTCCGTAAAATCGCGTGTCCGGATTATCGGATTATTTTACCATGATTTTATATTAACATTTTGTGATGCTAGTTTAACATTCTCTTTTTTTCTATGTGTATCGACTGAATTTCAACTACATGACCCCCACCCTGAGCTGAAGGCTACATCCGCCCTTGGCCAGGCTTGGGTATTTTTTGTGTAATCAGCTGTTCTATTTATGCTTAGTTATTAACCTTCAGTGAGAAGATTGTTTTTAATAAAAATTATATATTTGGGTCTTGAAGTGTGTAAAAAGGTTTGATAAGAAAAACTACATCATTAGTTCAGTGTTTATTACAAACTCCAACTTAGTATTTTTTCTTTGCGGCAATATGGGCAGTACTGTAATGAAACATCCCTTTAATCTTTAATGGCATTTTTGTAACGGAGTTAGAAGGAAATTTAGAATGCGTTATTTAATTCTATTCGGTCGAAAAGAAATATGAAAAAACTTAATTTTGGCTTAAATGGGTATAAAATTTATTAATTATTTCAAAAGTTCCTTGGTTTTACGAAAACAGAAGATCAAAGCCAAAAAGTTTGAGAACTTACAATATTCAAAAACATCACTTCCCGAAGGTTATCATTCCTTCTATAATAATTTAGCTCATGAGGAAAATAAAAAGCACAAAACAAAGAGTCACTTAGATTAGTTATTACACTACTAGTATTATTTCCTTTGACATCATTTTGTTTTCATGGAAAACGGGTTTTGTTGTATTCCACTAAAAGCTTTCATTTTGAGACTATTTTTCAGTTATTTAAACTAATAACTTTGTGATTGCAATTTTTTTTAAATAAAACCTAATAGATTAAACTAGAACGAAAACCTTCTATCTGCCTTAATAACTTAATTTGATGTGAGAAAACCTGCTATATTACAAAATCGTTTATAACTCAATACATACGATGTTCAGTTTTGTTGACTGTAGTCGTAGGTGCAGAATACCATAAAATAAACCAACTATACATATATAGTTTTGGTTTTCCTTTCAAGCTGCAAATGTGAAGTATTAGAAGATTTTTGTCTCTATTGCAAAATGTGCTGAAAAGGAGTTAGCAGGTTTGCATATTAAACCGGCGATAACCCAATGATTCAGTTTGTTCCACATAAATGGGACATATTATCCTATTGCTATGCATCAGTATGACAATTTGTATGTCTGCAGAATGAATAAAATGGAACATTTCTTCCCAATTTATGATGCGTTTAAAACCTAGTGGGACATATAATCCCAAGACATATCTTTGTCCTAAAGGACAGCAAAATAAAGAAAAAAGTTTTGCACTCTTGAGTATCACATCTATACAAATAACTTACTTAATCTTGTTAAAAATCTCGGTAGTGAAAGGGTTAAAGCAATAGTGCATTCTTTACAACTTGGAAATACGTATCACTAAAACCAGATACAGTGTTTCAGTTACAAAATTATGAGTAAACATTTAAGATCAAATGTAAATACTCAAACCGAATTGAAAATGGGTGTTTCCACGGAAAATTACCCCTTATAGCTCAAAAATAAAATTATTATTTTTATGTAATTGTTATTAACTTTTCGAACTTTATGTTAGTAATTTATTTTATTATTTGTTAAGCTCTTGATCGTTTTAACTAAAATAAATTATTATTTTTAATTTACTTTTTCGCTAATATTACAAAATATAATAAGCGTCGGTGTAGTGAAAAGTCAGTTAATTTAACGAAACATTTAAAAAAATTGCAATCATTGTCCTTAGCAAGATATTTTTCAACTGTTTTATTTGGAAAGAAAATTTTAGCTTAACTGACACTGCAATTACAAAAATATATAAACAAATTAATAAAAAATATATCAACAAATTAATAATTTAATTAAACGGTACTTAACACGACTTTGATATCGCACTTGTTCAACAATACAGTAATAACTCAACATTTTTTCATGTTATCTTTTTGGCAAAAAACAATACATAACTCTATGGTTAAAAATTTCCATAGTTCTGACTACTCTTTCTTAATAAAATTACATGTTGTGACCTTTTTCCTTCTGAAATGGGTTATTTCTGTGAATCAAGAAAAAAAAAATTATTTTGGATTGTTTGAAGTGATTGGCCCTAACAAATGATTGTTTTTTCTTATAATAAGTAATATTTTGAGTTAAGTTGTAATTCTAATAATAAAAGTTTCTTTTAGTCAGGTAGTATTTTGAGTTGCAACTGTTTAATTGATTCAGGCTAAGCAAATTTTTTGTTTTAATTCGAAATATGACTGTTTTCATGTAATAATGATTAACTTTTTCTTTGAGCTGTTACTGTTTTCGTGAAATAATTCAGTTTTTTATTGAGTTATTACTGTTTTGATGAAATAGTTTTAATCACACTTTGTAATATTATCACTTTATCATTTTGCATTGGAGAAATATTGCAAAAAATGCAGTTTTGATCAGCTAGAAATTTTATTATTAATTTTATTAAACTTAATAGTGAATATTTGCCACTGTCGGAAAATAAAAGAAACGATATTATGAGAAACATAATCCTAAAAGTATTTCGATTCATACTACGAAAATTTTAAATATCGTCCCCGTAATAAAACAATAGTGTATACGCATGTACACTATTATTTTTTATTGCATAATAAGAATCTACATAACCGATTCTAAATGTGGTCAACATTTGGTGAAATTCTACTTCCACAAAGTGTGTCAAAAGATCGATTGAAATAATAGCTTAAAATTTCGTGTTTGAAAATTTTCGTAAATAATTATGTAAATGAAGGTTACGGTGTTTTAGCCCATTAGTGCATGAAGTTCCCTGGCGCTATACTTACCTTTTTTTTTAATCATTATGCATTGAAATAAGTCTAATAAAGTAGTTTTAATTCGATTTATTAAAAAAATGTGTTTTTGGGGGTTTTGGGGACCGTCCCTTATAAGGGACACTATGCAGTATGGGCATTTGAACTGTGATATAGCTTGAAGCATTCTTTCGGATGAAGCCCTTTCTCGCACTTAGTACATAAAAAGTTAGACTTCTTTCCGCAATAGGCACATCTCTTATCCGTATTGGAGTACTCAATCATATGGTTTTTTCCATCGTAGCGCGCATCAGGATTGATGATGGTTCTACTCGATCCTCTTGAGGACGGCATTCCGTATCTCTCTAGATACGAAATGGCTATGTACCTGCGAAAAATTAGCAGAGTGCCACAATTTGGGTCATTCGGATGAACTTTCCGCATAAGGATCCATGCATTTACGATCGATGCGTCCAACAAGTATGCAAATATGGGCCACCACCACTTACGCTGTCTAATTCTAGACCGGTACACGGCCACCATCTGGTCCATTTTATCAACGCCTCCCATGCCTTGGTTATAGCGCTGAAGAAGTTTCGGCTGTGGTATCTGTATCGCACCTTGCCCTCTTGCGTAGCGCTTGCACGTCCCGATATCGTTGGTATCAAAGTTGGAGCCAATGGTCACCACATTGTTATCTTTCCATCTTACAACCAGAATTTTGCCATCGTCAGTAAAACGAAAATCGCTGGATCCTCGCTGCTCCTTTTTCATGGCGGCTATTGGACGAAGAGGACACTTCTCTATGCGACCGTCTCTAATTGTACCAGATGTACAAATCCCCATAGTGGCCAAATTGCGCAACAGTTTCACGGACGTAAAATAGTTGTCGATGAAAAGCTATAATGTAAATTATATTATTATTGTAATATCATATGAGGAACACTTCATTTCTTACCTTGAATCCCTTATGGTGTGGTACATTTGCTTTCGTGAGGAGATCAACCACTTTGTCACCTCCTACTCCATATCCTTGTGGGACGCTCTCTGCATTTTTGCCCATATACACATCGAATTGAAGCATATATCCATCGCTGGAATTCAGAGCCCAGTTTTTGAATCCAAATCGAATGGGCTTACCACGGATATACTGTTTAGCATAGTGCCTACCATAATACGGTATCATACTCTCATCAATAGAGAGATTCTCGTCCATTCCACCATGCTTTAGAAACGCCTCGTTCAGGTGAGTAATTAGTGGCCTAATTTTGTAAAGCCGATCGGTACCCTGGGCTTGCGTGTTGTCATTCAGATGGAAATTATTTAGAATTTTTTCAAATCGATTCAGCCTCATGCTGTTCGCTAGCAATCTTGGCGAATCAGATTTCTCCGACCAATACAAACGTTTGTTGGGGTATTTTGCATACCCCGACATCAAAATACCGCCAATAAAAACTCTCGCCTCGTCCATACTCATTCTCAGGTCAACATTTTTCTGAAGAGCATATAAATTTGTCTGCTCAACACAAAAATTTATAATGCCTTCAGAAAAAAATAGCTCAAAGAAATCAGTAGGCGAACTGGCGGCTTGAGCTTCGGCACTCGGCGGTATTGTTTCGCATTCCGTTTGAATGTCGTACACCGGGTCCACTTTTCGCCAACGCAAGGCATTTCCCGCACGCACACTCGAACTGATGGTTTTTCTGTATTTAGCCAGTGGCTCATCGTCACTGTCACTCCAGTCATCGAATTCGTCTTGGATCTCGCCTTCCGCAGTCAATAATTTCGGGCCGAGATGATCCAAGTTCGCCTCGTGTTCGTCATCACTGCCGTCCGAATCCTGGTCGGTCTCATTTTCCTCCAATGGTGGGATTGCAAAAATGTCAAGTTCTTGCAACTGACCATCAAAATCTTCGATCTCTTCCAGTATTTCAGCTACTGTTAGTCTGTAATAAAATATTATTGTTGTAACAAAATATTATTGTTAACTGTCCTGTCTGCATAGCGTCCCTTATAAGGGACGTTGGATAAATAACGGTATTATTCACAAATAACAATATTTTTATCACTCACAACAACTTAAATTTCTTTATTACAATAAATTTAAGATAATTGCATTTAAAATTGTTAAATAATTTCACCTGTATTTATTTGTTATTCACATTTACTTACCTCCCACGTGTTCTGATATTTTTTTTTAATTGTTGTTCCATATTTCGCAAAAAAATCACACAATTTAAAGTTTACTTACACTATTTTTATTAATCACTGTTTATATTTCTTCATGACAAAACAAAATCGAAAAATTACTTATATTGATATAGACCATTATTTGAGATTTTGAAAATATTCAAATAAAATAGTGTATAACATACAACATAAAACAGTGTATAATGATTTTCATACATATACTAAAACAAATAAAATAGCCTAAGTGACATCATGGTACTTTCAGTCCCATTTATTTACATTTAAAGCACTTGTAAATTAATGAAATATCATCTGCTAGTAGCCTGATAATTCAACTAATTATTTAAATGACTACAACTTAAAAACGTCGATTATTTTCTGAAATATTACTGTTTTTCTAGATGTCTAATAACACAAAAACTTTAAACTCGATCATCCCGAAACAGTAAAAACATTATACACTATTGTTTTATTAAGAGGACGATATATATTTCAAATTTTTTAATTTAATGAAATATATATTTCAAACTTTTTAACAGTTGTTAGCATATTATTTAGCTTTAAAAACTTTGTTTACTTTAGTCTTTTTAATTTCGTGTTTATCTGTTTTATTAAAAATTCATTAAATACAGAAATAAATTTCATATAGAAAAACTCAACTTAAAATATTTTCTTCTTATAAACAAAAATAATTGAAGAAAATTATAGTAACTAAAAATAGCTTTTCCATCTCCAGACAATGAACAAATAGAAAGGTTATACAGCGCAATACAATAATTTATGTATTGTTTTAAATATCGCCGAACTTTTGTTGAACGAGTGCGATATATTGGCGAAGCTCCAAATTATTGTAAATAACAGACTATCGTCAAAAAACGATTTTCGAAGAACATGTCGCTTTATACTTTTGGCCGGTTATGGCTCGATATAGATCCTAAAAATGTTGCAATACTCTAACAATACCAGTAAATTTTTTTTCAATTGAATGATCTGTTTTTGTGACAATTAGTTTTTGAAACGTTTCTCATTTAAGTGCAACTTTTTTTGTATATAAACCAAAATATAGAACCAGAAAGCGGAGACTAATATATTAGAAGAGTGTCAACTGCACTGTCATTGCTTCACATGGGAAATAAAGAATTGTGATAGCAAAATCTTAAATTTGGTAAACTTTCATTAAAAAATTTCACTATATCATATTATCCAGGAGCTAGATAAACCAGATATTCCGACCGACTCACAGAGGTTGAAAAAGTGGCCAATATTTTTTAACGTGTTCATTGAATTAAAATGTTGGGTTTTTTTATAGATTTAGGTTTAAAATAGTAAAAGGAAAAAATTACGGATTTGGGTATTATTGTAATCAAAATACAGATCGTAGTTTTCAACAGAATTTAATGATATTTTTTGCATGTTAATTTTTAGTACCAAAGACAAAGCGAGTTGATTTTTATCAATATAGGTCCATTATTTCGAGTACCTCCCATACAAATATGCTTTCGGAAACAACCGAAATGACGATAAGTGTCTGGTTAAAAGAGATATAGTGACGAAATTTGTCTCAGCTAAGTTTTACATAAACATCACCTACTTACTGTCCCGAATTTTGTGCCAATCAGTCAACATTAGGCCATAGCTCCCATATAACCCCCGCCTTCCGGCACATTATTTTTATTATTTTTAAATATATTAATTACTTATAATTTATATTGTATAATAGTCTTTAATTTAACAAAATTAAAATAAGTAAAATCGTTTAATTTATATTTCATCATCTATGTCAGGAAGAAGTAGTTCAATAGTACTCTTTCTATTATTTGGAGTTTTTGCCGTACTACAGCTTAAAAAACTATCGCTGCTCAAAAATAGCCTATTTAGAACATCCCTGTTTGATTCCTTTCTGCTGATTTTTCTTGAATAACTTTCACGGTATAATCTGATTTGCTTATTTCTGGCCTCGGCAGCTTCTTCTGACAATTGTTCAATAGACAAGTAGTGATCGGTGTCTCGTGCCGTCAACACGTTTATCGTCTTTATGTTTTTGTTCATTCGATAAAAGTGTTAAGGAAAGTGCTACTTCTTCAATTCCGACTCTTTTAAGGAATGACCAAATATTTACTGACACGGTTGATAAAGGTAATATATTGGCTGAAATATTTGCAAGTAACTCACACTTGCCTGATAGCTCTGAACCACTCCCCGCGCTCGAGAGGGTGTCCGTAACTATGCCTAAGATATTTTATCGAGTGCGTGCAGTTAAAAGGATTCTTGCGGAACTCAGCACAAGGAAGTCCCCTGGGCCGGATGGAATCCCTGCACTGATCCTGAAGCAGTGATCTTCGACGTTAGCACGTCCATTAGCCAAACTTTTCAGTACACTATACCACTCCGGTATATTTTCAATGTGCTGGAAGGTTGCTAATGTAACGCCAATCCCCAAGAAGGGAGTGGCTAATAACCCTGATAATTACCGACCGATTGCAATATGTTCTGCTGTATCGAAGGTAACGGAAACTATGCTTAACTTCCATCTTGTGATATATCTGAAGTCCAACAGTTTACTAAACGACCGCCAGTATGGTTTCCGCAGAGGCCACTGTACAGGTAACCTATTGGCCCTTCTTTCGGAAAACTGGTGTAGTTCCATACACTGTTTTGGCGAAAGTAAAGTGGTGGCTCTAGATATTTCTAAGGCGTTGGATAGAGTGTGGCATGGAGCACTCCTGTTCAAACTTATTGCATTTGGTGTCGGAGACACCTTCTCTCGGTTTATATCGAGCTTTCTCAGGGAGCGCTCTATACGAGTTGTTATAGATGGGGTCTAGTCCGAAGAATTCAGAGTCCACTCAGGGGTACCGCAAGGCACCGTTCTTTCTCCTACTCTATTTCTAATTTTTCTGAACGATCTACTTTTCCAAACTTCCTGTCCTATTCACTATTTCGCAGATGATAGCAGCCTTTCGCATTCATATTAATTTAACTGCAGGCCGCCAACGTCGACGAGGAGGCAGTTTGTGAATGACGTTCCGAATAGTGACCTCGCGAAGATATCCGAATAGGGTCAAGCGAACAGGGTTGATTTTAATGCTCGTAAGAACCAGTGTTGCATGCTTATGCATCATGCTGCTTCATCTGTTTCTATGGGTGGTGTAAGTATTAAGGAGTCAGGGGCTCTTGATGGTCTGGGCATGAAAGTGCATTGCGATGTCAAATGGACGGATCATGTCTTTCATGTCCCAAAAGAAGCATTCAAGTGCCTTGACTTCCTAAGACGGTGCAAGAGATACTTCACCCCTTCTGATCTTCTTAATATTTAAACCACTTACATCCGACCGAATACAACTTTCATGTCTGGGCCGGTGCTTCATAGTCTATTTTAAAGTTACTTGACCGCGTACAGGAGAAGGCGATGAAACTCATTTGACTCCCTTGAGCATCGTCGCAATGTGGGGTGCGTATCGTTGTTTTATCGCTACTACAATGGCATGTGCTCTGGTGAAATTGGAAACTTGTTCCTGAAACCCATCCTTTCTTACGCTCAACGCGTTTTTCATCGGGGGCGCATGCGTTTGTGATCGATATTCCAACGAATTGCACTACGCATTACAGAAAAAATTCGTTTTTTGGCCGAACAGTCCGTATGTGTAACAAACTACCTGCAGATGTCTTCCCCGTCACTTACAATTTGAGGAGATTCAAATCGAATATCCACAGACACTACTCCCTTTTTCCTCCTTCCCAAAATCTATTTTCCTAGTTCCAGCGCAATGCACTGCATATGTAGGGGTCATCCCCTGAGTGCTGTTCCTACTCCTAAAAAAAAAATGGAATGATCTATTACGGCACCGCCTTGAATAAGAATCTTGTGCAGTGTTGGAATTATGGGGTGCCATTCGTAGTGCTGTACATAGACTTTGGCAGCCTCATATGTTATCGCTTCCAATATAATGTTAAGGCTTTTAAGTAATCCTTCATTTATGCCAGTGATTTGTGGAACTGTTTCTGGATCTGAGAAGAATCTTCTTAATGTGTTACCATCGTTAGTGGTACCATACCCTGGTTTTGGAACATCTGGATAACTGTCTTCCTTTCTTTTACAATAGCTTTGTCTTCTTCGCTCTTTGCTTGCCATTTTTGAATTGGAAGTTAATATGAAAGATGAAGTTTCGATTATAAAAAACGTATTCGTGCATGTAATGTTGATAGTCCAAAATTTAAAGCTTCAGGATTTTGTGGGCGATTTTTGAAGTCTTTCGAAGTTTGGCCGCAAATGTAACGCCTCATTGTTGATTCTGTATCCGTTGCAGCATTGCTTACTTTCCCGTCGACAATTGTCATTAACATCGTGTGCTTAATTTTCCCAATGTTGTCAGCAGTTTCGTGCACAAAACGAATGCGGATTGGTCTACACGGCCTAGTTGAAGATGGTGTTGGATTTGTCCATATTGTTTTTGTGTTTCCATTCGCATGTGTCATCAATTCTATCGGCACACAGGAGCTTTGGAATATGTGCGCGTGGCTATCTTCATTTTCAAATTTTTGTTTGTACGATGATAGGTGTGATCCATCACAACCCCATTTGGGAATAAGTTCTAGGCAATTCCTCCAGCTGTTGTAAAACCTCATCAAGATATAAACATTTTCTTGTTACTGTATGATCGAGAAGCGATTGCAGCTCAACTTCCGCTGAAGTGTCACTAACGGTTATGGCATCTTCATTAGAATAACACTAATTTATTTTGCACTTGAGAGCAACGTATAGCGTGGATATACTTCTTTCTTGGCGTCGTGTATAACTTCGTATTGGCTTTTGGTTAGTCCTGCATTCACAAATATTGCTAACGCTCCCTCTGGTAAATGTTTCCGTACATGGTTGACCTCTGAAGTGTTAATAACTGCTTAAAAATTATAGGTTTTCTTGGAAATTTGTTACATCAATTATTAGTTTAGCCGCAACATTGTTTCCAGCCGCTCTTTTGCTCATGGATGCAACAAATGTGATTTCCTATGTTGAAAAGCTTTTACAAATTTCTTTCGTTGTTTTTCGTTTTGTTCTTTCAATGGCTTCATCAAATTCTTTTAGTGGTGGTCAGTAAACGGTCCTCCTTTCGCTGCACTAATTTCACATATTCTTCAAAATATTTTCTGAATTCCTTTAAGGAATTATTTACAGTTAACGTGTCCCCTTCTCCTTTAGATTTGGAAAATTTACAAATTTGGCTAATTAAAGATTGCACTTTATCGTCAATTGTTTTACCCTGAGATTCTTTTATTAATTGGAATAGTTCTAAATTTGTGTAAACTTTTTCCATCTTTTAGCTTAAACCAAAACGAAACAAAACAAAAACAGTTATGATAATAATTTTTCGCAATACCTGTATATAGTAATATGTATATCTACACATACCTTATCTTTCCACCTACCTTTCAAATATCGTCTCTTTGAAAAAAGTGTTCAAAATATTTTTTAATTTTAATAAATCTTTCATATAAACAAATTATTGAAAAGCCTCAACTCCCTTAGTCACAAAAACATGAAAGAAAAAATACTTTCATTAATAGTACAACTACACTGCTTGATGAGCAAAACTTCAAAATAAAAAAGAAAATTAAAAAAAATCGTAAAAAAATTCGCGCAGTCAGGAGCAAAGTTTTTTTCTTTAGTCTTAAAGAAGACATTTCAGATTTTATAATGGTGTATAATATTTCTTAGGGAACTTTTTGGAACACTTTCAACAAACTTTTGCTCTTTTATTTTTTGAAGTAAAAGCTAAATAAAATTATCTCTTATAAAATTTAAAGAATTTTTCTATCATAAATATTTAAAATAAAATTTTTTTAAATGTTTCAAAAATAACTACTAATCAGGCTTTTTAGATAAAAAGAATATTACCAATGTAACATCTTTATTCGTTTATCGACAAGAAAATATGTTAAAACCTTCTAAAATCGAAAAAAATCACCAAAACTGCATGCAATTTGTTCAACTTTCCCGACTCTATCGAGCTGCATACTTGGTTTTAAAAATTTTTTAAAATTAGTTTTTGCCTTTTTGGCCAGGTTTTCGATATATATATTCCATAGCGCGACTGAGACATTCGCTTTGTATTATTTGAGCCTGTGGATGACGGCGAGGTTATATTACTTTTGTTATTCATTTATATTTTTTAAGCATCCAAGAGCATTTAACTAAAATACATACATACATTTGTATGTGTGTACTTTTGTTTATTAAAATTTGCAATTTTTTATTTTTTATACATTCTATGTGACATTTTGTTTTTCAATAAATTTTCTAAACAAACGGAAAAAACTCAATCTTTGTGTCATGTAACACATGCACTTTCAAAAGGCTGTCGAAAAATAAACGATTAATATTAAAACACAAATATGTATGCAAAAAATTTATAACAATAAAAAATAAACAACTAAAACACTTCAGTGACAGGCATTTTTTGTCAAACTATTTTATTTTTGGACTTTTTGCTACCAAATAATAAATTACAAAGTGCAGTTGGTTTGTTTGTGTGTGTGTGCTTGAGTTTAGAAAAACTTTTAGTTTTATGAAAAGTCTAATATATTACTTTTGGGGAGATAGTCGGCAAAAATTGAAATTCATTTGAAAGGCAGTGGGAAGTAAAAGTAAAACTTAGCACAATAACAACTGAACAAAATTAAAAACTAAAATCTATATTTTAAATAAACAAAAATTAATCGTCAGGGTTGGGGAATTTCGTACTAACCAAAATGTAATAACTTAATAATATGAATGTGATAACTTCTCATATTCAATTTTCGTTAAAATATTGGTTAAATAGTTGATATTCCTACTAACTAGCACCACTTGCAAAAGTGGGAAAAATTGAACAAAGAACGCTGATGAGATGGCGTAGCGGCCTCGAAATCAGTACTGATCCGTTCTGCTGGTTTGATGATTATTAAAAATATTCTTAATATTCCAATCTTAATATAAAAAATAATAAATAGAATTTAAACAAATTCATTTATTAATAATAAAAAAATAACAAAAAATAATTTGCAGTCATGCAAGATTCGAACTTAAGCCCGATAAAAAATTAACAATTTACATAAGAAAAAGTTCGACTAATAAAAATTCATACATAATTTAAAACATTGCGGGGGCACGCGCACTTGTTCAAAGTAAATTGACAACTAAATTCAATTACTTGAACATAAATAACAAAGAAGCTTTACCTATCAGCAGCCGATGGCTCTGGAAAAAGCAAAAGAGATATTGGAATATTTGGAATATTAATCGTCAGGGTTGGGGAATTTCGTACTAACCAAAATGTAATAACTTAATAATATGAATGTGATAACTTCTCATATTCAATTTTCGTTAAAATATTGGTTAAATAGTTGATATTCCTACTAACTAGCACCACTTGCAAAAGTGGGAAAAATTGAACAAAGAACGCTGATGAGATGGCGTAGCGGCCTCGAAATCAGTACTGATCCGTTCTGCTGGTTTGATGATTATTAAAAATATTCTTAATATTCCAATCTTAATATAAAAAATAATAAATAGAATTTAAACAAATTCATTTATTAATAATAAAAATATAACAAAAAATAATTTGCAGTCATGCAAGATTCGAACTTAAGCCCGATAAAAAATTAACAATTTACATAAGAAAAAGTTCGACTAATAAAAATTCATACAAAAATTAAATCAATTTAACTGGTAGCACTGATTTGCAAATAGTGCTTATTTGATGCTTTTTAATCATTAAATTAATTAATGAGTGACATTGTGGCCATATTGTTCCTTTTTATTACATATTTTGGCATCATTTAATGTAAATGTCCGCCTCTGTTGGCCTCACAAATGCGACACCTTGTGAGCACATTTTTTATTACATTCTCACGTATTTCACGCGGTATTTCATTAATTTTATCAGGAATATTTTGTTTGAGTTGCTCAAGCGTTTCTGGTTTTTGTTTGCATAAATCAGGTGACCGTGGAGGCCAATCAACATCGCCATTTCCTGAAATAACTTGTTGTGGAAAGAGGTCTCGCAGTAATTCCATTGTAATCCTGGCTGTATGCAATGTGGCACCGTCTTGTTGATACCACATGTTAATCAACCCCCAAATATGCAGTTGTGGCGTTACAAATTTTTCAATCATATCACGATATCGCTCCCCATTTACAGTTACCGCTACGCCGCAAATAGGGGTATTTGGCCATTCTATTCGGACAATAGGCTAAAAGTTACATTAAGAAATGTAAACATTTAAGTACGCAGCTCGACATGCAACAAAATTGTGCATCGTATAGTGAATTGTCAAGGCTTTTGCTGTAGTTTTGCGACACTGTTAAAGTCAGAATAGTTGAGTAAATTGCATGCGCTTTTAATATATTTTTTTGTGACTAAACGAATAAAGATTTTACACTGATTTTCTTTTCTCTGCGAAAGGCTATGTTATCAGCTTCTTTTACTAATTTTTAGAAAAATTTTATTTTAAACTTCTGTGATGAGAAAATTTGTTCGAAATTAAAAAAAAATTTTTTCGTTAAATTTTTTGTAAAAAAAAATATCAAAAGGTTTTTGAAAGCGAGTTCCATCGAGTTCGTAAAAATGTTATAGTTCACTATAAAATATGAAATTTCCACTTTTAGACAGGAAAAAAACCTTAGCGGTTTTTAGCTACCTATGCAGCTGCGTTGTAATTGGCGTTATTTGATGGAGCAAAATAAATGTACCTGTTTCAATTGAATTTTTTATTATTATCAAAGACAAAGCCAAAAATATATAAAAAATAAACAAAAATAAACAGTACCTGCAGGCCAGCAGGTACTCAGCTTTTTGGTATATATTGAACAAAGTTAATGTTATTGAACAAAGTTATTGTCAGAACCCTTCTGAAGCTTCGAGAGTAAAGTGGAAAAATTGTATACACTTCCCATAAAAGCCGACAAATTTAATTTATATGGTAATAACGCGTAAGTAATTCATTCCCTTTAATATTTACATTATTTTTGCAAATAATATTTAATGTCACCGCGCACAAAAGGGCGGTGACATTAACTGTTCCGTTATCTAAACAAAAGTACGGGAAAACTTAAAACAAAATTAAATTTTTCAGAGGTAGGATTAGTTCTTCTAAGGGAAACTTTTTCCCTTGGACCGCTATTTCATATTTTCCAGCTTATATAGTCTATGACCGTAAAACATATTTCTGCCAAGTTTCATCAATGTAGGGGCTCCGAATAACTTTTTAGAACCAATATAAACAAACAAAAATATTAATGCCCGGCTAGATTGGCAAAATACCCTTAATTGCGCCGTTTTCATTTTCAAAGAAGTAGGGTTCAATGATTCCACCTGACCAAATTGCCCACCAGACTGTCACTTTAAATGGAAGCAAAGGTGAGTGATGAATAATTTTAGGGGTTTCCATTACCCAGAACCGACTATTCTGTTTATTCACATATCCATTCAAATGAAAATGTGCATCGTCTCTCAATATGATTTTTTCATGAAAATTGGGTTTGTCATGCCCATGAGCCCGAGCTGTAACATCCTACTGGCATATTACGGCGCCGTACATACCTCGTATATTACATTAATCTATGAATGCGTCAAAGTTTCGGAACTAAAATACAATGATGTACGAGAAGTTCTTTTATAAAATGGATATTTTTTTTAGCAAGACCAGCACTCAGGAGATGAGCCCTATATATGCAGCGAAACTAAGAAGGAGGGGACAGTGTTAGGAGGACACATCAAGAAGGACTAGTAGATAGTTTTTTGTAGGTATTTCAATGTTTTTCTTCGTCGACTAATGTTTTGGTACATGGCCGACGGTGCAGGGTGCTTTTATTTTGCTGACAATTATGTTCAGTGCTATGCCTTCATCATTGGAACAGGCTACAGACAACAACTAACACAACCATACACTAATGATGATCGTAAGAATTCGACATAATGTTCATGACTGAGAGCGGAGTCGAACTCTGAAGACTCCGCTTCATAGTCTCGTGTGTACTAATTCAGCCAAAACCAATATATGCCTCAAACGCAAATTATTTAATGATTTGTAATAAATATTTAAGTAACTTCTTGGTAGTCAAACACATTTCATATTTTATAATGAAAGAAATTAGTATTGAAAATCGGAAAGATCAGGAAGATGGTTCCAAAGTTGGTATGAAAGTATGTGTATATGTACTTTAGAGTTATGAACGTCGGTGAAGTGTATATAAGATTCGGCATAGCTGAATATAGCACTTTTACTTGTTTTATATTTAATGTATGTTTTGAATAAAAACACTTAAGTATTTTTAAAACGTACTTTCTTTTTTATGCGTCTGCTTATTTGTAGCCTCCAATATCTGTACCAATATGTGGAAAAATTGTTATATTTTTAGATACTTTTACAAACTCCTCTAAAGATTTTTTTTAAACATATGCCCTTCGGATTATATTTAAAAATTGATTGAAATCTTTATTTTACTTTATAAATAACTTTTTCGAAACTCAAACTAACCTTAGTCTGATAATGAAATTATCACCCCTATCGCGAATAACAAGTGGAATTTTTGTTCATGTGAAATTTTTATTCCACTCGAAGAGAAAAATGCTTTAAAAAAATTTTTAATAAGTGTGGCGAAGTATTTAGTAGTAAAATAATTTGGATACATTTTGCAAGCCGAAGAAAACAAATTAAAAATTTTCTTATTGTTTAGAATTAAAACAACAAGTTTTACAAAGACGCAGGCAATTGATTTGTTGGAAAAAATATCGGTTTGTGTCTTATTAACAGATCTTGCCCCCCAAATAATATTTGTAAGCTCTAAAATTCGATTTGTAATAGAAACTACTTACATTTCCTACTCTACGCCCCACCAAAAACTAACTGAATAAATTAAAGGGAAAAGTGAAAAAACTCGCGGGAAAAAAATCAATCGCGATAAGGGGAATTTAATTGTTGCATGAAATCATTTGAATTTTTTCCAGATTGCAATTTTAGGGAAAATGGAAAAATTTCGAGGGAATAGGGGTGTATGTTAAAAATACTATGCCTATAATGAACTAAACGCTATTATTGACCATGACACCTGTAACCAAATTATGTTCTTGATGGATTTTTTTATTGATAACTTTTTGGGATTACATGCCTGTTTTTGGAGGAGCCCTTTTACATTCACACATTTTACTTTGAAAAAGTATTTTCAATTTTCTTTTAAACTTTATTTGCGAGCAGGTCTGAGTCGGTCTTCTTTTGAGGTGCAGCCAAAACAGTAACTGCAGAGGAAGATCAAAAGAAAACGCATTCTTTGTTCGAACTATTCATGTATGTAATGAAGACCCTGCAGAGGTCTTTTGTGCCATATCCAACATGGGAAAATTTTAATTCAATTATCATCCGTTTTCTCATCTTTCCTAAAACCAATTTTCTTTGTTTCGTCAAAGTTTACTACACGAATATGGGTCATCCTTCATATACCAGTTAATTCCAACATTGTTGATTTATTGAAATATATTAGCACGAAAAATTTATTCTTAAACTATTCTTAATGTTTCATATGATAGAAATAACACTTACAAATAATTCAAAATTAGAGATGGACATACCTGGAAAGAGAGAAATATGGAAAACCATTAATTCATTTACAACAATTAAATAAAGTTGTTAATAAATATAATAAACGTATACGTACAAGTTTATCTGCTACATCTACCATAAACTTTTGGATTGCTAATTTTTCGACCTTTAGAAAAATCTTTAATAATGAGCTTGAGATCAGTTGTTTATCAAAAAAGCTTTATACACTATTTATGATCAGTATTTCTATATCCTGTCGACATCTTCTTCAGAAGAAGAAGTCACACAAAGGAGTGACGAAATATTGAAATTAAGAAATACAATTAAAATAAAGAGACCTTAAGCTTAAAAATATCAGAATATAATAGTAAATAAAAATAATTTAACAAATAATTTTATATGAATATTATAAATTTATGTTAAAAAGTTTAACAGTTTGTTGAAAATAAAAAAAAAATATTTAAAATGTCCGCCGGAAAGGTAACTACTTTGTTTTGTCGTCATTTTGGTAAACATTAGAAAAACAACGTGGCAACAAAACCTACTATTTATCGTGTAGCGAATGATTTCGAAGAAAGAGGGTCTGTAGGTGATGGGCCCAACCATGGACCACAACGTACTGCAAGATCCACTGAAAACATTACTGCTGCTCAATAAAGTGTTCAAAACAATCCATCAACCTCAATTCAAAGCCGTGCTCAGGCGCTTGGTTTTCAAACAATAACTTTGGCCACAATTTTGCACAAGGATTTGCATTTGTTTCCATTTAAGATTCAGTTGACACAAGAGCTTCTTCCACAATTCCATTTACGGCGCCGTAATATGCCAATAGGATGTTACAGCTTGTCCAAGAGAACCCTGATTTTGATAAAAAAATTTTCAGGGGGGTGCTTTAAAATCATGTGAAGGCCATGATGCCTTTATTGCTCAATTGAATGGGAGATAAAGCCATAATGGCCTTATTTCCCAGTCATTGAGAGTTAAGGGCATATCCAAAATTGCGCGAAATGAGAGATATAGCCATATTTTATTTTTGCGAATGTGAGATAAAGCCATATTTTTTTAGAATATTGTTTTGCATGGTGTAAACATTCTGTAAAAGGGAAAATTATTAGTTATGATTGCCGAAGGCCGGCAATGCAGAAAATCTTTACTCAGCGAAGCCACTGTTCGACATACATAGAGGAGAAAATCCTTAAGCCCGGCCAAAGGCCGGCAATGCACAAAATCTTTCCTCAGCGAAGCCACTGTTCGGCATACATAGAGGGGAAAATCCTTAAGCACGGCCGAAGGCCGGCAATGCAGAAAAAAATCTTTCCTCAGCGAAGCCACTGTTCGACATATATAAAGGAGCAAATTCTTCAAAACTGAAATGAGAGATAAAGCCATTTTCTAATATTGCTAATGTGAGTTAAGGCCATGATGGCTTTATCTCCCATTCAAATGTTAAAAAAATGGCTTTATCTCCCAATTGATTGAGAGATAAAGCCATCATGGCCTTATTTCACATGATTTTAAAGCGATGTGATGTTGATTAACCTCCACGGTTGCCTGATTTCACTCCTCCGGAAATGTGTGAGAATGTTATGAAAAATGTGCTCAAAAGGGTTCGCATTTGTGAGGCTAACAGAGGCAGACATTTATCTGATATTGTATTCCATACATAATTGCCGACATTAAATAAAACATTTATCAATATACGATCCTTTCTTTTTCATTTAATCGAAAATTATTCCCGGCGGACATACATACATAATAACTTGTCAAATCATTTTTATTTATAATTAAGGTCCTAAAGAAGAGGTCCAGATGATATCGAAATATGGACAATAAAAAATTTTACATTTTGTAAGACCTATTAACGCCATTACGTGTGGAATATATCATCCACCAAATGCTCGCCACATCTTTTTTGGGTTTAGCGCATACGTCCGGAATAGCGAATGCGATACGAGCTGTGTGGCACAAAGCGCGTTCCTGTTGAAACCAATGTCGTTGGTGTTCATCGATAGTTAGCGCTTGCCGCATACGCCAGCCTAAAATCTACACCAAAAAGAGGATTTTTCGGAATACACTTTACACTCTTAGATCTCATGTGGACTGACATCGTTCCAAATACGGCATATCTGTTTCTGCAAGCATCTATTCATCCAGAAATTTTTCTATGAAAAGTCACCTGATGTGTTGCTGTAACACCCATTCGATGAAGCAATTCTATTATTCTCACGTGTTTGAATACTATATCCATCTATGATGGTTTTGCAAAAGACCGAGTAAATGACCGAGTAAATATATAGATGTTTCTTTAACGACGTGGCCACTATTAACTGTAAAATTTTAGAAGTTCCTATTGGAAGACCCCTTATTTTAAGTTCGCCAAATATTATTAAAGCTTTCTTGAAATGTTTATATATGTATATCGTTAGCTGAAATGCAAAACCGCGTAACTAACAAAAAATGCAAAATCTTGTTAGTTACGTGGTTTTGAATTTCAGCTAACGATATACATAACGTTCGATTAGAAAACTCTAATCGAAATTTACGAATCCATTTCAATGGAAGAGTAGGAGGTCCCGAAGAAACATTTTGAAACTGGATGAATTTACTATGGAAGGAAAAACACAGCCAACATTATTACAAAAATGGTTTAATGGCTAATCGTTTGAAAAAGATACGTTTAAATTGCGATTATAACATTTCAGTTATGAATGAGAACCCATTTAGTTATTTAAAAAACCGAAAATACTAAATTTACAAAATTTCTATACAAAATTTATTCAAATAAGAAATTAAAATATTTTTTATACATTAGGCCTATAGTATAGAAATAATCTGTGAAGGACTCAAACTTTAGATGTGAACTTGTTCCAACTATTATCTTCTTTTCAGAATATTAGTAGCACATACATTCAAATTCGTAAATTATTTTGGCTTTATAAAAGCAGACGTGTTTAATAATTAATTTTTATTTTAGACTATATTTCTCAGATTCCAACATGTATTTCATTTGTAAATATTACATCATTAATAGATTTTATTAAAAAAAATATATTTCGTTAGCAGTAACGAAATATATTTTTGTTCTGATTTTTTTCACAAAATTTTCACAACAGGTACGAGCGAAATGTCGTTCAGTTTGCAAAAATGTTTGTTATTTTTGTGCTACGAAATGTTTCGTAAAGGGTGGGGTGCTGTTGGCAGAAGTATTTAACAAAGCATAGTGGAGCACCATTCTCTTCTCCCAACCCCATCCCCTCCTTTCAAAGTCTTGGAACAAGCATAAAATAAAAATTAATTTATTAAACACATCTGCTTATACAGGGTGTCCGCCGCCATTTTGGTAAACTGAAACGAAATATTCGTGATAAAATTAATGAAATACCGCGTGAAATGTGTGAGAATATAATGAAAAATGTGCTCAAAAGGGCTCGCATTTGTGATGCTAACAGAGGCAGACATTTATCTGATATTGTATTCCATACATAATTACCTACATTAAATAAAACTTTCATCAATATAAGATTCATTCTCTTTCATTTAATCATTATAATCAACAAAGTAGAATACCTTCCCGGCGGACACCCTGTATTTCAAATTATTAGTTTTATATGAATTTTCTAGTTAAATTCTTATTTTGTGGTGTTCTAAATATCATAGTGTGTTACGGTTTTACAACCGAATATAAATTGCATGGTAAAGTCATACTTCTTTATAGTGCTGACATGTTTTTAATAAATTCTGGTTTAACGTTAAAACCAACTGTTAAAAGTCTACAAAATGATTTTGTTAAAACCAACTTAAAACCACTTTCGAATTTCCTTTAAGTATGTTTTAAGAAATGCAATTTTGTTATACCCTCCAAAAAAATGTCGAGGTTATTTATTTTACATTTAACTACGCCGAAAATTTAGTTTTTAAGCTTTATCGATTTAGGTAAGCTGTCTCCCCATGGCCTCTCTCGGAGTGACCTTGTATAAATGTCTTAAAGGAACACGTTGATATAAAATATTAATAGCTACGTCAATTGCTTTTATGCTGATGGAAAGGGATCTCAGCCACGCTCCTCCCAACACATTGCAAACGACCGTAATTAAATTTGTTTCTTGTTTACTTAAGCCAAATACCATAAAAATGTAAATTAATCTTATTCAATAAAAAAATAGATTTTTTATGTACTAAATATTTGGAGGGTATTTAAGATTCGACCCGGTCGAAGTTGAGTAGTGCCAAGGAAACAGCTGCTATTGTTTATGTTAATAAACAGAACTTTCAGAATCCGCTTACGTTTTTTATAATAACAACTTCATTCCCAAGAGGTTCTTAATTTTGTATAAGTAGTTCCATAATTTTAAAATACTCATTCACAATATGTAAAATAATTTCTATTTTAGAACGCGTTCTCAAACTGTGTCTTTTTTCCTTCAAACAAAAACTTTTATTGTATAGGTTGTCAAAATGGAGAACAGGTACAGCAACAAATTCATTTATTTTAAACAAATTTATTATACAGACTGAATGTTATAACCTAAATATGCAATGTGAACGCATGATCATCTGTTTATGGTTTGAACGCTAAAACCAAGTTTTAGCTTTCAGTGTGAAAACACACACAGATTGATTCATACATTGAACTTGTAAAATGTGTTAGTACTTCAGGCTGTTAAAGTATCTTCTACCTACTTAAAATATTAAAATTCTTTAATATATTAAATTTTACATTCCTTATTGCTAAATATTTTTTTCGCGGCACTTCAGATTACGACAATAGAATAGAGTTCACTTAAATGAACATCTTTTAAACAGGGTGCCTCATATCTTCTCACTTTAATTTTCTGAAAATTAAAAGAAAGTGAAAGCAAATTTTTAAAACATTTATAAAATTTATTTTTGCTTTGCATATAATTCACCGAACAAACGTACAGACCCAGCGGCGAAAATGTCGATTACGGAATCAATGTTGTGATGTGGATAAGTAGGACGGTAATGCGCGATTTTCAAGTACATTGCATAATTTTTGGAGTAAACACCTTCCGCTTGTACACAAACTAAACGAGAAAGCCATGCATTCATCTAAGGAACATTAAGACTCACAACTATCTAACATGCATAGTAAACTGGCAGTTGGCATTTCTAACACAATGTCGCCCACCTTGTAAGCAGATAGAAAACACCTTTATCACTACTGACCACACATTGAAAGCTGGTATTCATTGAACACAAAGTGTGAAACACATCATTGAAGAGATGTAATTTTGTGACCAATATTCGCAGCTGGAATATGAAATTTATTTAGAATTCATTAAAGTGATATTTTTTGCCGAATACCTAGTTTTATCATCGAACTTAGCTTAATCATAAATACTTTCCAAGTTTTATTTACTTTTCCAAATATTTCAGCAATAAAATCTCTGCCTGCTTATCTCTACCATAAACCATCTAGCATTAAACTTAGCATTTCAGTACATTCTACTTTTCAGATTTTTTAGGAACTCGAAAACTGCGAGTTATTTACTTATAAAATCAAAACAAATAACTCGCTCGTGCTGGTAATATTTGGCACTAAAAGAAACACGATTTAAATTAAAATTAATTTTATATTTTTTTTATTGAGATCAGCTTTCAATTTTTGTCCCCTATCATGGGTATCACGAATCATGAGAACAGGAAAAAGTGGAGGCATGAATACTCTGCTGTTTTTGGCAAAAGAGTTTTGAATATGCGACGAATTGTTGTCAATTTTGGAACATGCATCGCTGGCATTTACTTATCCAAAATTTCGGAAAAAATTGGTAGGAACCAACCGATGTGCAGATTCTTCAGCAACTTGTCTAACAGTTATTCTGCGATTCTTTACAACAATTCACTTTTTCATCATTTTCATTGGATGTTGAAGTGCTGGAACCTCGCCATTCACACCTTCACGATTTTCTCTGAAAAGTTTGTGACACTCGTTAACATTTTTCTGGCTCCGAATACAATCATCGCATGACACTGTCACTTAATTCCCTTTTAAACTCTTCGAGTTCAAAAGTCTAATGAAACATTAAAATTTTTTTCAAACTCCTATAACTTTCTAATGATTCAACAAATTCTCACGTTATGAGATTGATGCAGTTTTTGTATTAAGGAATCGAGGACACTTTTTTCGAATATTTTCGTTCACGATGTTTCACGGGCGCATTAACAGATTCTGATTAGTGTCGATCGCCAAAGTAAAGTTTTTCAAAGTAAAGAGCCGTTTAGTTTCGGTCAATCGGTAAAATCGTTTGAAAATTATTTCAAAAAGAAAAAGCATTTGAAAAAACATATTTTCCTACCCTAATCGGCTCTAGTTCACAGTAAACATAAGTCTGATAGAATTCTTTGAAACGCCACTACTTTGGTTCGATGTCAAGCCAGTTTACATACTTAAAACACACACATACACATCGTCGTCGAAAATCCAAAAGGAGGTATCTTAAAAAAATCTATATCGAGTTTTTGATTGATTATGATTCATTAGGTTATCTTACATGTCTCTACCAATTTTTAGATTTTTGCGACCAAAAATAACGCTTTTAGATGAACGTATCATCAAACTTGGGGTAAGAAATGAAAATAAAATATTTGAATTTTTAAATAACAAAGCAAGCATTGATAATTCGTTTGTTTGTAATGGTTGATAGTGTAATAAATTTGTGTTTTATATTATTCAAATTATAAAATTATTACTTATTTAAATTATAAAATTATTATTATTGTTAGTATTTTTTTTGGTGAAACTTCATTCTTCTTATCAAAAGATAATAATTAAAAAACAGAATAAATGCATTTAATCTTTCACTAAAATTAAACTGTAATAAAAGCAATTAAAAAATTATTTCATATATTTAACTTTTTCACTTTTGTTAAACAAATATTTATGATGATGCGTCCATTTGTTTCAGAAAATACAAAAGAACGTAACATATATAACTTAAAAAATATTTCCAAAAATATAGTTTTTTCTTAGTTTAGTTGTTCTGATTTAAATTTATTCCGTGAATTGTATTCCGTGAATTGTTTCTATATCTGAAATATTTTTTATATATAAATTTTTTTGCTTCTCCTGTAAAATTAGAAAGTGATATTACGTACTTTTGTATTTTCGACGACGACATACAAACACACGTACACGCCCACATATAGATACAAATATAGTGACATCCTCTCGGTAGTAGTCAGGGAAACTATTTAGAAACTCAGAACGCCGATATCTGATGAAAAAGGGGTAAAACCAATAACTTCGCGATTTTTTTAAAATTTAAAATTTTCTTAAGGCGGATTTACCCATGTTTTCCAAACAAAATTTTTGTCGGAACAAAATTTTCTTTACTGAGAGTTTTCTGCCGCACGATTCACTCATTGAGAAAAATTTGTTCGGAAAAACAAAGCTGCCATACATATAAAAAATTAGTTTTACAAAATGGTAGTAGTGCAGCGATTTTTCATGTTTTGCACTGTTTTCTTCATATTTTGGATATTACATATTTTAAATTATTTTTGAAGAATTTTTGATAATGGCCGAAAAAAGAAAATTACTTTTCCTTACGGCCAGTGAATTGCATAAAGCATTGTTCTTAGCAAAATACATATATAAAAAAACAAATAGATAATATTATTTGTTGGGGAAAACGAAGTGAATCGAATGGCAACTCTAGATGTTATTTTGTCATTTGTTTTATATGTATGCATTTATCTTATTCCTTTTCTTTACGTACATGAATTGACTTTGTGACTTAGCTTTTGACTTTTTTGCATACATACAGTTTTTCAGTAGTCTTGTTTGAACTCGCAGAAATAAAACACGTTGTATTAATTATAAAACATAATATGTTTTATTTCATCAATTTATAACATTATATCTCGTAATTTATATTTTTAATCTGACACTCAATTTCATATATCAAACACAAAATGACTTCAACTTTGTGTGAAAAAGTTTAACCTATTGGCAACTCAGTTCAATTTTGTCTGGACAAAATACAAAATTAAACCCAAGGCATCTTAAACAGGTACCCCCACTACAACAACACCAAAAAACACACGTATTTTGTTGCTAGAAAATGGTCAACTTCTTGTCAAAATCGCATAAACAGGCTTGCCATTTTAGCACTTTTCGTAATATATATATATATATATATATATATATATATATATATATATATATATATATATATATATATATATATAGTACATATTTTTCTAATTCAGATACTAAGAAATATTTAATATCGGTGAAGCTATATAAATGAAAAGTTCTGGGATACTGAAGTATATACAACTGAACCCTTTTATTAGCTCGGACCAGCACTCAGGGGAAGACCCCTACATATTCAAAGCATTGCACCGGAATTAAAAAGGAGAAGGTAGAGAACTTTTTGTAGATATGTGAATTTTTTACTTCTTAAATAGATTTTCATTACAGTGCCGACGAAGGGGGATGCTATTCTTCTGCTTTTAGTACATAATACTGGGAATCGCTGCCAGTGAACAGTACCATGCCTTCATCACTGATACAAGCTGACAACAACTAACACAACAATTCCCTAATGCTGATCAGAAGAATTCGAAACCCAATTCATGACAGAGCGGATTTGAACACAAGATCCTCCGATTCATAGTCTTGTGTTAACTTCAGCCAACAGCGGCCTCAATGTGATTCAATTAATGAAAATCTATTTAAGGGGTTATCAGACTTTGTATTTTTATATTTTGACTGTTTCAAAAGCTTGGGTTAATTTATTTAGCTTAAGAGGCTTAAGTATAAAAATATAAATTTTTTTTACCTCTTTTAATAATTATAATAATAATAATGTATTTCTATATATTTATTTATTTTTTATTTATTTATTTGTCTATGGAAAATCATCCTTACAGACAGTTTAAATTGTATACAAATATTTTTACATATTATTGGTATAAACATAAAATTATATCTACAAAAATTTAGGACATTCAAAATCATGTGTTTAAATAGATTAATAATTCGTTTTTTATTGTAGTGGGGCTCGAAGAAAAATCAATGAATTTATAGAATTTGTTAAAATCGTTGCACATCCTTCTCAAAGGGGTCAGCTCTGGCATAAGTTGCTCTGAAAAACGTAACTGATAACGGAGAAAAATAACGTGAAGGACGTTGAGGGACATTAAAAGTTATATCGTTGATTAAGAAACCAGAGCTTACATCGCCAATAACTATGTTGAAAATAAACGATATGTTCAGCACAGTTTTCCGGCTTTTTAAAGTGGGCAGCTTGATAAGGGAAAGTCTAGCAGAATATGATGGTAAATTCCTTGGGTTAAAGTTTAACCCACGAAGACAAAAAATAAGAAACTGTTTTTGCACAGATTCAATAGCATCAGAATGTGTGTTATATATAGGGTCCCATATTACCGATCCACACTCCAACACAGGCCTAACAAGCGATGTGTATAGACTTTTTGTAACATACGGATCATTGAACTCAGCCCAGCGTTTTAAAAAAAAGTACACCTCTAGCTTAATTTATTGCCATTGTTATATGAGCAATAAAATTAACTTCAGAATCAAGCAGGATTCCAAGATCTAAGAAACTATCAACCAAGTCCAATTGATAATCTTCAAAGACATAGCATGCAGGAATCGGACTTTTTTTTAACAAAACGCATGTATTTACATTTTTTTTTAAATTAAGTTCCATACGATTAATTTTGCACCGAGTGTTAAATGAATTTAAGTCGTCTTGGAGACGTTGTTGTTCAGATATTTGACGATATCTCAGAAAAATTTTCACGTCGTCTGCATACATCAAAATATTGGATGAATGAATTACATCAGGTAAGTCGTTGATAAACAGAGTAAACAGAAGCGGTCCAAGGTGGCTTCCCTGTGGCACACAAGATAGAACATCGATGCTTCTGGAATAGGTGCTTTTATAACAAACGGTTTGTTTTCTACCACTCAGGTATAAATATATCCATTTTACACTAAGATCTGTAAAGCCAAGCAAATGCACTTTAATTTTCAAAATCATATGGTTGACTTTATCGAAAGCTTTGCTAAAGTCAGTGTATATCATATCGGATTGTTGTTGTTGAAGAAATCCACGATATATGACGGTTGTAAGATGAAGAAAATTAGTTGTAGTAGAGCACCTTTTTTGAAACCCATGCTGATAGGGAGATATCAAATTTGATACTTGATAACATCAGTGATCGGTGACAATTTTTTCAAATAGTTTGGGTATAACACTCAATTTTGCAATACCACGATAGTTTGCTATATCGGATTTATTTCCCGGTTTAAACAAAGGTATAATAAAGGAATCCTTCCATACATGAGGAAAATGGCCATATTTGATTGACGCATTGAATAAAATTGCTAAAGGCAGAACAATACTGTCCGCACAGTTTGTCAAAATGTTGCTAGGAATTTAATCAGGACCAAAGTTGAACGAAAATTTAAGGCGTTTTAATTCCATGCTGATTGTTGATATAGCAATAAATTGAATAGATGTAGATTGCTTGACAGTTATTATAACTGCATAATTAAACGAATTATCGTAGGTAGCATCAGAATAAGTTGACGAGAAAAAATCGGCAAAAAAGTTGCTTATAATGGCATCATCATCATATATGTGAACACTTTTACTTATTTACCCTATGGTAAGCCTAAAACTTTTTAAAAAAAGCAACAATTTATGTGGTTTGTGTGCAAACTTTTGACATTAGTCTGCTATGTAACCTATAAACACCTGGGCTAGTGGGGGTACCTGGTTAAGCTGCCTTGATTAAAGCAATTCAAGTTGAGAGTTGTTCGTAAAAAATATTTTTTCTCTCTCAAGAATAGAGACTACATATAGAAAAAGTTTTGTCCGAACAAAAATGTTATTCGAACAACATGGGTGGATCCGGCTTAGCGATATTTTTATTGGAAAGTGTTTTAATTACAGTAGAAAGAATTTGTTTAGAAGTTTTATATGGTATATACCCATCATATATTTAAAGAAAAGCTACAATTTCACATAAACTCCAAATTGAAATGTTTTTGTCATTATTTAGCTATAATTTGTCCACCAAAGACGAATAACCAAATACGTTTAAATATCTTTTACATATCAGTCGTAAAGCAGCACTGAGTCAGTCAACATCAAACCTCGTTGACAATTATTTTTTAAGTGCAGCGAGACCACTGATCATTTACTATCTTCCGAAAGTTTTGCGTCTAACTCGTACTAATTAATTTCAACACCTCAGATAACTCTACAGATTTATAGATATTCTGAAGAATTTTTCGTGGTTAACTACGTCGCACTGTGTCACGAGGGTGGCCAAACATGGTTAAAGTAAATGTTAAAATTTGAACGTTTTTTATGCGTGTTTTTTAAGATATCTTCTTAAAATGTTCACAAATTTTAAAGTTATAGTGGTTCAAAGTTAAAGTTTGTGTACACCATACGAAATTTATGAGAAAATCTCAAATTTTATTTTCATTTATAATACTAAGAATTTAAGTATTTGAATGTAACGGCTACCAAAATTTGTAACAGGGTTGTAAGGGATGCTTCTAGTCATATATACAGCACTGTTTTTGTTTACAAATAATGATAATATACCATATACCGTTAGAAAAAAGATAGTAGTGAGTCATTGTCAAGATTTTTCAGCAATAGTGAACTTTCGTAGAGAATTTAAAAAAAAGTAAATATAACACTTTCTTGTTTTTTTTTATATTTTATAGCTACAAGTATGTATTTTAATATATTTAAAGTTTAGCTGCCCGAAATTGCCGGAATTCTTTTTGTGATTGTTTTTTAGTGTCAACCTCGTTGCGGATTCGTACTATTTCTCAACTGTGGCTAGAAATAAAGCAAAATAGACCTTGCGATGTTATGCGTCATATTAAAGATTTTGTAGAAAATCATTTTAAACGCGTGTTAATAGAAAGGGAACAAGAGAAAATAAGGCTTACTCTTTTAAAATTTCCGAGCAATTGGTCTAAATATCATCGCTTGAGAGATAGATTTGAAACTGAGTTGAGTGACTGGCTAAATAGCGAATTATTTGTAATGTAAGTTTCAGTATAAAGTTTTGGTTTTGCAATAAAAGTAAATTGTGCTATTTAAATTTAATTTGTGCATTTTATATGTTCGTGATATTGATACCGAAAATGATATTGTTCTGGAATGCAAATGGGGATTTGATGACAGTAGTGGTCATAGTGTATACAAACAAAAATTTGAAGATGAGTCGGCAAGTGATGAACTTATGTTTGTTACTTCTTTCGTTCCTTTACGCTTGTTGGTTTGGGCAGATGATAAAGTTGTTTGGGAAAATGATAAACATTCATCCTGGAGGATATGTAGACCATTAAAAGTTATTTTTACAAAGGAGAATCCAAATGTAATACAATCAGTAAGGGATAGCATAAATTCAGAAATTGAAAGTCTAGATACATATAATTACATTTAAAAAAAAAAAACCTTAACGTTCATTATAAAATGCTGTTGACGATAATAGATGGTGCAGTTTTAAATGTATTAAGTGAAAACAGCAGTAGTTCAGCTTGTGATATATGTGGTGCTAAGCCATCTGAAATGAATAGCTTATCGATTTTCGACAAGCCTGTGAATGAGCAGTTCTTTCAGTATGGAATGTCGACATTACATGCATGGATCAAATGTTTTGAATGCATTATTTCTTACAAACAGGATGTAAAGCAATGGAAAGTGGTAGGAAAAGAAAATAAAGATAAGGTTGCTGAGCAAAAGAGAAATGTTCAAGCAAAATTTAAGTCGGAAATGGGTCTTATAGTTGATAAACTTAAAACCGGGTATGGCACAACAAATGATGGCAATACTGCAAAGCTCTTCATTTCTAATGTCGAACTTTCAGCTCAGATTACTGATTTAGATGTAAGGTTAATAAAAATATTTTCCGTTATTTTAAGCTTCTAAAAGATATTGCACTTTTATATATCGAATTACATCGTTGGTACTATATGCCTTGTGCACAAAATTTTAGTTCATGGTATACTTTTTATTAAATATTCTACCATCCCCATCGGAATGTTATCAGAAGAAGCAATAGAATCAAGTCATAAAATTATAAGAAATGCAAGATCTCATAAATTATCTTATTCTGCAGTCAGAGCCAAAAATTTCGATGCATAGCCAGAAATCCCTTTTAAGGAAAAGCGATTTAACTGATTTGGAAGAGTATTTAGTTGAAAGAAAAAGATTTAACGACATAAAAACTGCGAATGAATCATTGGTAGAATCTGAAAGTGATAACAGTGATATAATTGTATTGCCTGTTGTTTATATTTTATGTATGTTTGTTAAATAATGTTATATTAAATAAACAAAATTATCTAATTGATAATTTCAAAGTTATAATATTTTTTTTATATTTTATTTGTTATGCGAAGGCATCACTGTATACGACAGTGAGTCACAGAAACTGATAAAATACGGGTTAATAGCATCGCCGGCATATGATCCCAGTCACCCCGTCGGCATCCGTGCACCGATATTTGAAAATTAGCCAATAACGACCTAGAAACGGTTCTATAGATATGTTGCCCTTTTTGACCACTTTATTTATCATGACTCTAAATGGCGTGAATAGCACTGGTGACAATGTAAACAGAACAGACAAAAAAGACTGTAGAAACTTTCGTAATCGTATGTATTAAATTTCTCTACTCAGCACAAATTTCCCTTTTATATTCCAAGAATATAATATCTACACTCGAAGTTGCCTTTTATCGCTCTGCATAGTTTACATCAAAGTCTTTGAGCAAAAAACTTAACCTTAAAAAATTGTTCAACAAAAGCACTCCTGCTTTGAACGCACTGCTGTTTAATGGTCTGCATATTTAAATTAAAATTATATAGTTTTAAAAGCTTCTTGAATTTTCGTTTCTTTCAATTTAAGTGCTTTTCTTGCCACAAACAATTATACTTTTTCATAATTCATGTAACACATGCACATGTTGGTGAAACTAGCAGGAACAACATGTAACTAAAAATTATTTTTTCTATCACAGAAAAAAAATTTTAAAACATTAAATAAATGTAAAGAAATATTTTAACATTTTATTTTTGTGTCGCCATCCCAACTCCCTTCTCGTCCTGTTGCAGAACTGCATTCCACATTCTACAAAAATGACCGCAAGTAATGCAAAGTTGTATAAAGAAGGAATTAATTTAAAATAAAATGTCTGTGCTTTCCACTTAAATTATGCACAAGTTTTTGTTTTAAAGAATTTTTCGTTTGCTTTAATGTGTTTGGCATACAAGTTTTCCTTTTTTTGTTTTAATTATTTTCTTCTTTTTTCTATATTAAAAAAGTTCTTTATGGCTTCTTTTTCGGATGAAGTTTTGTTATGGAAGTTTGACATGCAGTTGGATTTTATATAGAAATAAAACATTTCTTTTTGCCTAATTGTTTCTTCAGTTTAGCAACTGTTTAATTTTAAATGTTAGTTAGACATGCAGTTCTTTAAAGAAATTTTAGAAAAATTAAATTTTAATCAATATTCTTAACGCCTGTATTAGTATAATAATGCTCAACGCAGTAAAAAAAACTGTTAGAACCTTTACTACCCTCTTACATGATAAATATTTTTCAAAACCGCCAGTTTATACATAGTTCTATCGGAAGAAAGCTATAAAATCTTTGAAGAAAAATTATACCAGCAATGCAAAGTGTTCTGTCAAGTTCAAAAAGTTTGTCATATGGGGAGATCCCGGCACACGATTCCGATCGAAATTTGTAAATAACTTGTATTGAAATTTCGTTCGATATCAAATGCTGTAATTTGGCACTTGTGCGCTCTTTCGCCACACCCTTCAAGACACAAATTTTCTCAATTTTCAATTGCGGTAGCAATCAGCAAATGACAATTTGTGGTTGCTAGATAATCAATAAAAACCATATGAAATGGGCAATCTTTGATTGCCAGTTGCCTTGCATAAAATACTTCTTAGCAACTGGCCATCCAACTAAAGTTCAGTTGCCATTCATAAGCAATATCACAAACTGAATTTATACTTTAATTGTAGAACATTTTCTTTACAGTTGCGTTGTTCATGCAAAAATCGAATTAAACACTCTATGATTGTCTCTCTATCACGACCAAGTTAATAAATAATTTATACGTCAATTCGTCGATTTATCATTTCAATGGCTTATTTTATAGCTACGATTTGTTATGAGATTTAGAATACATTGAGGAATTGTCGCAAACAAATTAAACGTGCTAAATAGATGCAATTGCGAATACATATACGAGTATATTTCAGACGAGTGTACGAACATGAAATAAAAACGTTAATTGAATGTGCATAGCCCGGGAAAATGATAAATTTAATATGTTGAATTTTCAACATACTTTGTATGTCAATGTTCGCGACCTCTTTTTTTTTTTTTAGGAGTAGGACCAGCACTCAGGGGATGACCCCTACATATGCATTTCATTGCGCCGGAACTGAAAACGGGGGGATAGTATTGAGGGGACAGATTAGGAAAGGTGAGACGATAGACAGTTTTTTGTAGCTATTTCAACCTTTTTTACTTCGCCGACTAATTTTTGCTACAGGGCCGACGAAGGTGGATGCTGTTACTCTGCATTTAGTACATGATAGTGTCAGTCGCTGCCAATTATGTTCAGTGACCAGTGACTATGCCTTCATCATTGAAACAGGCTGGCAACAACTAACACAACCACGCACTAATGCTGATCAGAAGAATTTAACGCAATATTTCTTGACTCAGCGCGGGCTCGAACTCAGGACCCTCCGCTTCATAGTCTTGTGGTCTTCTCCTTCAGCCAACAGCACCCTGTTTAAGAACATACAGCGCTGGAACTAGAAAGGGGGGAGGTAGTGTTGAGGGGACAGCTGAAGAAAGATGTGAAAGATAGAGAATTTTGTGTACCTTTTTCAACCTTTGTTCTTCGCCAGCTAATTTTTTGCTACAGGACCGACGAAAGAGGGTGCTGTTACTCCGCTTTTTTTTTTATATGCAATGCATTGTGCCGGAACTGAAAACGGGGGGATAGTATTGAGGGGACAGATTAGGAAAGATGAGAAGATAGACATTTTTTTGTAGCTATTTCAACCTTTTACTTCGCCGGCTAATTTTTGCTACAGGGCCGACGATAGTGTCATGATAGTGTCAGTCGCTGCCAATTATGTTCAGTGACCAGTGCTATGCCTTCATCATTGAAACAGGCTGGCAACAACTAATACAGCCAAGCACTAATGCTTATCAGAAAAATTCAATACAATAGTTCATGACTCAGCGCCCTCCGCTTTATAGTCTCGTGCTCTACTACTTCAGCCAACAGCACCCCATCCGTTTACTAAGGAATGGGTGGAGGCAACTTCAGTGAAGACACCCAAAAAGGAAGTAAGAGCTAATTTCACTAATTGGAGAGGTATTATGCGAACGTAGAAGCCTCTGAAAATCCTGCGACAAATTCTCTTAAACCAGATTTCAAGCAGAATTGATGCAATACTTGGTCATCAACAAGCAAGGGTCAGAGGATGAATTTTCTTGTATCTCTTTGTATGATTAAGATGAATGGAAAGCGCTTGCAGATACCCGTCCATATAATCCGTCTAATTAAAGCTCAATACACGGCATTTAAATGGAATGTTTTCTTCACGGTGCTTTTCTGGAGACAAATAAGACACATGCAAAATAAAATAAGCCGTTTGCAAAAACTGTATAGAAATGTACCATGTATGGCTTCGGCTTTTAGAAAATTTTAAATTAGAAATGATTCTTATACACACTTTCACCACATACTACTTCATTATCTTAATACTTCCCTATTTCAACATATAAATTGTGCGAGATATTTTCCAAATTCTGTTTGGAGCCCTCATCATACGTAAGAATTTTATGCGGTACCATTTACATCCTGTCATTTCACATTTACTTACGCACAGGCAGACATAAATATGAAGTAGATATATATGTCGGCTTATTGCTCATAAACTATTTCTCCATCCACTTTCATATACGATATTTGTTTTGTACGTTCAGCTAAATTTACTTCTCTTTTTGTAAGAGATGTGGTTGGCGGTGTGTCGCTGGTTGGTTGGCTGCCAACAATTTTTTATGTGGGTTCTACATGCTAAAATCATAATGGTACTAACATTTATACAAACATGTGTATGTACATATGTAAAATAATTTGTAGCAAACGTTCCTAAACAATACATAGCATGGGGCACAGCCAAGTCGGAATATTCTTACAGCAATTTTTTAGAGAACTTTCACTATTTCGGTCCCTTTTTCCGTTTCCCTTTTCCCCAACAATCTGATGGCTAGCACAAGAATTTGTCGTACTTCATTTTTTATGACTCAATGGTCATCACCATTAATCATATTTATGTTTTCTTTACTTGCATTTAATCACTGGAATGTTCTTTTACAGCTACCAGCACTAATTTGTACAGTTTTCCTTTCAGCCCTTTTTCACTCCCATAACAGCGTTTGCGTCAGTGTTTGAATAATTTTGTCAATTTTCTGTTTTTAAACATGTTTTAGTTTTCTTTATCACACCAACTTGCGAATTCAGCTTGCGTTTAATATGTCATAATTTTCTGACCTTTAAATCATTTAACTTCCTTCTAGTTAGAGCTTTAATATTTGACTTCTTTCCCCCTATTTTATAGTCAATTGAATTTTATATTTTTCGTTGCTTTACTACATCTGGTATGCTTGGTTTTTAGAATCTTTCAATCGCCCATTTTATTATTTATTTTTTATTATCTCTATTACAGTAAGTTATTTATTTAATTTATTGTCAAAAGTGTTGTATTTCCAATTCAATTTAAAGCAAATTTAACTATTGTTTCTAAATTATTACTAACTCCACCTACCTGGAAAGCACTTCAGGTCTCTTATTCGCAAAAAATGATTGGTTTATAAAACATATGACCATACAAAATTTGTTTTATAAACTCTGAATAACACAAAAATATTTTTTATGAATAAGGCAGTATAAGTTTTACGAAAAATTCGTTATTTCTCAGCGTAACGAAATTATAGTTCAATACACTTTCTTAATTTACAAGAAGGTCATATAATACATAGCTATCAAATAAATTTACATACATATTTATTGTTGTCTATTTTTAACTTCCGGGTAAGAAAATTTTAAAATAATCGGGAAGTAACTGGATCTACTCCGTTTTGAAAAAATCGAATTTTCACCAGATCTCGACGTTTTGAGTTCCTACGAAGCTTTCCTAACTACTCCTGAGACACCGTCATTATATCTGTATGTATGTATGCGTGTATGTATGTCTGTATGTATATCTGCATGGATGTGTGCATGTCACCCGGTTATAACTTTAAAAAAGCTAAACCGAATCGAACAAAACTAGTCGTGTTTTAAATGGTTCTTTCAAATTTTTCCTGTGAATTAGAACCGATTCGGACAGATTGATTTCCGAGAAATATCACACCAACTATGACAAAATTGTTTTAAAGATGTGTATTTATTAGAATAACTTTTAAGTGGAATTCCAGAAACTAAGCAGCTCTTCACATTTAAAAAGTACTTCGGTCGACGTTCGTGAGATATCGTGAACGAAAATATTAGATATAAGTGAATTTTTTAGAAAACTCCGAAGTTCTCTATTTTTTTATTATTGTTCGGACCAGCACTCAGGGAATGACACCTACATACACTGCATTGCGCAGGAACAAGAAAGGAGGGGATACTGTTGAGAGCACAGATGAGAAGAAAGAATATTTTTTTGCTATTTCCTTTTACTTCTGCTCTTAGTACACGATAGTGTCAATGATCGGAAGAATTTGACATAAAATTCATAACTGAGCGCGGAATCGAACTCTGGTCCTTCCGCTTCAGAGTTTCGTGTTAAATACCTCCGCCCACAGCTCCCTCATGGTGAGTTAGTGTTCTCGATTCTTTTATAGGACTCGAAGAACTACATCAGTCACCGCTCATTACGTGGGAATCGACAGATCCATTCCAAAGTTATAGTAGTTTGGAAATTTATGTAATGGAATTTATTAGCGGTTAAAATTAGCGGGAAGTTACAGGGATGGCCTTTAGGGTCAACTTTTTTCCATTTTATTTAAGTTAACTCAAAATTAAATAAGCTGAAAATTAGAAATAATTTAGGGCAGATATATTTGGAGAATAACATGCCTAATGTCGCAATGCGTTCTTTAATTCATTAATTATTAATTTTGGCCATCGTAAAAGCCGACGTTTTAAACCAGTGCATAATCATCATGAAACAATGATTCGTTTTTATAAGATCCAACAATCAGTTTTACGTAGTGAATTTTTATAACGCTTAGACATTTGGGGTCCCGTGGCTCAGCTCACATTGAAGAAAAAATTCAGCCATAAGCCCTAAACTCAACATAATCTCTTTGAATCATTTTAATTAATGTTTCATCCAATTCTTGGAATATTTTACCATGTCTAATTCTTTACGCCTCAGCGAAACACAGTGGGAGACTTTGAAAAGAAAAGCGAGATAATTAGACTGGTAGTTCGACTAAAGTAAAATTTCATAACGATCTTCAATAGTTGTTGCTGAGAATTGGTTTGGGTTTTATTTCTTTAAAAGAGATGCAGGCACCACAATCAAAAATTAATACCAGTCAAACTTATAATTTTGCATTGATAAAAAGACTTTCTTGCATACAGACCCACCTTCGTCTGCCCTGTAGCAAAAATTAGCCGGCGAAGTAATAAGGTTGAAATAGCTACAACTGTCTATCTTCTCAGCTTTCCTAATCTGTCCCTTCAATACTATCCCCTCGTTTTCAGATCCGGCGCAATGCATTGCATATGTAGGGGTCATCCCCTGAGTGCAGGTCCTACTCTTAAGAAAAAAAAAAAAGACAAAGTAAGTTTTTTAAACACTTTTCAAAGGCAATATTATGAGCACATCCCAAAAAAAAATAGTTATTATAATTTTTTTTTAAATAGTTCGTCTTAAAGAAGACAAAATTTTATCAACCTCAAGACCTCAAGAAAGGCATAATATGACCTTATATATTTCCAATAAAATTTTCTGCCTGTGATAAAACTATTGTTTTTGAAAATTTTCTTACCGAACTGTGAACATCTCACAGGCAAATCTACGATTTTTTCTGTCAACTCTTATAATATTATTTAGATCGAAGTCCTTTTATAAAATTATCACAAATCTTATTTATTAATATTCAATATTTCGTTGAAAGTTTCATAACATCGCATATAGGGGTATTTGGCAAATCTAGTCGGACATTAGACTTAAGGTGCGGTCATATTGGGCTAATATTTATGTAAAATATGTTTGCTCATTTTTGGGAAAACAATATTAAAATTCATATTAATTTTATTTTGCGGCCACATTGGCCACATTTGTTTGCCTCTTTTGTTAGTTCAGACATGAGTCAAACAACAGAAATTTTTTATTTGACAGCAAATGTTTTCCCCAAGGTCACATTGCATAGTTTGTTTGCCGTTCAAAATTATTTACTCAAACAGTGAAAAAACAAAAATTTATTTGCTATATTAAATTGAATTAAGATTCTATAGGCTAATTGTTCGAAACACAATACACATGAGCACTGATGATGAAAGGGTTGCGTCTTTCGAAAACAGCTGTTCTGCTCTGCTGTGTAAGTTGAATAACAAAAACTGATGTTGACTTGCCTTTGTGCCTTGGAATATTTATCATGTCTTTCTGAGATTTAAATTAAAAATTTCGAACAATTAGCCTATAGAATCTTAATTCAATTTAATATAGCAATATAAAAATGTTCGTTAAAATTCTTACTACATAAAAATTTATTTGCTTAAAAAAATATTAAATTATGGATATTGAAGATTTCCTTTTGCTAAGCTGCGCAGCGGTATCAGCTTTGGTTTTGGAAGACCAGGAAGCAATTAAAAAGAAGAACAAAAGAGAATGGGTACGGAAATGGGTACAACGCCGGGGGGAGGTGGGATGTTGTTCAAAACTGCTACGCCGAAAATTCGAAATTTCACAATTTTTTGCAGATAGAATTGGTAGAGTCACTAATTACAAAGAAAACATCTAGGCTTCGGAAGCCGATTTCTTCCACTGAAGGTTTAATAGTTACATTCAGATATCTCGCGACTGGCGAAAGCTTCAGATCCCTTCAATACATTTTTCGAATTCCCCACAACACAATTTAAAAAATTATTCCGTGTGTATGTGAAGCTATTAACAAAGTGTTGCAGCCGGAATATTTAAAAGTACAAAATATGAAAATCATTCCATTGCTGTTAATTAGTTTTCAATCGAGGAGGTATGATCAAATGTTTCCGAGTATTGTTCTCATTGGAATCGCAGATGCTAACTACAGGTTTTTGTATATCGAAGTTGGGTCGAATGGACGCATTTCCGATCGAGGCGTTTTTCGAAAGTGCCCATTTAGCAATGCTTGAACAAACTAGCTTAATCGTCTCTCAAGGGCAAGGCGTGTAATTGAAAACGTCTTTGGTATAATGCCATCATGGTTTAGAGTAATGCGTAGTCCAATAAAGCTGGAATCCACAAAAGCAAAACTAGTAACCCTGCCTTGTTGTGTATTACACAATTATTTAATGCAACGTAAAAGTTCGGTTTACCTTGTTGACCATTATACTTCTGATGGGACCCTTATTCTTGGTGAGTGGAGAAGTGAGGAAAAAAAAACTTTTTGAATCTTCAAAATCAACGATCCTATTTATCACAGAATAATTCATATATAAGAGAAGAGCTTTCGAAATATTTCGTGGAAGAAGGCGAAGTACCTTTTCAGTATAAAAATATATAAAATTGTATATCACCTCAAAAATTTTTCAAAATTCGATCTTTCAAAGGCCAAAAATTTCGAATATATATTGTTTTTTTTTTCAATTAACTTTTTCTAGCTCAAAACACTCAAATTCAAATTCTCTCACTTAAATTCAATTATCTTTTTGTTCTGTGTTAAAATGAAACAAATTTAAATTTGAAAATTTAATTTTTTATTGGAATAGAAAAATAATTAAAATAATAATAAAACAAAACAAAAACAGCTGTTATTTTCCACTGTTTGGTCTTACAAAAACTTTGGAAGAGCAAATAATTATTTGCCATATTTTTTTCTCTGCGAAAGGCTGCTCATATTATATTTTAGAAAAATTTTATTTTAAACTTTTATGATAAGAAAATTTGTTCGAAATTAAAAAAATCATTTTTTTTCAATTTAAAAAATATATAAATATCCATTACAGCAGGTTGCCCACAGGGCTCTTGTTTGTCGCCTATTTTATATAATTTGTATACAGCTGATTTTCCACATTTAAACTTTTGCACTATGTCTATTTTTGCTGATGACACTGCGGTACTTAGCTCGGGTATGTTGGCTGATAACGTCATATCTAATCTTCATAGAGCCTTGCTTGAGTTACAAAAATATTTTGACAAATGGCGGATTATGCTAAATTATGATAAAACTCAGGCTATATATTTTTCCAGGAAACGAAAACCATGTTTCCTACCACAACATAATATTAACTTCAATAACAGATCAATTGAATGGAAAAAGGAAGTTAAATAACTAGGAGTAGTCTTTGATCCTAAGATGAATTTTCCAAGTCAATTTTCATATATAACAAATAATGTTAAAACACTGATTGCAATATTGTATTCATTTATTAATCGAAATTCTAGACTTAGCATCCAAAACAATTAATTAATATTAAAAAACAATATTTCAGGCTGTCATATTTTATGCAGCTCCTGTCTGGTCCACAAGTGCAAAATGTCACATTCAAAAACTACAAGTTTCGCAAAATAAATTATTAAAAATAGTATATAATTTACCATGGCACTTCTCCACAGAGCGTCTTCATGCGCTTGCGGATGTAGAGTTAGTAAGCGTCAAAACTGAAAGGCTAAATCAAAATTTTAACCTCAAATGCTTAAGTTCTGAGTATAGGCACATTAATAAATTCGCTTCATCGTAATAATTAGTTTAGTTATTTAGTTTAAGCCGTTTTTAGTAAAAAAAAATCAAATAATAAAATAGGTTTTTGTAATTTTAGCCTCCAAATTTAGTTAATCATGTATATATGTACATAGCAATAATAACAAGTAAAAACGTTATATTCGACCGGGTCGAATCTTAAATACCCTCCAAATATTTAGTAAGTGAATTTGAAATGTTTAACTTGGTGGGACAGAGTTTCTTTATATAATATCGTACGTCAGCGCCCACTAAAGGGGGCGGGGTTCAAAACTATACAATATCATGTTTTCCACAGACGAACGTATGGGCATTGCTAGACCGTCTTAGACTTCATCACAATTCTCTTTGGAGGGTATAAAAACTGCATTTTGGCGGGGTCGCTCTGGCAAGGGCTGTGGGGAAACATTTCACCTTTGTCATAAAACTCTAAAAATAAATGCTTGGGATAATTATATACAAAATTAAAATTTCTTTGTTTTGATAGGGTCATTTAGAAGGCAAAGGGGGAAAGGGGTAGGGCAGAAACAGGTAGACATAAAACTCTAAAAATAAATGCTTGGGATGATTATACACAAAATAAAAAAAAATTTTATTTATTTTTAATAGGGTCATTTAGCGGGCAAAGGGGGATTAGGGGGTAGGGCAGCAAAAGGCTGTCATAAAACTCTAAAGATAACTGCTTGTGATGATTATATACAAAATTAAAAAAAAAATTTTTTTGGCAGGGTCATTTAGGGGCCAAAGGAAGGGGGGGGGGGTGTAGGGCAGAAGTCGGCAGTCATAAAACTGTAAAGATAAATGCTTGGGATGATTATATACAAAATTTAAAAAAAAAATTTTTTTTGGTAGGGTCATTTAGGGGGCGAAGGGGAAGGAGGGGGGGTAGGGCGGAGTAGTACCAGGTTTCGTCTCAGCTTCGTCATTAAAGCTTAAAAGTGTTATTTTTAAGGAATGTAGGCTTAAGTAAAACAATTTGTCAAATTTTTATGCTATTTTTGCCTATAATAACGCCCACTGAAGTGGGCGGGGTCAAAAAATATTTTTATTTTATTTAATGGCTCCAAGTTTAAGGGGTTGGACCGTATTTGACATAAAAATATATCATTTGCTTAACAAAATGACCAAAAACTATAAAAATTATGTTGTTTTTTCTGGGTTGGTTTAGTTCTTCTTAGGGGAACTTCTTTCCCTCTTGCCCGATTTAGCCCATCTTCGAACTTAACCTGCTCTAAGCTTTAAAATATGTTTATGCCAAATCGGCAGTCATAAAACTCTAAAGATAAATGCTTGGGATGATTATACACAAAATTTAAAAAAAAAATTTTTTTTTGGTAGGGTCATTTTGGGGGCAAAGGAAGAAGGGGGGGGGGGGGTAGGGCAGAAATCGGCAGTCATAAAACTCTAAAGATAAATGCTTGGGATGATTCTATACAAAATTAAAAAAAAAAATTTTTTTTTTGGTAGGGTCATTTAGGGGGCAAAGGAAGAGGGGGGGAGGTAGGGCAGAAATCGGCAGTCATAAAACTCTAAAGATAAATGCTTGGGATGATTATATACAAATTTAAAAAAAAAAATTTTTTTTTGGTAGGGTCATTTAGGGGGCGAAGGGGAAGGAGGGGGTAGGGCAGAGTAGTACCAGGTTTAGTCTCAGCTTCGTCATTAAAGCTTAAAAGTGTTATTTTTAAGGAATGTAGGCTTAAGTAAAACAATATGCTATTTTTGCCTATAATAACGCCCACTGAAGTGGGCGGGGTCAAAAAATATTTTTATTTTATTTAATGGCTCCAAGTTTTAGGCGTTGGACCGTATTTGACATAAAAATATATCATTTGCTTAACAAAATGACCAAAAACTATAAAAATTATGTTGTTTTTTCTGGGTTGGTTTAGTTCTTCTTAGGGGAACTTCTTTCCCTCTTGCCCGATTTAGCCCATCTTCTAACTTAACCTGCTCTAAGTTTTAAAATATATTTATGCCAAATTTCAAGAGTCTAGCTCTTTTCGTTTGGACTGAATCGTGATTTCCACAGACGGACGGACGGACGGACGGACGGACATGCTCAGTTCGTCTTAGATTTCATCACTGATCAAGAATATATATACTTTATGGGGTCTGAGATGGATATTTCGATGCGTTACAAACGGAATGACAAAGTGAATATACCCTCCAAATTCTTTTTTGGAGGGTATAAAAATATCAAAAGATTTTTGAGTTAAATCGAGTTCGTAAAAATGTTATAGTTCACTATAAAATATGAAATCGCTACTTTTAGACAGGAAAGAAAAACCTTGCGCATTTTTGCACCATTTTTTGGGGATCTTTTGAAAATTTCACCTTTTTTCTGTTTTTGATCATCTTGCATAGGTGTACTACGTATGTGAGTAAGAAACCGGTTTTGTCAGTCATAAAATATTTCAGTTGTTTATAATTGTACGCGTATATTAAAATTATTACACATAACCATGCATGCCACATGGCTGGAAGGAACAGTGGCAGTAGCTGTATAAGTATTTTTATTATTGTTTTCTGGAGGTGAGGGATTGGTTGGGCATTGGAAAGACACCTTCGCTCGACATAAAAACTTAAAACAAAACTTGATTTTTTAGATGTAGGATTAATTCTTCTAAAGGGAACTTTTTCCCGCTTCGTTCAGTTTGTCCTATTTTCCAGCTTAAATAGTTTATGACCATAATACATATTTCTGCCCAGTCAACAATGTAGGAGCACCCAATAGCTTTTTAGAAGCAATATAAACAACCAAAAATATTAATGTCTGGCTAGATTGGCAAAATACCCCTATGTGCATTGTTAGGAATAAGCAATAGAAAATAGAACTCTAAAATATGTATAAAAAATGGGTTTGAAACATATTTCTCAGAATCTTTGTTTTTGAAACATATATATAAATGAAGCATCAGGTCGGGGTAGTTCTAAAACTTTATAAACACATGTGTTTTAATTATTACTTTTTTAATATTAGTAGTATGAACATTTTGCCACTCTCCAGTAATTAAATTTTGTACAATATTTTTTCTTTATTATTTCAAATGCTCTGGAGTGCATGTATTCCTTTAAGATCGTGTCCAGTACACAACGACCTACATGCTCATGAGATTGTTTATTATTATTATTTGTGTACATTTGCGAACAAGTTTTGTTTTACAATATCAGAATATTTATGACAGACTTTTAGACTTGCTTGAAATGCTGCTCACATTTGTTCGTATACACGTGTTTTTAAAGTAAAGGTTATCAAAAAGGTTATCATGGCATAGCATAATTTACATCTTGCTAAAAGAATCAATTTAGTTTAAGAAAAACAATAATAATAATAAAAAAAACATAATATTTCACTTACAAGTTCAAGGTTATCTGTAGTTCAAGTTTGTTCTTAGCAAAATTAAAACAAGAACAATAGGTAGAAAAGTTATTTATTTTTTAATAAAAAATAAATATGCACTTGATAGTACTGGACAGTATTATATGGGTTATTCCATTGAAAATGTACTAATGGACACTACCCCTTTCAATTTGAATGAAATTTTGTTAAAGAGTTTCTCTCATTCTATATAAAAATTAATAATTATTTTCCCTAGTTATGTCTTACTCAAAATGTCCTAATTTCGACGAATTCGTTTAGTTTATTTTTTTAATATTTCAAAAACCTTCCCATATGCAAAAATCATTTTAATATCACGTTTAAAATTAAGAAATAAAAAAGAGGTATTATCATGAGGAAAAGAAACAAAGAAAAAATATTGTGCACCATATAAATCAGAAGTTTCACTACAGTTTCAGATGGCACATCATCATATATACATACCGCTTTTTTCAGAAAAATGTATAGAAAACTATTTTTATAGCATGTTTATATGTTTCTTTCAATCTATATCAATAAAATCAAAATAATAGTCGTTATTAGAAGTTCTTAGATTATTCCAACAAAAAAATGGTTGTCATTTTTCAGGATTTCAAAACTAAGTAGATATTACACAAACAATTTTTTTTTTATTTTTGCCGCCCCAATTATCTCCGTTAAAATGGCACAAGAATTATTTTCGTGCATGAAATAATTTTGTAGATATTGACAAATAAAGCTGTGCAAATTCGATAAATTCCGAAAAATTATGAAGTTTTGAATATATGTAATAAAGCTTTGAGAATAAGAATTTTAAAATTGTTTGTCGGTATAAGCATTAAACAGAACGAAGGAAAGTTTCTGACCGAATTCCATCTAAATCGAATGAGGTCGTGTCCAACTGTTATACCGCTGACAGACATAGGATTTCTATACCACATAAGTATTCTATACTACATGTGTGTCAACCTATACTACAATTAAACCTCAAAATAATGTGGTTTATATCTGGTTTCAATACTACGAAAATATACGTAGTATTAACCCATTTTACACCCTTTAGCTTTGTTCAATTGCATTGGGAATGATTCATCGTCCAATTTCGCCACTTCGACTTTCGAGAAGTTCGACGCCTCAACCTTATTAAGAAAAATGTCCATGAATATGTATAGTTATAATGGATTTATAAACCATAAAGACTTACATGTGTCCAAAAACGCCTGTACTTCTTTTTTATTATTTTAGAATGAAAAAAGCATATTCTTTTTTTAAGGCGATTGTACATAATTAACGAATAGCGAAAACACAATTTCTTTTTTCGCATAAAATATGCAATTTTGTTGTTATTATTAACAATTATGCTAAAAAGTTTTTCTTTTTCCATTTTTTTTATTACACGAAAATAAAAACAAAAATATTAGTATATATACCACATGTCTGTCATGCCAAAGTAGTATCAAAAACCATAGTATTTATATCATGGTATACAAATCCTATGTCTGTCAGGGGTATTAGTCGATTTTGTATGGAAGTACCCATATATACGTATGACGACAATATCTTTAAGTACCACGTAAAATATGCAGACTTATAAACGAATTATAATTAGAATTTAACTTGACTCAACTTCAAAGGCCGCCTATAGATTTCTGTCTTTTCTTAATAAGAAATAACACTGAAGTCTAACTATTTAATTTCGATGTATTATGGCGCCCTAACTATAAAAACACCTAAAATTTAAAATTCTATGGATACAATTTTTTTTAATTTTTTCTAAATTAAGCATTTTCAGAGATGTCGTTCCATTGATTTTATCATATCTTGGGAATGGCTTATCCAATTTTGTTGGATAAGCGGAAAATTTTGCGGATTCCCCACAAAATTTTCTTTAAGTTAGAATAAGAAATTATTTTCGTATGATCAACGGTTTTGAAGTTATTCACATAAAAATTAAAAATTTTTTTTTTGCAAAATCGAGACATATTTATTTTTTAAAAATTTATAAAAATTCGAAGACGGCCGAAACTTACCATTTTTATTCCACAATCTTAAAACTGTAACTATTTCAAATAATTGAAGCCTTATTTCGTGAAAATACATGAACAAATGTTGGTTTTATTAACAAAATAGCAAAAATTTGGCATATCAAGCCTTAGCGGAATTAAGTGGAGATTTTTAAAATAACTTCATGATGCTTGGCAAGAGATATTTTTTGCTACAAGGATAAAGTCTGTTGAAAATAAGCAAAATCGTCAAAAATTTTTGGGGTACATTCCATATAACTTTCTTCCAGGAATATAGTTTGAACTCCCTAAAAGCCTCAAATTTGCGTTTATCTACATGAAAATAAGCGCATATGTTATCTAGGTATTTAAACTTAAATCACTGTTCTAAGTTTTTTCGAATAAGCCTATGTATATCTTATTATACATACCATGCAAAAACTATCTTTAAAATTAACTTAAACTGAATGAAAGTCTCCATAATGATCATAAATCCAAAGAAAAATTTAGAGTCATGCTGATGCTTTTGAAAAAATGAAATATTTCTATTGTAATTTTGAGGAAAACCCCTATAAAGTAAAATTACTTGTTTCTGAAAAAAAATTATTTAAGTATGACGTTTTGAGCAACTTTGTTTATTTTTAAATCATAAAAATTAAAAAAAATTGCATTTTATCACTCGGTCATAGAAACTGTTATACCTAAATTAATTTAAATGAGATGCGAAAATATTTTGATAAACGAAGTACCCTTCTGTTCAACAGGTAGATAAAACAAGGATGGTTTTTGGTGCTCCTCTTGAATTTTTTATGGCTTTACGCACATTGAACCAATTTTGACTTGTGACTGCAATAAGCCTTACCTGTCTATTGCATTCCATGTTTTAAAATTTAACTTTTTTCAGGTACATTATTCATTGGTCTCTTCATTATTTAGGTAGGTATTCTTTTTAAAAAATGGTACTTTTGTTAAAAAATTCGACATATTTAAAGTAATTCATTTAGTTCATTGATTGTTATTCAACTAACGTTCCTGATTGCGAAAAGTCAAGTTGTCATTACAACAAACTATTTATTTGGTTCGTGAATTTTTAAAAAATGAATAATACACGTAGAAAATGTGTCTGCAAAAATGACCCGAATTTATTTTGTTATGTGTGTGGTGTATACACTACAGCAAAGAGACGACGAAATTTCACTATTTCGCTACAAAATTCATTTAAGGATTATTTAAGAAAAAAACGTAGAAAATTTAAGCCAATATTGAACGCCTAGTTTAATTTGTGGTAGCTGTGAATATTTCAAAATATTTCTGAACCAATTTTAAATTTCATTTTTCATAGAGGAAACATGCAAATTGAAAAACCTATGATGTGGAAAGAAACATCTAATCATGATGCTGACTGTTACTTTTATTTAAGTAGAAAAAGTGGATTTGGAAAACATATGCTTTGGTCTTATCCCACGATTTCAGTTGGTGAATTTACACTTCCCGTGCTAGATTCAGATGGAGTTCCATGTACTCAAAATCCATATTCTACGTATACTGAAGTTCTTCCATCCCCTTTTTCTTCGTCTTTAAAGATCTCCAGCGTATCAGATGAATTTTGTCCAAATCCTCTGACACAGACCTTTTTAAACGATCTTATAAGAGACCTAGAGAAAAGATAAATCTGAGATACTTGCATCTTGTATAAAAGAAAGAAATTGATTTTCCTTGTAGCAAAAAATATCATGTGCCAAATTTCATGAAATTATCTTCAAAATTGTGGTTTCTACTTCTTTTTTTTAATAATAGGCTTCATACGCCTACTTTTTGCAAAAATTACGTATTTTCACTTCATTCACTTAATTGTTAATAAAATTACCGTTTATCCATAGATTTTCATGAAATAAAGCTCGGTTTATTTGGAATGTTAACGGTTTTAAGATTATGTAATAAAAATGGCAAGTTTTTGTCACATTCGATTTTTTACGATTTAAAAAAAATGGAAATTTTTAATATAAAAAATCGATTTGATAAATTCAATGATCACCCTTTCCAAAAATGGCAAATTTTAGAAAAATAAATCGTATCCATAAAATTTTAAATTTCGACCATTTTTGAATCAGGGGACCATAGCAAATAAAAAAATTGTGGTGATCAAAGGGAATGCAAAAAGTACAATATTGTAGAGCAGTGTAATTAAATCATAAATTCCACTTCTCGGCACTTGAGCCAGAAAAAAGCATATACGTACATACTTTATAACTAATTTGGAAATATTCCCAACTTTTGGAATCTATCCTCTTAACTCTATTTAGAAAAAAAAGAAGTGTAATTAAATTGAATATATTATGGTTCAGCTCCCGCTACTAATTTTCTCTGATTCGAAAAAATTATCGGTGTTCATGACCATAATAACATAATTTTAATAATTATATGATTGTAACAATTTCTAAATTGATTAGATCCGTCGGTTATTGATTTCGGCATCACTATATATACTATATATGATGAACATAAAAATTATAATATTTAAATTGAAATTTAGTACAATGTCTTGGTATTTGCACCTAAAAATTGTTTTTGTAAATTTACATCAAAATAAAAACTTTTTATCGGTTGCTATGGTTAATTGTGTTTTATACGGGCATATTAAAATTTAACGATAAGGTTAAATATTAAATTGTTGCAACTGGCAAAACTCGATTGGGAAAAACAAACCTAAATAAAACTGTAAATTGATATTATATACAGGGTGTCCACCGGGAAGATATACTACTTGTTCTGTCGCCATATTGGTAAACATTAGTCTTGACAGTTCATATTTGGCAGTCGTGAAGTAGACACGTGGCAAATTTATTATGGAAAAATATTCGAAAAACCAACGTGTTTTAATCGGATTACAATGGAATTACTGCGAGACCTCTTTCAACAACAAGTTTTTTCAAGAAATGGTGATGTTGAAGGCCTCAGCGGTCGCCTGATTTGACTGCTCCGGACTTCTTTTTGTGGGGATATTTAAAAAGCAATGTTTATGCAAACAAACCAAAATCGCTTGAGCAACTCAAACAAAATATTTGTGATGAAATTAATTATATGCCGCTTGAAATGCGTAAGAATGTAATGAAAAATGTACTCAAAAGGGCTCGCATTTGTGAGACTAACAGAGGCGGACATTTATTGTATTCCATATATAATTGCTGACATTAAATAAAACATTTACCAATATAAGATAAACTCTCTTTCATTTAATCATTATAAACAATAACGTAGATACCTTGTTAGCAGACACTCTGTACGAATTCGTCATGTGATTTTTGGGATTCGATTATAACCACATTTTTAAGAAATTAAAAAGCCAACTAAAAAAAATACTTAAGTGAGCTATGCCAAATAATTAAGAAAATGTGCTGCCGATTTGCAGTTTAAAATATAAATGTATTTGTATAGAATTCTTAAACTCATAAAACTCAATTGAATTATATTTTTAATATTTTATAATATATAATCGGAGAAAAGCTCTGCAAAAAAAAAATTATGAAAAATCCACACAAATTTTAGAATTCAAAGAAACTAAATATACATCTTAAAGCTGAAAATACAAAAACGAAATTTATTCAAGTGTATAATTTTAACAAGCTTTTAAAATATATTAAAATCTATGTACGTTTCATACACTTTGTTAACTTTTTTCATCTGCAAACTTTTTGGAAATTAAAGAAAGAAAGACTTTAAGAAGTTTAGTTTGTTTTTCAATGTTAAAGAATATTTACATCAATAATAGGAGTAACTTTTCCATTTGAATGACCTTAAAAAATTGAAGATTGTAGAAAACATTTGCTCCCTTAACTACACTTGCAAATATGAAAGAACAAACAAATAATATATGGATTTATGTATGTATATATAAATAAAGTTTTATGAAAGAACATAATTCTTAAATATTCACTGAATATTTAAACAGAAAGTAAATAAATTGATGTAATTCCTCTTTGAAAAGGAAATGTTGTGTTTGCTAGTCAAATATCTCAGAGAGAACGTTTTCTAAACAGAATTAAATTAAGTGAGAAAAATTAACATGTTTATATATGGCAAAGAGAGGATGATCCCTTCCCATACAACTCATTGTGCCAGAACTGTGGATATAGGGGGAGAGCATTGGGAAGACATTTGGAGATAGAACTTTCGCTATAAATCGAAGAATTTTCGGTACCAATCGACTCCAATTACTGTCTGCTAAATTGGTAAAGACATTGTCTGCGAATTCGAAGGTGATGGATTCGATTTCGCATTCACTTATTAAGATATCTGATCCATAATTTTTCTTTACGAAATTTTAAATTTATTCCACTACTAAAATTAGAAAAATTCTTCAACTGAAATAATTATTTTCGATAATTTTTTGTAATGCTGTACTTGCTAATCTAACGCTGCTCCTCTTGTAAATTACGTACGAAAGTGTTGGTGAACACATGTTTCTACATGCTCCACTTTATCTGAGCTCGTATTGTATGTAAATTACAAGTCATGCGTACCGTTAAGCCGGAGTACAATTCCGGCATATTTAATAGAAAGTACTCAAGAATTTCATTATGGATTACACGTAATAAGTAACAAAACTAATGAGATTTAAGTTTGAATTCTGCATTTTAAGCGAGCTGGTTTGTAAAATAGTTCTTCAATCCGTTGTTTAAAATTCCAAGTGCTTCGAACATTATCTGAGAATTCCAGCTTAAGAACAACAGCTTTTTCTTTCAGTTGTATTACATTAAAATTGTGCACTAAAAATAAAACACAAAAAGTACACTCAACGCTGCTGCCAAACTTAATAATTCTAATATTTAAGAACGTCTACTGGCAAACCGCAACTACTAGCCTTTCTTGTGGTCTCTAGTAATATTGTTGTCAACAAAAAATTTCATTTTTTCCAGTTAGGTAACTTTTTTGCTTATCCTATTGCAGTTTTTCCAGCCCTTTTTTTCCTTTTAGCGCAAAAGTAGGGAAAAAAACATAAATAAAAAGTGTGGAGTTTTACCTTTTTCCTGAAGAATCTAAAATTTGCTGGTGTTTTATTTGTGGTTAAGCTGGCATCTGCATTATTCACTTTGCTAACGAAACAAGTGGAATAAGACTTTATAAAAAGTAAAAGAGGGAATGGTTTTAAAAAACAATCGTAATGTCCCAGCGAAAATTTATGCTTTCGTATTAAGACAAACTACAATAGTTCTTCCTGTTGAATCAGTACGTAATAAAAAACCAAATAATATTTTTTGGAACTTTGGAGCCTGTATATAATTGCCAAGTTAGTTCGCCAGAAAGGGGTTTAATTTTTTGCTGGGAACTGGAATTTTTTATCGTATGGTTACTGTCACAGCTTGGAAAGCAATGGGTTAGAAAGCAACGTTTAAGGTGTTGTTCTGTTTTCATAAATTTACTTCATAAAGAACAATAAAACATACAACTTGAAGTAAGTCCAGTAAATATTGGTTTTATTTGTGAAATTTTAATGTTTGTAATGATATATTATTGCTCTTCTAAACAATAATTGTATGAACAAATTTTATATTATTTTTCGTCAAATTACTTCATAAATGCGAAGTAGTTTAAAATTGATTTTGTTAACACCTATTTGTGGTCAGTTCGCAAAAAGTACTATTTAGGGCCTTTACAGTTTAAAATAAGGGTCACATGTCATGTTTTCAAGTGTTCCAAATTGTGTAAATATTAAGCGCATACATACTTAATAGGGTGTCCCAAAAAAATGTTTTGTCAGAGACTCAAGCATAATTTGAAAGCGTATAGGGTTCAGTATTTTAGAATTTTTTTTAGATTCTTAAAAGGAATGCGCGACCTCTAAGCGCAAATCTAGCTATTGTTAAAAATCCGATTTTTCGTCCTTTTTTCAAACTTGACTCATAACTTTGTCAATAACCACGTTGATTTAATTTTTTTACCGAATATTTCTAAAGAAAATTTTGAAAACTTTATTTCCATATGGAACTTTAAGTGCCAGCAATATTTTTGTCCATACGATTCCACATATTAAGTATTTTTGTAATGTTTTAACAAATTCTGTAAAAAACGGTTTATTACTATTCAAATTTATATGAAAGATATAAAAATAAGTGACGCGATTTTGAAGACGGATAAGTTCTAAACAATTAAGAAAAAGAAAAATAGAATTTGGTCCTACAGTTCCCGAGTTAAAATATTTTTATAGTTTGTACCTTAAAAATTGTGATACATTTTTCCTTATAATTATTGTATATTTCCATAAATTTTTATAGTTGGGATTTTTAGGTGATTTCTGCGATTAAAATATTATTTTATTTCAATTTCATCCGCGGTTTAATTGGATTTTTCCCAATATCTTCAGGGATTGAATGATTAATAGATCTGGCAATATTACAACATTGGGGTTTTAACTGCTATTAACTTCTGACATTTATTAATCCAAATCGTTACACGCTGTCATTTTCACTTTCTATTTTATGTGTATTCTCCGCTACAATATTGTCGTTATACGATTTTACATAACAAAAATTTTTGAGTTAGCTGACCAACAAATCAAATAGAAAAGTTCTTTGTGTATTCGTTTATAGTGGGTGATATATCTATGCTCTACCCGACAGTAAAAGCTTCTGGATCTATCAATCGGGCTCGCTGGATGATGAAAATTATATATTCTTTGAAAATATGCATTTTCCGAAATCAGTTGCAATCTTATATAGACAAATAAAAAATTGATGCCTTGCTTGAATTTAGTTCATTTATTTTAAGAATATACAGTAAAACTTCGATATAACGAATCCCAAGGGGATCCGAAAATACTTCGTCATAGCTATTGCCTCGCTATAAATATAATCAGCAAAGCCTTGATATAACGAAAGTTGAAGATTTAGGAAATAAACTCGTTATAATTATAGTTTTGCACAAACATTAAGAAGTCGTTCTTTTGATAACGGCACTTTACCATTTTGTTATAATTTTATTCTTACTTCGTTGTATAGAGGGTTTTGTATGAGTACTTCGCTGTATAGAGGCTTTACAAATGCGCTTATAATACATTTAAATTTCGCAATTTTTTAAGGGGACTTAACCATTTAGGATTTATTCTGATTTCGTTATATTGAGGAATTGTAAGGAATATTTCGCTAAAATTATATTCGATTTTCTACACCTTCATACAATCAGAAATCCATTGGAAAACCAGAAAAATTCAGAAAAATAGGACATAAGAAGATAATCAAACGGCAACACGAGTATTAAAACAATAATGTGTTATAGCGTGTTTACACTTACCCACATCTTAGAGATCTGAGTGAAATACAGTACGAACTCGGTAACCGCAACTAATAGAAATCAAGGTAATTGCACTTATTGAGGTAGTTGCGCCCAGCGAGGAAATATATATAACAAGAAAAGTGATAAATGAAAACCATTTTATGAAATAGAAAGCTTATTTTTTATTAAAATATTTACCCCGGGATTCATAAAATTTAAAATGCGTTTGAAATGTATTTTAATGAAATTTTTTCATAAAAAATTTTCTTAAAACAGATTTCTGATAAGTTTTATTTTTTTATGAATACCGGTGTTATTTTTTATTAAAAGATTAATAATAGACTTATGAACTTTATAATCATTACAAAGAACTTTTGTTGATGTACCACTTTCTAGTTTATCAAAAATTTCTCTTTTCTTTAATTGTTAGTTTTATATGTTCTTTTGTGACCACCATGACTTTAGCACATAAAACACTACCGGCCTGTCGCGGAATAAACTGATAATGAAAGTCATTTGTTTACAATTGCTCGTAATACATACACAAAACTAGCAAACAAAGTTGACAGAATAGCGGTATAATAACGATCAGTTTGTGAATATAAGAAACAAAATCTAAAAGAAGAAAAACACATAAGAAAGAACTGAAACAAAACATATTTAAATGTAAAGTTGCAGTTATAGAGGTCAACTTTTTTGGGTAGTTGCACTTATAAAGGTTACAATACTATGTTTTGTAGTGTTGCAAAAATTGAGGAATTGCGTGTATCGAGGGTTGCGATTACCGAGTTTATACTGTATATTGAAAATTGAAAAATAACTGTTTACATTACATTTTCAACGTCTTTCATCTGTCAAGTATTACTTCACTTTTCAAAATGCTGGAATTTTTTAATGCCAAAGGTCTATTAGCATACTCTCGTTAGCGACAGACCATACAAAACGAAATATTGTTTTATTTTTTACTATAAATATATGTATTATATGTATTATTATTATTATAAATTATATATTATTTTAATTAAATTAAAATTTAGATACTAACATTGTTCGGTCCCGCTCATTGTAAAAATTTTTGACACTTGTATCTTTTAATTTTCTTTAGTGATGACACTAAAATAATCGAAGGATGTTGAGTCCGGCAAAATGAGATACCAACGTATTTTAAAGATGTTGAGCCATGTTAGGTTTTTTTCATATAGACTATATATGGGAAGATGTTAACATCTTGCCAAAATGATGAAAGATAAGAGTAAGTGTAAATACGCTATTATCATCAGGTTGACATATATATATATATATATATATATATATATATATATATATATATATATATATACATATATATATATATATATATATATATATATATATATATATTATGGAAAATAATTTCATTCAAATGGCTGCATGGCCCGATAACGATCGCCATTGACTGTAACGGCCACTCCTTGCTCATTTTCGAAGAAAAATGGCTAAATTATGCCTCTGGACCAAAATCCGCACCAAACAGTGACTCGTTTTGGGTGCGTCGACTTTTCAAAGTATGCGTGCGGAATTTCTGTGCCCCAAATGCGACAATTTTGCTTGTTTACATATCCGCCAAGATAAAAATGAGCTTCATCTGAAAAGATGATTTTTTTGGCAAAATCGGCATCTTCTGTAAGTCGATCGCAGGCCCCCTTAGCGAAGCGAAAACGCATTGGATGGCACCATATTTGTTCAGCGGAAGGATAAAACTAATTATCTGTCAAATCAGACATGAGCTAAGTGTTACCATTCACGAAATAAGCACTAGTTGAAAGAAAAAACGTTATATTGCGGACCCTATATATAAATATATATATATATATATATATATATATATATATATATATATATATATATATATATATATGTATATATATATATATATATATATATATATATATATATATATATATATTAACACCTTTCCCATTCAAATTAAATTGTTTACAAATCAAATTAAATTTTTTTCATAGCAACTTCAATTTTATTGGGAACAAATTAAATTATTTTCAACATTTAAATTTTTTTCATTTTTTTTCTTTTTGAATTCAATTTTATTTTTTTTAAGTTAAATTTTTTTAACATCTGAGGCCCCATAAAGTATATACATATATTTTTGATCAGCCCATCTCCGAACTTGGCCTGTGATCTTTCGTGAATTTCCATTTCGCATCTATAAAATCTATACCAAAGGTCTACTATGCTACTAGGAAATAGAGGTGTAATATAAAAAGAAATTTAATATAAAATATTGTCTCAGTTAATTTGTTACCAATTACTATTTGTTTGTTATCGGTTAATTGGTTCCTACATCAGATCACCAGATCACCAGAGAATCATCCACCCAGTCAACAACTGTGGCGTACCAGTTTCAAGTCCGTTCCAACGTCACTTTTGAGTCAAGTCATTTTTGAATTACAGTTTATTATATATAATCAAACTGGTATTAAGTGACCTAGAATTATTCTTTTGAAATGGAAATCATTTCATATTCAGAAACTTGGTTCTCGTTACTTCAGTTATGCACAACATTTAGCGCTTGTAAATATTTTTTATATATACATATTTTCTTTACGCTTAAATTAAGTCAATGTTTACGCAAAACTTAGGTCCTTACTAAAATATTGCTTCAATTTGTGGTGTTTCTGCGTATATTGCTTATGAAGGTTACAAAAATCATTAATCAATTGTATGCTGACTAATCATTTTAGGCATCCTCTAGTGAAATAGGAGTCGAAAAGATTTGTTTTATTTATAGCAAATAAATAATTAGATTAAAAGGTAATAAAACTACACAGCATAATTGCATTTAAAAACTTATTTTCAAAACCTTAACTTTTAATAACAACAAAAAGTCACTGAAGGGCATTCAACAAATTCTTTAAAAAAAAAATACTTGCAAAAACTTGTTCACAAATAAAACAGAAACTATTTGTATCATTTATTTAATTTTTATGCTATTAAGTCTTCAATTCATTGAATTTAAGAGGATAATCTCCTAAATAAATACTTATTCTTGCTATGAAATCAAAGCAGAGCCATTCGGACAAGAATTTGCAATCACGAATGTTGTAAATAAAATTTAGTTAAAGGGACTTTTGAAACTTTGTAAATAATCGACAATATTTTTATTTCCATTCAGTTTTATTAAGATATTTAAGGTCTGCTATTTATTCTCTCAATAAGTACGTAGTTTTACTGGCACATATTCAATCTTTCTGTTTGTGTTAATTTGCTAGTAAAGCACACAAAGAGACCACATATGCTTACAAAGGATAATCACACATCAATGGACGTTTTGTTTGGTTATTTTTACTTTTGTTTTGTACTCTATTTATTTATATTTTATCTTCCTTTAGCTTTGGTAGGTACCCAAGATAACAGTAGAGACCGGGCTGGACAAAGGCTCTGGCATATAAAATCTAACAACGTATTTGCCAAATTGTAGTTATATAAACATTTAAACACGAACACCATTTAATTCTTATTTGCAGGATGTCGGTCTTCTTCCTGAGCAAACACTAGATTTTTGGGAAAATCTTTAAAATGTCTTGTCTCGTTTAGATAGTTTAAACTTAAATTCATGAGGATGTTAAATAATATCATAAAATCAATATGATACAACTTTTTCTTTTGTAAATTAGTCAGTGTGTGTGATACCAGTACTTATGTAAGGATTTTGTATGACAGTCAGTCTTATGTTGCGTCCTGGTATTTGTTTTTATCTAGTAAGAAAACAAGGTTAATTAACTGAAGCAAAGGATCAAATTTAAGAGCTTCATTAGTTGGGCATCTTTAGTACTTGCATATCCTTTTAAGTTTGACGTTACAAGAAATGCCTCAAGTTTTGTCTCTAATTAAGTAGAGTTTTAATTGACTGTAGAAACTAAATACCTATTTTATTCGTCTTTCTAAAAGAAGAATTTTTTAATTCATTTGAGTTTTTTATATGTCTCTTTCTTCATAGTTCCACATTTAACCAATTTGGGAAACGTTTATTTTACACAAAATGGTACACTGACAGATTTCTTCCGTTGTCAATAGTTTTTTTATAAAAGCTTTTGTCAGTATTTCGTCATGCATATCCTTTAGTCCCTTTTGTGTTCTGTTTTAGAGTTTGTGCTTTGCAAGTGTTTTTGTCTACAAATAAACAAATAGTTGTAATTAATATATTAAGGGCCAGTATTACCACTTGTCTTTAAAGTATCTTATAGAAAAAGGTAAACTTAGCTAAAATAAGGATTTAGATAACATGTAAAGATTTTGGCTGTTACATTTCGATATTCTTTGGAAAGTTTCAGTACTAGACCGATCGACTATGGCTTTAATGTTATTTTTTTCAACGCAATTTAAATGTTAGAACTGATGCTTATTGCTGACCTTAGTCATAGGCGAAGTTGTAATAATGAAGAGCTGTTTATACGTCTATTTGTAATAAAGCCGCAAAGATTTTTTAATAGCACCAGCATTCAGGGATGAGCCTTACATATGCAGATGAGAAGATAGAGAATTTTGTGTATGTATTTTAACCTTTTTACTTACAGGGCCGACGTAGGTGGATGTTACTCTGCTCTTTGTTAGATGACAGTGTCGATTGCTTTTCAGTAGATTTGTGTCTGACTCGTTCATCCGCTCGTATATGACTAGACTTGTGTCGAACTTACTCATCCGGTCGTTTTGACGAGAACCTATGATCAAACCAATGTAATTTAAATGGGTTTGTTCAGAGGTTCTTGTCAAAAACGAGCAAACGAACGAGTTCTATGCAGGTCTACTGTTCAGTGAGCAGTGGCATGCCAGGCAGATAACAAGTAACGCAACCATGCGTTACTTCAGATCAGATCATTATCATCTACATAAATATTTATTTTAAAAATATTTCAAAACAAAATAAAAATGTTTCAAAGAGTTTTATTTTATCGAACGAAATTGTAAAGGACGTTCACATTTATCATATACTTCTTGGACCCAGCGTTGCCCGGGTTCCCCAACTATTGGACTTTGTACAAAAGGTTTTCATTTAATCCTTTACACCCACCTTCTAGAAAATTAAAAACTTTTTTGATGTATTTTTGGTATAAATATTTTTATTTTTATATCTTTACTTAAGGATATTATTTATTAACGGCCTTATGCAAAAAAACTTAACACAGACTGGTAAACCAATGTTAAGCAAAATTCCTTAAAGTATCATGCAAAAACGGTTGTTAGCTTAACACACGTGTTGTAAACCGATGTTAACATCAAATAATTTAAAGTAGCTACTCATGTACTTTAAAGCGGTGTTAAATATTTTTTTTTGATGTGTTAACATCTATACGCGCGCCTCTAGGGCAGTAAACTATCAGTTTCAATACATACGCAAGTGTAAGTGTAAGTGTAAGAGTTTGTTTGTTTGTTGTTGTTGCTTGGCAGTCGGTATTGAAAGTGATTATTGGGCGATTTTCATATAATTTTCCCACGCGATTTTCTCCGGAAATTCATATCCGATTTTATTAATTTTTGGATTAAAACCCTAGTGCGGGTTTCGACGAAGAGTTTAGGCCAAAAATTAAGGCGATCCGATATCGGCGAGCGGAGATTTAAGTGTTTTAATTCGGAGTATTAATTTGGAGTAATATTAAAAAAGTGTTTTATGTTGATCTTCGGTTTTGTCTTATGCATAGCAAAGAGAATAGTGACGTGGTTATACGTACATATATAAAAATGAGATAGCAAGACAGCAACGTATGTAGCTTATGTACAAACATAACAATGTATGTATGTACATTTGTCTGTTGCTTTGCATTCTCTTTGTTTTTTGTGGGTTTAATATAAAATAAATAAAAAATACTTTATATTAACTCTACCTCCGGGTTTGTGGGTCTGTGTTCATAGAAATCGAACAGGTACCGTGTAACAAAAAGGTGTTAACACATCGCCCGTGAGTTCGAACACTCATTGATTTTTTTTGGCAAATGTTTTGTGAAAACTTTTAATTAAAGCATTTCAGTTTTGTGTATTTTTATATTAAAAATGGATACATTAAATTTAATGAACAGAATCGGTAAAATTATTTATTTCGATGTGAAAATTTTATTCAATGTGTAATTTTTATTTAGAACGTATAAACCAAATAGCGGGCTATTATCGGGGACGTACTTATAAAAGAGAAGTACCGTTTTAGCAAGGAAACAGTGAGGAAAATTGTAACATTGGTAAAACAAGACATTGAAGTAGACAGCAGGGGATGTGGAACATCACCAAAATACAATTTTGGTAGCCATCCACTGATTTTTGAACTGTGTAATTGTGCGTTGACTCTCGACACATTAACTGTTGAAGCTAAAAAATTTAAGAAATTTAAAAAAAGGAAATGATCATGTGGTTGTATATATATATATATATATATATATATATATATATGAGTATATATATATATATATGAGTATATATATATATATATATATATATATATATATATATATATATATATATACGAGTATATATATATATATATATATATATATATATATATATATATATATATATATATATATATATATACATATATATATATATATATATATATATATATACATATATATATATATATATATATATATATATATATATATATATATTTTCTAGTAATTCTGATAATATAATTCTGATGATTTGTGCCAAGTTTCATGACTTTGGTGAAGAAACAAAATTTGGGACTAAAAAATATGATCGGGTTATATGGGCGGGAGGTGATGGGTGTGGCAGATTTTCATGAAACTTGTTCGATATTTCAATTCAATAACGCTGATCAATTGCACTAAGTTTCGTAATATTTGGTCAAACAAAAAAAATTGGGGAGACAAATTATTTTCGGATTATATGGACAGAAGGTGATATGCGTAGTGGATTTCCATGTAGCTTTTGAAATATTTCGATTTCAAAACACTGACAACTTGTGTAAAGTTTCGTAACTTTTTGTGGACAAAAAAAAATTTGGAAAAAATTTCGAGTTATATGGGCGGGGGACGATGGGCGTGGAAAATATCCATAAAACTTTCCAAATGATTCGATTTCATAAAACTGATCATTTTTGCATAGTTTCATAGTTTTTGGTCCAAAAACTAAAATTTTTGTGGAAAAACAAAAAATTTGGAAAATATTTTCGGCTTATATTTTTTTCAGGTACTTTAACTTCATAATACTGATTACTTGTGCCAAACTTAATAACCTTTGGTAAAGGAGGAAATACTTAGGACTAAAAAATATGTTCGGGTTACATGGGCGGGGTGCGATGGGCGTGGTAGATTTCCATTAAACTTTATAGATATTTCAGCTTCATAATACTGATAGCTTGTGGCAAGTTTTGTAACTTTTGGTGAAGAAACAAATATTTGGGTAGAAAATATATTTTCAGGTTATATGGGCGGGATGCGACGGGCGGGATGGCACGGGCAGGATGCGACGGGCGTGGTCATCTTTGATAAAACTTAAACATTTGTTGACTACGACCTCTCCTTATATGTTTTGTCATAAAATGCCATGGGATGTATGAAGAAATCCCACTGTGTGCCACACCCACTTGAGATGTCGAAAATTAGCCTATTTTACCCCCAAGATATCCCGTAATGTACTGTCAAAATTTCGGAAAAATCGGCTGGCTAGTTGAGGCGTCCATATATAACAATTATATAAAAAACAAACAAGGTAGACACGGATTGATTTTTTTATGATATATAAAAAAATATATAAAGTTTTGATTATGCTTCCTTCGTCAAATCTATATAGATTTGACGAAGGAAGCGTAATCACTACTTTTAGACAACCGTTCCTTTGATATTTCGTGTGCATACCTGGCAAATGAAACGATGAAAGAAAATATTGATTGTCTACTTAGTTTTTTTTTTACCAAATAAACACATGCTCATTTTAAAAACATTTTCCTAAAATTATAGCAAATTAAGGCAGAAATAATTAGTTACGCTTATTACTTCAAATATTTGGTACGTATGATTCTAGCTTAATAATGTCGCCTCTGTCAGAAAAAATAAAAATAGCATATGTTGCTCAAAACAGTCCACTGACAATATTTTGCAAGTTGTTGCAAAAAATATTTCATTAAAATAAAAATTACTGTTGAACTGCTTTTCTGCTAATCCAACAAACATTATGGCGTACTTTTCAATATAGGGAAAGCATTTACCGGCTATATTATATATCTTTTTTAAAAATTATATCTTTCAAAGCCATTATTATGAAAAAAAATTTAAATATCTGAAGGAAGCATCAAAATTTTGTCTTGTAATAAATTCACTTTCTGGAAAAATGTCTTATTGAGTTGAATATTAAAGTCAATTAAGACAACTTTAAATACACAACTTGAGGAGAATTATGTGAAATATCTGGGAAAATCCTTACAGCAGAGAAAATTACTATGAAGAACAGGATGAAAATCATTTATCGATATTTCTTTACACTAATTGTCCCCAGTGCGAGAAGAAATGCTGAGGTTTTACGAAAGATGTCTTCTAATTTAATTACAACAGTAATACCCTACTTGTTGTGATATATGATGGGAAGAGTGGAACACTTAGATTGAAGCTACATAACTCCTGCGGGGGCAAGCAAGGTATATCAATGCAGGATCTGAATGCGCAACTTAGCTAGTTTACGGAACATGCCTTAGCCTCCTCAGTATCCAATGACCGTCTATGCGTGCGAAACCACACCCTACCGGAGGTACCCCTGATTTTGGCAGAACATAGCGGATCTAGAGTGGACGCTCGATAAAAACCCGTAATACCGGGTGTTACACGTACCGTGCCCATGGTATGAATGGCACTACGTTAGTGTGTCATATAACGGATTGAGGCGTAATCATATATATGGATGAAAATATAAATAAAGAATTAAAAATTAACGATGTCCCTATGGACAATAGTACAAATGTGGGAGGCTCACAGAAGCCCACGAACATTACGGACGATACTGCAATGGTAGTGGATCTAGATACTGCTACAAGTGTGGTAACAGTCCCCACGGATGAAGCGGATGCGCTTTTGGTATCGCAGCCTAACACGCAACCCTCAAAATCCAGCGTATCTCCAGCCAGGCGAAAAAAGGTACAACCAAAACTGTGTGGCGCAGCACGAAAACGCCTTAACCTGTACCTATCGCAAGGCATGAAGGTTGAGGAGGCAAGAGAACTACGCCTAAAACCCTTCAAGGAAGTACGCAGTAAGCACCCTCAAAATTCCTAGGAAGAGAGGTCGATCAGATGGGTCAACTCCTCCAAAACGGGCGACGGGGTCTCTTGCGGGTGGCTCTCAAGTAGCCAATAGCTTGAGATACTCCGATGGCGAAGGACACCCAAACTGATCGTCCCTCTTACGGGGAGGTTGCTCAGGTTGGGAGTTATCCCTCCTAACTTCCCAGCTACCATGTGGTCAGACGAGAAGCTAAAAACAATTCAAACGGCAGTCCTGGATAGAATTGTGGAGCTAGAGAAGGGCTCTATAAAGCCGCAATTTGTAGGCTGTACGTTTAAAACGGGCTGGCTGATTTTCAATTGTAAAGGGGAGCAATCTTCGAAATGGATGAGGGAACATGTTCCCTCGCTAAAGCCATGGAGCAATGCGACCCTGAAGGTGATATCGGTAGAAGAGCCTCCACGCTCGGAAGTGTACGTTGGACATTTCCCGGAAAAGCCTGAAACTCCCACAACGAGAATCCTGTCACTAATAGAAGGACAAAATGAAGATCTCTCAGTGGAGTACTGGAAGGTTCTGAACAGGGTCAGCAAGGGAAGTATAGCTGAGCTTACCTTCGAAATTAACCCAAAATCAGCATCCGTACTGAAGACGAAGGGACATACCTTAAGCTTTGGGTACGGAACAGTTCAAATAAGGCCTGCTAGACGTCAATCAGCAAAGGCATTGAACGTCGTACCCAATAGGGCAAAACTTGGTAGCAAGACCGGACAGGCCAAGTCAAGGAATCAGGACAGAAAAGTCCTTGTCATTCCTGACGATAAACCGTCCTGCTCAAAGGTATCAAGCAAGCCTGATACGCTGACGAAGGCAGTGCTCGCTCCGGCTGGAACGGTAATTTCCGCCAAGGGGGACTCCAAAGCCCCCGATTTGTCACCGGGAAAACCAACCAGTTCGGTGAAGGGTACTAGTTCTTCAGCGAATGAGCCCAACACTGCAAAAGGGATCAACAGACACGGGTGGCATTGAGTGAATGTCAACAGGCCAGGTAAGGGGTACAGCGATTCTGCGGAAAGAACGGTGCTCCTCGGCTCCAATCCTGGAAAAAAATGGCCAAGCGTGAGGACAAGCATTAACGCTAACCTCAACAACCCACATCCAGAAGAACAAAACTAATAGGCAGCTAAAGTGCCTCCAAGTGAACCTGCATCACGCCAAGGCAGCATCAGACGTTCTATGTCGCAGGTTCACTACAGACGTACTGACTATTTGTTTTATCCAAGAACCTTGGGAAAACTCAGGGGTCATTAAAGGGCTCCGAAACAGCCAAGGTAAGCTTATATACAACAATAAGGTGACGAGGCCCAGAGCGGCCATATTCGTCAGGAATAATATAAACTACTTTCCTATTTCAGATTTCATAGAGAGCAATCTAGTGGCAATTCGGGCAAGTGTTCCATCAGTGACAGGGGAACGTGAAGTCGTTCTAGCCTCCGCCTACCTTCCGGGTGAGGTCGATCATGCGCCTACGGCAGAGGTTTCCAAGTTAGCAGCATATTGGCAAAAAAGGAACCTAGGCATGCTGATATGCTGTGACGCCAACGCACATCACACGTTTTTGGGAAGTACTGACACCAACAAACGAGGTGAGTGTTTACTAGAATTCATCTGTAGAAATAACATATATATATTGAACAGGGGCAATGAGCCCACCTTTAGGAATGCTATTAGACAGGAGGTCCTTGATCTCACCTTAAGTAGCAACAATATAGCACATGCTATAAACAATTGGCATGTATCTAACGAGATATCTATGTCAGATCACCAACATATACGTGATATAGACTTCTGTCCGACGGAGGAGGAACAATTCCGTAATCCTAGGAAAACGGACTGGGATACCTATCGCGTTCATTTATCTAACGGCAAAAACTTTTCAGGGGGATTGATACATAGTCCCATAGAAATAAATTTTGAATTTAGTGAGCTTTGCGAGAATGTTCTAAATGCCTTCAGGAACAGTTGCAGGCTAGGGTCCAAGATGGATTAGAGGAACTGAAGAGGGAGGCAAGGCCCCTTTTTAACAGGGCCAACAACACGGGTGACCGGGTCACCTACAAGTCTGCACTCACTACCTATAATAAAGCACTTAGGGAATCTAAGAGGTCAACATGGCGAACGTACTGCGAAAGGATAAACAATTTGCCTGAGGCAGTACGGCTACAGAAGGCCTTGTCACAGGATCACTCAAATGGTCTTTGTACACTGAAACGACCTGACGGGACGTATACAAACTCACCAGAAGAAACATCTGCACTTCTTCTAGATACACATTTCCCAGGATCACTGCCAGTAAATACGATTTCGTTTCCACAATTTACACCTAGGTGTACCAACAGGGATCGCAGGTTGGCGGAGAGTATCTTTAGAAATAGGCAAGTAAGCTGGACGTTGTCTAAATTTAGCCCTTATAAATCTCCGGCCCCGGATGGCATATATCCGTGCCTTCTTTAACAGGGTCGAGATTATATTGTTCCACAACTGACCAGGATTTTCAAATCAAGCCTACTGGCATGTCACATACCGAAGGCTTGGTGTATGGTTAAGGTGGTTTTTATACCAAAGGCTAGTGGTAGATCTGAACATCTTCCAAAATCATTTAGACCAATCAGTATCAGCTCGTTTTTCCTGAAGACGATGGAGAAAGTGCTGGATAGTTACATTAGAAGGAATTTTCTCACAGTGTATCCCATTCATATGTTACAATTTGCCTACCAGCCAGGCAAATCGACGGTAACCGCCATACACTACTTGTGTACTGATATACAGAAGACTATAAGTAATAAAGAAATCGCCCTTTGCGCTTTTATAGGCATTCAGGGAGCCTTTGATAATACATCGTACAACGCAATCGGCAACGCTCTTGATAGGAAGGGTGTTCCGAAAATTATAAAGAACTGGACGTTAGAGATGCTGCCATCCAGGGTGGTTGAGTTGGACTTATGCGCTGCATCGAAGAGCATAAGAGCAACCAGAGGCTGCCCACAAGGTGTCGTTCTATCGCCTTTACTGTGGACATTGGTGATCGATGAACTGCTTGAACAACTCAACAACCTGGGATTTCGAACATATGGTTACGCCGACGATCTTGTCATGTGTACGACAGGATGGGAGGATGGAATCATATCGGAAAGGATGCAGCAGGCTCAAAACCTAATTAGCGGATGGTGCGGGGACAGGGGGTTGTCTATTAACCCGAGAAAAACGGTAATTGTACCTTTTACCAGACGAAGAACAGTGAAACTTGAGGAACCCACATTGAATGGCTCGATTATCAAGTTTTCCGGCGAGGTGAAATACCTTGGGGTTATTCCTGATAAGTCATTCACTTGGAATAAACATGTTTCCTACACCACCAACAAAGCCATTAGAGCACTTCATGCTTGTCAACCGCTATTTTGTAGGACGTGGGGACTCAAACCGAAGATGATATATTGGTCTTTTATTACCGTGATAAAACCAATACTGACATACGCCGCACTAGTTTGGTGACCAAAAACTGAACAATTCACTACCAGGGCACTTCTGGACAAGGTTTATCGCCTTGTGTCTATTTCGATCAGCGGGGCAATGACAACTTGTTCAACACATGCTCTCGGTGCCATCTTGCACATTCCCCCTCTGCACATTATAGTGAAGGAGGAGGTCCGCAGGAGCGCACTACGGCTGCTTGATATCTCCAATTTGAAACTTGGAGATCTGGTTGGTCACATGAGCATACTAGGACATCTCCTGAATGACCCATACATTAGGGTGAATGATCAAATACAACGAACACTAGTTTTGAACAGAAACTTTGATGTTCTCATTCCTGAAAGGAGTCAATGGCTTAACCACAGTTCATGGCACGAAGATGCTGACCAGGTCTGGTTCACTGAAGGCTCTAAACAGGAAAATGGGGATACGGGGGCAGGGACATATGACCCTAACTTTCAAAGGGCAATTCCCATGGGTAAATACCCTACGATCTTCCAAGCGGAGGTCTATGCCATATTCATATGTGCTAGGGAATGCTTGAGGAGAAGATGTAAGAATATTCGTATCTATCTGATGTCTGATAGCCAGGCAGCGCTTAAGGCCATAACCTCGTATGAGATCAGGTCAGGGGTTGTTATGGACTGTGTTACATCGCTGATGGAACTGGGCGCTCAGATAAGGCTGACGTTATGCTGGGTGCCTGGCCATAAGGGCCACGCTGGGAACGAACGGGCTGACTGTCTGGCGAACAGAGGAGCCCATCGTAGATTCACAGGACCGGAACCCTTCTTTGGCATCTCAGGAGGATATGTCAAAGAACAGAATGACTCCTGGGCTCGAGTGGAGTTTAACCGCCACTGGAAAGCCCTTCATGGCCTAAGACAGGCAAAACGTTTCATTACGTTATCTCGGAACAAATCCCAAAAATTAATTCTGATGGACAAGAATGACCCCAGATTATTAACGTGTTGGTTTACCGGACACTGCGGTCTCAGACGACACCAGTTTACCATGGGCAATTCTGGGACCAAAGTGTGTAGACTCTGCGGAGCAGAGGAGGAGACACCGGAGCACGTTCTCTGTGACTGGCCGGCAGTAGCGTCATGCCGGAGGTGGTTCCTCGGTGACAATTTCGTGACTCCAAGGGAGGTGTACGATATCTCACCGGGTAGAGTAATTGGCTTTATTCGCAGCCTCAATCTACATCAGTGAGCACTTGGGCTGCACAAAAGATCCTTTGGGTCGCGGTGCTTATGGCCTCATATAATAATAATAATTCGAAATAATATGAAAAGTCCTATAGTGTGAAAGCGATCTTAAGTAAAATCTCATAAATTGAGAAGTAAAATTTGACACGCCGATGGCTCTCTCCATTTTTAGAAATTTTTCTAAAAGCTGAGACATTTCATATTATCAGGGTTGTTTTTGTTTTTTTTTGCAACAGCTTACTACAGAGATTTCATAAATTGTTTTAAGTGTGATAGTGTGAAAGCGTTTTGTAATGATACGTTAGATTTTTCGTCATCTCAGGCATTCTCAAAAGAGAAATTCGAATGAAAATCATACGACTCAGTCTTATTGTGTGAAAGCGGCTTAAACAACACTGTATTGTAAAGATTATTTTATGACAATTTTATAATACTTTGTGAATGCTTTCAATTTAATTTTTGTTATATTTTAGAATTGCATAAACTGAAGATCGTATTATTAAATTCAGAAGGACGTGGTATATATTCCGCAGAAATCAAGATCACTTTTTATCATGTGTAATCGTAATTCAATTCAAATACATTACGAAAGCTATAATATTTTACTCGTGCATAATATTGTAGTAAATCCAAACTGGAACTCCTTACGCTTCCCTAGATAGTATTTTGACAAACTTCTATTTACAGGTCTACTAGACTTAGAAGACATCAACAACATCATCGACACTAAAATCGAGTTTTAAAGATCATGTCCTAAATGCGGCCAAAGCGATTCAAAAAATTCCTCACTAAATGTTTGTTTTTTAGCTGCTTTTTTTTGGAATAAAAATACATAAAATGCTAAATTTAACAAATGTGCACAATTGCAGTTACAAATCTTATTGCAAACTGAATTTAATGCAACCTGTCGAATATTCACAAAAAGAAAAAAATAAATAAATAAGATTGAAAATCCAACTAAGTGCGAAGCAGCAGATCCATTATTTTTCAATTTAATCATTATAAACAACAAAGTTGTAGGGTGTCCCCGCGGACACCCTGTATTTAGAAATAATTATATAAGTGAATATATATTTATGTCTAATTTCGCGATTTGCATTTAATATCGTTTCTCTTTTACGCTAAAACACATACCATAAATGTAACTATCACAACCACGAATTTATATATTATGAAGGTACGTCTAAGAAACTTTCTTCGATATATAAAAATTATATACATATATACAAATATATATATATATATATATATATATATATATATATATATATATATATATGTGTATATATATATAAATATATATATATGCATATATATATATATATATATATATATATATATATATATATGTGTGTGGTTGACCAGCGCTCCTGCCACTTTTGTAAACATAAGTTCGAGTTATCCCTATTTATGATTTCTAAACCGATTGGAATTATACCTGCGATGATAAAAGCCGCCATGTCCGACACTGTTCGAAATGCACTACATACTCTCAAAGCAGCTAACCTATACACAGGGGATACCAACCCCACATATGTGGAGTATGTAAGTGAATCTGACAATACTGGGTGTGCATATAGGATAATGCTCCTCACTACTCCAGCGATCAGTTTCCTATGAATATATTTTGGCCCTCTTGTATTCGGCATAACCCGAGATAGCGCCAAGCAGGTTTCCGATGCTTTGAATGCTATATACCGCAAGTGCTCACGAAAAGATAGACGCGTATCAATCATCACGCCCAGATATTTCAGAAATGCCTTCGATTCTATGCAACAGGTGCCAACATTCAGGGCAATAGTTTCCCTAGCCTTACGGCTACAAATCAAAACCGCTTCGGTTTTATGATCAGCTAGAGTTAATCCTATTGAAGTGATCCAGGACTTTACTAATTGTACGCTGGCATTTGCAATGGTTTCTGCCTCTAATAACTCTTTAGCCTCACACACAAACGCTATATCGTCTGCGAATCCCACTATCCTTACTCTTTCAGGTAAACTCAATCTTAGTACTCCATCGTACATTACGTTCCACAACAATGGTCCAAATATCGATTCTTGGGGAACTCCACCGTTAATCCTACGATTCCTTATACCTACATCTGTATCATAGATCAATTCTCTATTCCGGAAATAATCCTGCACTATTCTTATCAGATATTCTGGGATGTCCAATCGAGTTAAAGCATCAACAATACGCACCCAGTTTGCCGTATTGAACGCGTTCTTCACGTCCAACGTCACAACTACACAGTACTCCTTCGTACCGCTCCTCCAACTCTTGCCATAGATAGTTCGAGCAGCAGTTTCTACTACCATATTTATAGCATCCACTGTTGACCTTGCTTTCCTGAAGCCAAATTGATTCCCAAGTCTTCTGCAGATTACACCCTCTAGCGATTTCCCACATGTATCTATCATACACAGTGGCCGATAAGATGAGGGGTGATCTGGAGGTTTATTGTCCTTTGGTATTAACACCAACTTCTGCCTCTTCCATCTTGTTGGAAAAGTTCGCCTACTTAAGCATGCATCTACCACTCTTAAGAACTTCTCGGGACACAGCTTGACGGGCTGTTTCAACACCATATTTGGAATACCGTCCAGGACCGGTGCCTTTTTGTCCTTAAACGTAGAGACAACGTCCACGATCTCAGTTATTGCAACCGAGGGAAAGCTTAAAGTTCCGTTAGGAGGGTTGTGCGCCCAAGGTGGTGCCTCCTGATGGAGGAAGAGGTGGTCTACAATTCCCTCCAGGATTGGTCCTTCGCTCGGTTGCAATGGGCCTAGGCATTTAAGTTTCTTTGTCACCAGCTTATATGCAAGACCCCAAGGATTATTATTTACCTCATCACAAATATTAAGAAAGCACTGCCGTTTGCTCCTACGAATTACCATTTTTAAGGCCCTTCTCTTATCCTTATAATTCCATTGGTGTGCATCATTCTCCAACCTACCTCGAGTTCTTGTACATTGCCTTCTGGCACGTATACACTCAGCTCTCAAGCTAGCAATGTCATTATTCTACCAATAAACCGGTGATCCCCTTGCGGATCCTTTCCGCCTTACCATATATGAATCGCACGACCGCGTGATATGGTTTACCAATTGTACCGCCATATCCTCAGCTGAACCATTCAAGTCCATATCCTCCATATAGATGGCAAGAATATCCTTATCAAAGGTATTCACTTTTCATCCCGCCAAACCTTGTGCCCGGAGGGTCACACGACGTATATCATCCTGCACATCTATAATAATGGCACTGTGATCGCTGTGAGTATAAAGATCAGATACTCTTCAGCTCACACGGTTTATGATGGTTTCACTGGCAAACGTAATGTCAATAACTGATCCACCATTTCCTCTTCTGAAGGTTTCCTAATCTCCAGAACTCAACAGCCCACGCATTGAAAACTCCTGCTATTATAACAGGACTCCTGGCTGCAGCGTCCATCACTATTTAGTCTACAATAACACGAAAGTCCTCAATAAAATACCTGGGAGGAACATAGCAGCTGTACAAACATATGCCGGAAACAGTGGCCCGCGTGTACCCGCATTGTGGTGCTGACTTCTCCCTCAATGTTAAGGAACCGGTAGTCCATATAGCCGATGTATCTGTATTATCAGCAACCCAATTTGCAGATACAATCCTCTTATATGGCTCGCTAAGTACAGCGACGTCAACATTTAAATATCGTACGCTTTGCTTAAGCAACTCTTGTGCTGCTTGGCAATGATTGAGATTTAGCTGTACTATGCGCATTTTGATTCTTAAGTACTGTTCTAACCCTTAAGCCTTTGCAGTGCTCTCTTGTATTACGGGAAAACTACATATTCGGTAACATGGTCACCATTACTGTTTGTACCCTTTCTACAGAGCAAGCACGACGGTTTATTGGAACATGTTCCAATCCTGTGGCCAGTTTTCCCACAATGCATGCAGTTCTTGAATAGACCCTGGCCCCTGCAATTTGTCGCCCTATGTCCATAGTCGAGACAGTTGTAGCACCTTTTCGGTACTATCTTTTCCCGTATTCGACATACGACCCATCCGATGCGTATCCTCGACATCTCAAGACGTCTAGCTGAGTGATCCTCAGGCCAATCGTGGCAGTTTGTGTGCCCCCATACGCTTTCCTCAGTGATTTAACTGCAGTCATCTGCAGTACCTTAAATTCGTCGGATTTGCTAACTATGGCATCATAGATGTCCTCCTTAGAGGTCACCTCTTCTATGTCCCTAAATTCAATCCTAACCTCCTGGGATAGGGCCCGTACTTCGGCAGCTTCACCCAGGACGGCTTCCACTTCTGACCTGAACACAGCTGTGTTTTGGTAAGCAGTTCTACTCAGCTCTAGTAGCAGCTCACCTCTACCTGTTTTCCGAATGCTCTTTACATTCTCCCCCAGATTGATAAGCTTGGGGTCCTTCTTCACCTGCCTGAGAATATCAGCATAGGAAGCGTCCCCACACGATCTAATAACCAGGGCATCTGAACGTGACACCTGCTTATTCCTTATCCTGTTCCTATTTCCTGCCCTGGAACGGACCCTTATCCAACCAGGTTCCCTAGTTGCTGGGTTCGGCATAGCAGCACAGTTCGCTACCGCCGATCCTACAGAACTACCCACACTACTTCCGACATCATCTACTAAATCCTTCCTCTTCTTCTTAGCCCTATAACCCTTTGGCATAAGAGTATTTTCATCTCTTCTACGCTTCGGTGTCGTGCCTGCAGGGACAGGGGGAGATGGTCCTATCATATCCCCTGTCTGCGTCTGCTTGTTACAATGTGCTTTGCCCCTACTAGCAGTTCCACTGCTTAGCTCATCTGACATCTGCATATACAACGCCTGTATTTCCGGAGACATCGAAACTATATCCTTGTGGACATTCGACCTTGTCTTGAGAAAGTCTAATAGCTTTGCTATCCTCTCTCCTAATTTGGCAACTTTGCTCGTCGGCTCTTGCCCACCACTAGCTGTGGACCTAAAGCTTCCCCTATCCGGCATGTTCACCTCAAGATCACCGGCCTCTTCAGGAATGGATTTTCAATTTCTCCATTTCCTGAGCTTCCTGCGCCCGCTCTTAAATTAGTTCTATTTCTATTGTCAACCCATGAGAGGGTTGACGGTAAGACCTTACGAATCACCCGCCAGGGCCAGATCCATTCTAGCCGGGAATCGGCATCCGGACCTACACCACCAACTTAATGATGACGAACTTCAAACGTACTTTGAGACTCGCCCAGTTTTAATAGGACAGAGGCATTTGTGGCATTAGCCTGGGAACCATTTCTGTACAAATTCACTTATACATACTTAAGTCCCAGAATACCACATCCACCAGCCCAGGGTTGTGCCATTTCAATATCATCTTTCCTGAAATACCATAATTAAGACCGTACTGGACTTGGTCTTAATGCCAGGGGTTTCAAAGCCACATCTTCCAGTGTGCCAGATAAAGGGCCACACTGAATAACAGGTCTTCTTGGGGCATCCTTGTTCAAGCGCTCCAACCCGTTATAATAACTCAGGAACCGCAGGTCGTTTCCATATACGAATATCCTAGCGGATATATATGTATATATATATATATATATATATATATATATATATATATATACATATATGTATATATATATATATATATATATATATATATATACATATATGTATATATATATATATATATATATATATATATATATATATATATATATATGTATATACCCTGCAGGAGATCGAACTAGTATCAAATTAGTATTGCACTTGTACAAAAATCACCAGTACTAGTTCCCAATTGTGAACTTTCCTATACCATGTTCATGCTCAAATTAACATTGCGAGTATTTGGAAAATTACTAGTACAATTGGTACTACATTGAAACTAGGGGGGTACTAGTACTATTAGTACTAGATGAGTACTAGTATAATTTTTTCTAGTCGGATACTAGTATAATCAGTTCTGCATTAAGAACTGGTTCATATATAAAAAAAAATCGCTAAATTTATTGGTTTTTTAAATTCAATGAAATTTGTTAAGTCTTTGTCTTCACAAGCAATTTTTGGTTCATCAATTCTTAGTTTATAAGAGGAAATGGAAAGTTCCTGTTATTTAGTTTTTAAAATGTCACTTTTTTAACACACAAGAAAACTGCTGCTTAATTACATAAATTATCGAATAAATAAACTGATATGCTGGTGGGAAAGTCTTCTAATACAATTCTTTGTTTCAAATTTGAATTTGTTTAAAAATTGTAACAATTAAAAATAAAATAAATGAAAATGAGAATTAGCAATTCGCATTAAAACATTATCAAAAAGTAATATGAAATTCTACAAGTCAAATCAGTCTACAAATGAACTACTTGAAGTACTAGTACTTTTCTGTATATGTCTAATCACCTTTTGAACTAGTGCTTTCTATACTAGTAATCGTACCAGTAACTTAAAGACAATTAACGCTTATCCTCCTGCAGGGTATATATATATATATATATATATATATATATATATATATATATATATATATGTATATATACATATATATATATATATATATATATATATATATATACATATATATATATATATATATATATATATATACATATATATATATATATATATATATATATATATATGTGGGGCTGGTATGCCCTGTGTATAGGCTAGCTGCTTTAAGAGTATGTAGTGCATTTCGGACAGTGTCGGACGAGGCGGCTTTTATCATTGCGGGTATGATCCCTATCGATTTAGAAATCATGAATAGGGATAACTCTGATTTATGTATGCAAAAATGTCAAGAACGGTGGTCAACCACTGAAAAGGGAAGATGGACTTATTCATTAATACCCGACATCAGATTATGGCTGACTAGGAAACATGGTGATCTGAACTATTACCTAACAAAGTTCTTGTCTGGACATGGTTGCTTTAGGTCATATCTATTTCGTTTTAAGCACGACGACTCTCCGTTCTGTCCACACTGTGGTGGGAATATGGTTGAGGATGCTGAGCATGTCGTCTTTGTCTGCTCACGATTCAGCAACTGGAGGTCGTATTTAGAGGAAGGTTTGGGGCGTACGATCAGCCCGGAGAATATTATTCCGACCATGCTGGAATCCTTATTGAATTGGACCAGAGTGTGTAGTTTTGTACAGCTTGTTCTAATAGAACTTCGCAGATTAGCACAGATTCGTAGGAGAGTTAGTACGTCTTAGGATTCGTTAGCTACTGACGATTAAATATGCGCATCAGTTTCGAACCTCCTTACCTAGGAACTAAGGAGGACGTAGGAATAATACTGATAATACTACCCACCCTGATGATATGCCAAAGCTGTCCCAGGGTGGTGCTAGTGAAGTTGTCGTGGGGCAGAGCTGTAAACGAATGATTCTTTTTTGAATGATTCTGTGAATCATTCAAGGAACTTTTTAATATGATTTGAATTAATTCATTTTTCCGGAAATATGAATTGAATTAATATTTGATTGAATTCAAAATAAAAGTAAACATATTTGAATTCATTCCTTTCCCAAAAATATGAATTGAATTAAAAAATGAATGAATTCATTACGATACAACAACTTTTGAATGCATTCATTTTATCAAAATAATGAATTGAATTGAAATTTGAATGAATTCATTAAGGGTTTATAGAGTGAATTGCAATTCATTTTTTTCATTCATTTGTTGCTTTAGAAAAACAAAGATCATAATTTGCATCTTTTTGCAGTGTATTAAAATTTGTTTAACAAAAAATTTTTCGAAGAAAAACTTAAATACAAATTTAAGCAAACATAATTTTTTACCTCAACATTCATTGGAAAAAATAGTAGTAAAAATTAAAAAAAAATATATATTAAAAAAATAATCTTTATTAAGGAAACCTTTGTATAACGTGGTAAGTAATTGTTTTTATCTTTAATTTTTGCTTCAAATTTATGCTGTTCAATTAAAATTTTAGAGTAAAATATTTGCAAATTTCTTTGTCTCCAAGTTTGAATGAAATTGAAGGCATGACCGAAAGAAGCAAACGATTATTTTCAATGGATGAATCCCTGAACGATGATGATGCTGTTTATCCCAAAAACTTCAAAACTATATTTTGTGTCCTGCAGTAAAATCCCTATGGGTTAAGGAACTAAACCCCGATTTTAATGTGGCAACCGAAGTCGAAGTTATAAACATAGCTAAAGCTGCCGTTGCTGCAATGGTTGAGGGAATAGAGGAGGAAAACACCCCTGAAGAAAATATTTCCGCCTTCTTTAATTTTTCTATTATTGGTAAGACTTTTTTGCATTTTGTATGCACGTTGTTGTTTAAATATATTAGAACGTGTCACTTTGTATAGAGTCGATATGTAATTTTTGTTACGTTTTAGAATCGCCCAAACATGAGTTAAGTGGAACAGAATCGCACTGGGAAGCAGAATTCTTAGCATATTTAGCTGATATCTCAAAATCTCTAAGTATGCTGAATAAATATCCGCTAATTAAAACTGCGTTTCTTAGGTATAATACTCCTTTGCCATCGTCCGCTGCTGTGGAAAGGTTATTCTCGTATGCCACAATGTTAAATGCACCTAAGCGTGGCACACTTTCAGACAAAAACTTTGAAAAATTGCTGTTGCCTAAAGTAAATGATTCCTTTAAAATGTTAAGCACAGAATAATAAATTCTTAAATTATTTTGTCGTTAGGTCTGATTTCTAGTATTTTTTTAATTCTGTTCTGTATATGTACTTATCTTTTAATAAAAGCTGGAATATTAATGATTACGTAAGTGGTATTTAATGTGTGTTGTTTATAGCATCGGTCATTCCCATTTTTCATAATTCAAAAAATTTAGTTTCGATTAATATAATATTAATTATCTAACATTCTAAAAAATAAAATAATAATGAACAAAAAAATTGTAATTCCTCTTCTAAGCCGCTAAAGAGTTAAGTTAAATTTTAATTCAATTCGTTTTTGTACCGAATTGAATGCATTCAAAAAGTTCTGTTCATAATGAATTCATTCATATTTCGATTCAATTCTTTACTTTGGAAAATGAATGAATTCAAATTTTTTAGCTCGTTTTTGAATTCATTAAAAGTTTAATTCAATTCAAATTTTTACGAAAATGAATGAATTAAAATTTTATAATTCATGATGAATTAAAAAGTGAAAATGAATCATTCAATTACAGCTCTGTCGTGGGGCCACTATTGATAGTTGCTATCATTACGTCCATAAAAAAAAAAAAAAAAAAAATATATATATATATATATATATATATATATATATATATGTATACATACATATACATACATATGTGTATATACATAAACATTTTTTAATTTTTTTTCTTAAAAACAGAAAGGTTATGCTGATTTTCCCTTTGTCCTTGGTATATTTAAGAAACTTAACCAAAGAATATTCAGTGAATTTAAATCCTGAACTAATAGTTCGAAAAACTTCTAATCTAAAATTTCCAGTATTTATATCAGTCATTAAAATTAGTAAATAATATCATAAGTCATTCCACAATATTAATATGCCATCTCATAAAATACGTACAGGGAAGTCCACTAAGCGATGCGTCTGCCTATTTTACATGACGTCGGCTTAGCGAAGCCACCAAGAGCTGGAATATTATATTTTTTTATATTAAAGTATCTATATAAAACAAATTTTTTCTTTGATAATTATATATTTTAATCAAATTAACTTAATATTTGAGAAAAAAAAATGGTTTAGTAATGATCAAAAAGATAGTTCAGGGTTTATACTCTAAATATACGTCTGTGAACGGTACGTAAGATTTGCTAACAACTCTGAAACCATATTTTTAATCTTCCTGATTTTCGCCATTTAATTCTTTCTTTCTGAAATATAAAATATGTTTGATTACCAAAGCACATAGTTAGGTTTAATTAGTTACTGGTAATATTAATCGAGCTTTAATTTTATTAGTTTTATAGAAAACGACCACAAGCTTGATTAATATTACAATAACCTGATAGGGTCAATAGAAATAAATCAACATTTACTTAGTTAGTTTACCACTCCAATAAAAGTTTAAGTTTTCAAGCCCTGGAGCTGCATTTTTGGCTTTCCTAGTTTCTAACAGAGAAAAAGATTTTTGTTGTGTGAAAAATTAAATTTGTTAAAAATATTTTAATTAAAAAGATTTATTTGCGACATTTTTTTTATTCTTTTTTATTCATTAATTGACTTAAATCATTTCCCTGAAAAAGGTTATACAACTGGAAATACATATAATTTTTTATAAAAAACTGACTTCATTGTTCAAAAACTTACCTAATAAATAAATAACAGAGAAAATGCTGTTTTAGTTGTTCGCTTTTACTATTGAAAAGTATAAAAACAACTTTCAATTGTTCAGTCCAGTCCTGGAATATTTCCTTCGGAAATATAAAATAGGGTTAATTAACAAACAAACGTAAAAAAATTGTACTAGGTGTCCTTATTATTACACTATGAAAAATTCACTCAAATTAGAGCCTGCATCTTCTCGGCAGTGCAACTTTATTGGCTAATAGTAAATTTTTATACTTAGACAATCAGTTTGTCTACGATTAAGCTGTTGGGGGACTAAAAACATATTCATAGAGCCATATTCTCAACTTGTGTGAGCAATCCGTCATAATTTAGTACCCCATTTTTAATTATTCGCTATAAAAATGATATTAAAACATTTTTAAAATCTTCTAGAAACTCCTCTTTTATTTAAAACTATAAAATTTCTCCTTTTCAGCACAAGGTTCTTAAATAAATTTGTTGTGCCGGCAAGTGGAAAAACATGCAGTGATTGCCAGTTACATAAGTTTAAGAAGCAAATATTTTCTTTTGTACGTCTTTATACTTTGCAGTATAAGTCCCTTTTAAGTGTCTTTATGTTTTTAGATATAAACAAGTAAAAACGTTATATTCGACCGGGTCGAATCTTAAATACCCTCCAAATATTTAGTAAGTGAATTTGAAATGTTTAACTTGGTGGGACAGAGTTCCTTTATATAATATCGTACGTCAACGCCCACTAAAGGGGGCGGGTTTCAAAACTATACAATATCATGTTTTCCACAGACGAACGTATGGGCATTGCTAGACCGTCTTAGACTTCATCACAATTCTCTTTGGAGGGTATAAAAACTGCATTTTGGCGGGGTCGCTCTGGCAAGGGCTGTGGGGAAACATTTCACCTTTGTCATAAAACTCTAAAAATAAATGCTTGGGATAATTATATACAAAATTAAAATTTCTTTGTTTTGATAGGGTCATTTAGAAGGCAAAGGGGGAGAGGGGGTAGGGCAGAAACAGGTAGACATAAAACTCTAAAAATAAATGCTTGGGATGATTATACACAAAATAAAAAAAAATTTTATTTATTTTTAATAGGGTCATTTAGCGGGCAAAGGGGGAGGAGGGGGTAGGGCAGCAAAAGGCTGTCATAAAACTCTAAAGATAACTGTTTGGGATGGATATATATAAAATTTAACAAAGTAGAGTCATTTAGGGTGCAAAGGAAGAGGGGGGGGGGGGGTAGGGCAGAAGTCGGCAGTCATAAAACTGTAAAGATAAATGCTTGGGATGATTATATACAAAATTTAAAAAAAAAAATTTTTTTGGTAGGGTCATTTAGGGGGCGAAGGGGAAGGAGGGGGGTAGGGCGGAGTAGTACCAGGTTTCGTCTCAGCTTCGTCATTAAAGCTTAAAAGTGTTATTTTTAAGGAATGTAGGCTTAAGTAAAACAATTTGTCAAATTTTTATGCTATTTTTGCCTATAATAACGCCCACTGAAGTGGGCGGGGTCAAACATTATTTTTATTTTATTTAATGGCTCCAAGTTTAAGGCGTTGGACCGTATTTGACATAAAAATATATCATTTGCTTAACAAAATAACCAAAAAACTTTAAAAATTATGTTGTTTTTTCTGGGTTGGTTTAGTTCTTATTAGGGGAACTTTTTTCTCTCTTGCCCGATTTAGCCCATCTTCGAACTTAACCTGCTCTAAGCTTTAAAATACGTTTATGCCAAATTTCAAGAGTCTAGCTCTTTTCGTTTGGACTGAATCGTGATTTCCACAGACGGACGGACGGACGGACGGACATGCTCAGTTCGTCTTAGATTTCATCACTGATCAAGAATATATATACTTTATGGGGTCTGAGATGGATATTTCGATGCGTTACAAACGGAATGACAAAGTGAATATACCCTCCAAATTCTTTATTGGAGGGTATAAAAAAAACTTATAATTATGAACCAGAAAAAGAAAAATCTTGAACTCTTAACCATGTAAATTATACCTAAAAGGAAATGTAAAATGATATTGTAAATAAAGAAATTGGAAATAAAACAAGTAAAAACGTTATATTCGACCGGGTCGAATCTTAAATACCCTCCAAATATTTAGTAAGTGAATTTGAAATGTTTAACTTGGTGGGACAGAGTTCCTTTATAAAATATCGTACGTCAACGCCCACTAAAGGGTGCGGGGTTCAAAAATATACAATATCATGTTTTACACAGACGAACGTATGGGCATTGCTAGACCGTCTTAGACTTCATCACTGATCAATAATATACATATTTACTTATAAAAACTGTATTTTGGCGGGGTCGCTCTGGCAAGGGCTGTGGGGGAAACATTTCACCTTTGTCATAAAACTCTAAAAATAAATGCTTGGGATAATTATATACAAAATTAAAAATTCTTTTTTTTTAAAGGGTCATTTAGAGGGCAAAGGGGGAGAGGGGGTAAGGCAGAAACAGATACACATAAAACTGTAAAAATAAATGCTTGGGATGATTATACACAAAATAAAAAAAAAATATGTATATTTAGTTTTAATAGGGCCATTTAGCGGGCAAAGGAGGAGGAGGAGGGGGTAGGGCAGCAACAGGCAGTCATAAAACTCTAAAGATAAATGCTTGGGATGATTATATACAAAATTTAAAAAAAATTTTTTTTTTTTTGGTAGGGTCATTCAGGGGGCAAAGGAAAAGGGGGGGGGGGGGGTAGGGCAAAAATCGGCAGTCATAAAACTCTAAAGATAAATGCTTGGGATGATTATACACAAAATTTAAAAAAAAAATTTTTTTTTGGTAGGGTCATTTTGGGGGCAAAGGAAGAAGGGGGGGGGGGGGTAGGGCAGAAATCGGCAGTCATAAATCTCTAAAGATAAATGCTTGGGATGATTATATACAAATTTAAAAAAAAAATTTTTTTTGGTAGGGTCATTTAGGGGGCGAAGGGGAAGGAGGGGGTAGGGCAGAGTAGTACCAGGTTTAGTCTCAGCTTCGTCATTAAAGCTTAAAAGTGTTATTTTTAAGGAATGTAGGCTTAAGTAAAACAATTTGTTAAATTTTTATGCTATTTTTGCCTATAATAACGCCCACTGAAGTGGGCGGGGTCAAAAAATATTTTTATTTTATTTAATGGCTCCAAGTTTAAGGCGTTGGACCGTATTTGACATAAAAATATATCATTTGCTTAACAAAATGACCAAAAACTATAAAAATTATGTTGTTTTTTCTGGGTTGGTTTAGTTCTTCTTAGGGGAACTTCTTTCCCTCTTGCCCGATTTAGCCCATCTTCGAACTTAACCTGCTCTAAGTTTTAAAATATATTTATGCCAAATTTCAAGAGTCTAGCTCTTTTCGTTTGGACTGAATCGTGATTTCCACAGACGGACGGACGGACGGACGGACATGCTCAGTTCGTCTTAGATTTTATCACTGATCAAGAATATATATACTTTATGGGGTCTGAGATGGATATTTCGATGCGTTACAAACGGAATGACAAAGTGAATATACCCTCCAAATTCTTTTTTGGAGGGTATAAAAAGTGAATAGTTTTATATTTTTTTATTTTTGTGTTTTGTATATAAGTAACATAAGCTATCGCCGCCTCGTCTAAAGAGTTTCAGACGTTTGACTCAGATTTCTAGCGCTATTTTGTGGCAAAACAATTAACATGTCTCAAAAAGTATTATTATTTTATGACCTTTTTGTATGAAGTTCAATAACAATTTTTACAATTCTTCTAAAATAATATAAATTTATGATAACATGACTAAATAAAACACTCTGTAAATGCCCTATATGTGTATGTGTAATTATTCTCTACTACTATATAGTTTTTATATTTGTGGTACTAACATTGTGTGCTACTTAGTCATATTGTCATAAAGTTATAATATTTTAGAACAGTTCAAAATAGATGTTGTACTCCATACAAAAAAGTCATCAAATAATCGCACTCTTTCAGGTATGTTTTTGTTTTGTTACAAAATAGGTCTACAAATCTGAGTGAAACAGTTGAAACCCTTTATGCGAGATGGCAAATAGTATACATACTCGTATATGCGCCGCTGTTATACATGTTTAATAAATAAAAAATTACTAAAAAATTATTCATACTTTTAAATCACATTTGTGTAACATAGAAATAAGAAAAAGGGAACTAAATCGCAAAATCTAAATATATAAAAGTGACAAATTTTTCTCGTTTGACTTATGGAACTGGCAGACACTGAACCTTTTTTCGTTTGGCGCCGCCGTAGTTTATACGTACAAATTCACTTAGATATTCTTGTGAAATTGAGTTTTAGACGATTCATTACGATCATCTTAATTTTCTTTTCTTTGCTAACAGCTAATTACAAGTGTGTTGTTTTGTTAATAGCCGATGGAGTTTGGAATAGCAAACTAAGTTATGAATGGTTGTTCACACTAGCCATATTTTACGTGATATTATTTTCTGATGACTTTGCGACTATAGTGTGAATCCCCCAATTAATAAGAATCCTCCCTATAAAATTTAAAAGTTTGACATTATTTAACATCCGGCTATATTATTAAATTTATATCAAAACTTAGAAATTAGAATGTATCATTGGTTACAAGAGAACACTCAAATTCAAATGGCATAAGCATTCAACACACACACGTATACACAATTAGTACGTCCTCTTACTTGTATAATTTGTGTTTTATTAAAAAAAAGATTTAAATGTTAAATAAAAACGAAATGTTTATTTAGGTTAAAAGGAAAATAAAATTAATTGAAAAAGTTTTAAATAGTTTTTCTATTTCTCTTAGCCTTATTGCATTAGAGCAAAAAGGATACTTTGCAGTAAAAATATACGTATGTCGACAAAACAATGTTTGCTGATAATTTAGCACTTACCACAAATACTACTGCAATATTGAATTATTAAAAATTGGCATACCTGGAAGCATAATGAACAGAGAAAAGCTATTAGTACAAGTCTTTCATGTCCTTAAATAATTTGAAATTAATTAATATATTATTTAAATTTTGTTTTAGAAAAGATTTCTTTTGCCATAATTAATCCATAATAAGTTATGAAAAACTTTATATCAAAAAGTTTTTCATACCAAAATATGTATAACCATTTTACAATTATGTCCCCTTCTCTTTCATATCCTTTGACTGTAGCTTTTGCACTTTGCTTTGCGTTTCAATGGATTTCTGATATATGGCCATAGTTTAAATTGAGTTCAAATTTGTTACTTAGTTGAATTCAACTTAGTTTTTATACAGTTCCGATGTATCAAAACAGCTGCTTAAAGTTATTAAATTACAATCTCAATTATAATTCTATCAATAATATTTTTGCTTGCAGTCGCCTAAAAGCATTCATGAAAAAACAAAAAGGGATGGCAAAAATATTTCAAAACGAAAACTTTATTTTTTCCATGGCTTTGATTTTGTTTTCATCTATTAGCCGACTGGCGTTGAAAGTACAATTGAATTGAATTCGAAATGTAAATTTAGATTGAGATCTTTAGGAATGGGAAATGTATACCCTGCAACAAAAGCAAGAATATATCTGCCGAAGTAGCAGAAATTGTTTCGTAATGAATTTTACTATGCACATAATGCTTCACTTAAGCTCCTAATACATTTGGTTGGTATTTCAATTTGATTTGATGAATACAGGGGAACTGTTTCTCAAGACTGTAAGCTACAAAACTGAAAAACTTATATACAGTAGAATCTCACATATTAGAACCACTTTGTGCACCGAACAATTCGAATTTCTGGAAATTTTTTTTACAGAAAATGATAAAATTGTAATATGTAAAACTAGTTATGTATGTAAGTTTCTTTGGCACTTTTTTAACTTTCACACGTATGAGGACTTCACTTTGAACTTCATCAACTGATACAAATTTGTACATGCATATCAAATTTCACACACATATGACCAATTCGGTCATATATTTCATACAAAATAATTTGTAATGAAAATACAAAAAAAAACTCCCAGAAATTAGAACCCCTGTTCTAATTTTACAGCGTTTAATTTGGTTTTTCGCCTTTTTAGTTCAAAATCATTGAAAAATATATTTTCTAGTGGAAATACAAACAGACAAGAAAAAAACACTTCCAATTAGAACCACAGGTTCTAATTTCAGAGCGTCCAACACATTTATAATTCTGTACGGTTCGAATTTGTGAGATTATACTGTATTACAGAAAAATTACAACTTTCGTTTCATATCATAATGGCAAAAGAAATAATGTCAGGGCACATTACTCTTGTTCTAAAGTGTGTAACATACGTAAAATTATATATAAAATTTATGGGTTTACTGAATTAAACTTCTCTCTTCTGATACTCACTGTCAAAATGTCCCGCACATATTTAGTCTCAGTCCCTCTCCAAATTTTATTCTGCCGTACTCCGAGAATAACTCATAGTTTTTTGAATATTACCTATTTCATTGTGTTGGCAGCACAAATTTGTTTCTTGCCGCCTAAAATAGAAATTATCTAAATTAGACTACAGTCTTTGTGGCTGTACAGACAACAACCTGAAAAGTAGCAGTGAAAATAGTCATTCAAATATGAACACATTCTCACAGAGTACAAGAACAGCTTTAGAATTATAAACAGCATTTCTAGCTGATGTTATTGAGTTTAATTTCATAGACGGAAAAATTGTCTTTCCTTCGACTAATTGTTTTCTTGGACTAATTCCATAATAATATTTCACTTTTCCATTTAATGCTTTCAATATTAATAAACAGTTTTTTTGCTTTATATATTTTTAAATCGTAAATATATTTAAAATTTACATAGAAATTATATGCTTCGATTAGCTCCGTCATGACATGCCTTTATATCAAATTTAGTACATAAAGTTTGGCAACATATATACCGTGGCAAGCGTAATAAAAAGAATGACGGTACACACATAAACTATTAGTGCTGATTTATTCAATAAAATATAGTTGTTCATTTCTTGAACTGATAATTATAATTTTCCTTAAAAGAATTCTATAGTACAAAGAATTGTATCTAACTCTTTCTTTCGGTCTGCATCTAAAGTCATAGTATGAAGTGGGAGATTTTAATAAACAAAATCAGCTGTGCAGTTTCTAAAGGGCTAGTCAGCTTGTAATACAATTTGATATAGTATTTAAGGAGGAGTGTTTTATATTATATGAAGAGTTCAAGTTTGAGAAATGAGGAGGAAGAGCCATGAGACACAAAAGTCCGTCACTTCGATATTATGAATAATTCAAACATAGACCAATCATCAGCGTACTATTGGTCTGATGAAAAATTTGGCAGTTACTCTTGAAAGTGATGTTGGCTGTCGAACTTTTAAACTTAAAATATATCTTAGTTAGACCTAAAAAGAACCACGCAAACAAGTTTATTGAAATTGGTTAACGTTTTCGGGTACCGGGCAATGATGGGTTAAGATATATTCAACTAAAAATTCAAATTCTAAATTCTTAGCCTACTTTAGGCTACTGTTTTCATAACACATAATTTAATTTTTTTCCGCTTAGCAAGCACATTAGTGCGGTAGATTACAAACAAATTTTTAATATAACATATTTGTCTTGATAAAATGTAAGTTAAAATAAAGAAAATGCTGATTTTTCTAATTATTTCTCAATTATAAAAAAAATTATTTTTAAAATCTTCTATTCGACACATTGCTTCAAATAAATTAGTGTATTTTGCTTAAAATGCAGATATATAGACATACCTGACCACATAACAAAAAAAGGCACTAAAAAATAATTAAAAGTTGTACTACAGGGAGTAAAAAATGGTTTTCCAAAATAGACATTATGATATTGGTGAATCGTAACTTACGATTCGTAAGACATATTTGCTCACCTCACAAGGACAGAATTCAAAATGAATATCTTAAAAGTTAAAATTTTTTTATTTTGCAAGCTTTTTTGAGAACTCTTTTGATATACATAAGAAGCGAATCTCATTTATTTTTCAATCAATCTCATTTTCCACCCAATTGAGAAATTTAACGCAAATATAGATAAATACAAATTTTAGAGCTCAATGTTTTTTTTAAGATTTGTATTTGCTTTCGACCCTTGAACTCCTTTCAGACATTTCTTTCTCCGAAATTTTAGAAGGAGAAAGTTTTATTTTCACATGAGGTTATACTAAAACCAAACAAATTTCTTAAACAACGTAATATAGTGTACAACATAATGAGCAAACTAATAAAGAGTGGTGTGGAACGAAAAGCTGATAAATAGATTTTCTTTCACGATTCCCAACAGCTATACAAAAAATTAATTTGAATGAAATTTATTTGTTGGCTTCAACCACAGTTTCGAAAAGTTACAAACCTCCTATCTTATGCACATACTTTCAAAAACTATGTGAGAATTCACAATTTGTGAATTACAAATTATTTTCCAAAATCACAGCAGAATAAGCATAGTAGGCCTTGAAAATTAAATGTTTAAGCTTTTGCGACGAAGATAAGATGTTCTTTGGAGTTTTCAAATTGGGCACTCTGACCCAGCAGGTTAACCATTCTGAATATATTTACTAAATATTTTTATATTTTAGAGAGTGGTAGTTAACAAATCTCATAGTTTAATATGACTTCCAAATATTATTGATATAATTTTTTCTTGGATACTTGGATGAAGCTTCGCTCTTAACGCTTAAGTAAATAAATTTGTGTTACACCCCCCAAAGAAACTAAATGAGCCAGCCGAAATTTAATTATAAAACAAACAAAAAACGAAATTGTTCATAATACACCTTTACAATTAACTGGTTCCTACACACAATTTTACCGTTGTTGTCCCAATACGAAACACTTGTGATGTTTCTATGCATATTTCATTGCCACACGAAAGGAAGACGCTGTGTTACGTTTGCCGAAATCAGTAGAACTTGATGTGTTTTAAAAAGTCAATTTGACTCGTATATGGAAGTCTCTCTATACCACTGAATAGTGCAAAATATAAAAGGGCCTTTAAAGAGCACAAATTAACTCAAGCGTAATAATTTCAATTAAACTTTTTGTCCAACAAACTAACAGATTTATCAACATCCAAAAGTTTTCAAATAAGCAATAGAAATAATACAAAAACTTTTAGGGAACGAAGAAAAGAAGCTATAAAACAAAACGTCAGACGAAGAGCCCATAAATAATAAAATGAAAAACAAAAATTTAATTGTGTTCAACAAAAATTAACTTGATGCCAAAAGGGTAAAATTTAACGAAAAAAAAAATATGTTTTGTTTTCTTACAAATTTTACCAAAACGATATAAGCACAACATATTTTCCATACAATCTAATAAATTGTAATTCTTAATTCTTTTTAAAACCTTGAATTTATAAGAAAGTAATTCTTGAAATCCACAGTTTATTAATGTATTCTTTAATTTCATATAAATTCCATGAAACATTTGACAAAGATGTGTTACCAACAACTTAGTTTCATTATTAAAGCCGTACGACATACATATGGCCTAAGCTATAAAACTCAAACTGAAAATATGTGCTAAACTGTTCTATTTGTCAGCTTTATAATGAGTTATGTAACATGACAGAAATAAATATAATAATAAGAGAAGTATAAGTAAAATGGCTCATCACAATATTATCGTTTTTTGTATTGTACGGTTAGAGGACAATAAAAATCACATCAAATCACACCCACACAATACATTCAATCATCATATTAAATTTAATACGTCAGTCAGTGCTAAAGAACTGACAACGACGCCGTCTGCTGCAGCAGTTTAGAAAACAAAGTCAAATAAGACTGGCAATAAATTAACACGCCATGAAATAAAACTGTAAATTTTTTAAAACAAAATTTGAATTTTGTGGGCTGGTCTTGAAATATTTCTCGTTTAGACTCACTCAATCATCAGAGGTGTCCCAAACTGTCATTCCGTTATTTCCGACCGACTTTCAAATCTTTTTCTATTTCGCTGATGTTTTCATCAAACAACAGCTCAAGCTTATCAGATAATTGTACTGTGAGCTAAAGCTTTTAAATCTTATAAGAGATAATGTTGTAAGTTTATGCTCAGATACAGGCTGTCCGCAGAGAAGGTATACTACTTTGTTTAATTTTTGATTAAATGAAAGAGAATGGATCTTATATTGATAAATGTTTTATTTCGGCAATTAGGTATGGAATACAATATCAGATAAATGTCTGCCTCTGTTAGCCTCACAAATGCGAGCCCTTTTGAGAGCATTTTTCATTACATTCTCAAACATTTCACGCGGTATTTTATTAATTGCAACTTTTCACACGGTATTTTATTATTTTCTTTTTTCAGATGTCTCCACAAAAAGAAATCCGGAGCAGTCAAATCAGGCAAAAGTGGAGGCCAATATCCATCACCATTTCTTGAAATAAATTTTTGTGGAAAGAGGTCTCACAGTAATTCCATTGTAATAATGGCTGTATGCGATAAATTTGCCACGTGTCTACGATCATGACTGCTAAATATGAATTGTCAAGACTAATGTTTACCAAAATGGCGGCAAAAGAAAGTAGTATACCTTCCCGGTGCACACCCTGTGTATGATCGAATACGCTGCTCCTTACATAAAAATTTTAAGCTACTGTTGTTTCAGTTGAAACATTCCGACCGAAAAGGGAAGAACGTATTTCCAACACGAAGTCACACGTATTCTTATTCTCTTTTATTTATTCTTCTCTGAGAATAATTTTGTCTCATTTTGTTTCTCATTTCACCAGCGTTGTCAACTTTGAAATTTTGAAAAGCACTAAAGCCGGACAAAAAACGCGTAATTTAAAAAAAAACACTATATACATATTTTTTTATTTTAATTGATTTTATTTAAATTTTTTTTTTATTTTACACATTTATTAATGAAAAATTATATAAAATAAGAGATAATTTATTACTATTGTACTCTATTGTTTTTAAGCTTAAGGTCTCTTTATTTAATATATTTTATTTTTCAATAGTTCGTCACTCCTTTGTGTGACTTCTCAGGAAATTAATTAATTAATTAATGACGAAATATTAGAAAATAATATATTTAAATAAAAATAAACCTTAAGCTTCAAAATAAATAGTACAATAATAACTATAAAGAGGTCAAAAAACCAGAAGAGTTTTAGATCATTTATTACTATTTTTAATAATTCATATATTACATTAAAAAAAACTCAATATATTGTAAATATCGCCATAGAAAATGCGATCAATTTCACATTGTTTTTTATTCTCTTGTAAACTTTTAAAGTGATGCACTTTCTCTGCTTTAATTTATTTCTATTAAGGTAACAAAAGTAAAATAACGTTTAAAATAACAAAATATATTCATATAATAACGCATGAATTTCCATTTGTATTTGTTAAATGTCAATATCGAAGTCCGTGATTTCCTCCTCAGTGCCATCCGTCCATAATACCGTTTTTATTTCATATTCCGACGTTTTATAAACCATGTTTGTATTATGAATATGAATATTTACCTCATTTGGAATTATGTACATTTCGCAAAAAAAATTTTCGCTTTTAAGTCCGTATTTGATTTGTAAAAGGGCATTAACTGAATGCAGCGACAATCAGTTTCAAATTTTTGTTTTTAAAAGTTTCATTGAGCTAAAAACTCATTTTACTTCAGCATTGGAATATGGTAAAGATAAAATTTTATTGTCTGTTACCACCGAGTGAAAAAAAGCACTAAAAGCCAAACAGCACTAATGCCAAAATTTTTCGCGTAAAGGCCGAAACACATAGAATCCGTCATACGTTATACGCCGCCTTTTTTAACTGACAGCTGAGTTGAAATACATGCTTTATTATGTGAGTTGTCACATTCAGTACTTCTGCGTCAAAGCAAAGTACGAAAGTTGGTCAACTTTTAACTTTTGACGTACGTTGAATACTTTGACAGAAATCGATGAGTTTTTCAAATTGTTTTAATTAATTTTTTGTATTGTGTGTTCAGGAAAAATTAAATACTATACAAAAATATTTTATAAAATATATAAATTTAACGTAAATAAATAAAATGGAGGACATACAATTGATTTAATATCCGTCAACAAAGTACTCATTGTGCCAGCCTTTTCCGTCAGTACGTTCATGTCAGTTGAAAAAGGCGACGTATAACGTATGACGGATTCTATGTGTCTCGGCCTTAATACATTTTAAAAAGCACTAAAAACAGTGCTGAAAGCACTGAGTTGACAACGCTGTATTTTACCCATGCACAACGGGAGATATTTGGTACATTATATGAAAATGTATTAATAAAATTATAATTAAAGTTATAATTTTTTATTATAAAAAATATATTTATGTAGGTATTTTATTTTTTAATTAAAAAGAGTTTAGCAGAATTTTCCATAGAAAATTTTATATACATAAGTAGAAAACTATAATTATTTTTCCTATAAAAACAAAACACATTTTGTATTAAAAAATATTTTCTATTGAAGAAATACGTTTTAATATACCAAAAATAAGATTCTCTATGTAATTTTTTCCACAATGTTTGTCCAGCAAACATAAGTGTTTCATTTCAAACTGATATGATATGCGAAAATTATTTTGTTGTAAATAATGCATTTGGTAACATACAATGCCTTTTATGATATCAAAGCTCTAATTTTGAATGAAAACGTGAAACTGTAGAACTGATATCCAACTTTTTTCATTGCCTTTTTTATACCCTTCACAAAAAAGTGAAACGGTATATATAGGGTTATCATTCCGTGTGTAATTTCTTCGATATGCACATGGGACCCCATAAAATATATAAATATATATATATATATATATATATATATATATATATATATACACACATATATATATATATATATATATATATATATATATATATATATATATATATATGTTATACATATATATATATATATATATATATATATATATATATTCTGGATCCTTATGAATAGTGATGACGATTGAGCGATGTCCGTCTGTCCGTTCGTCTGTACGGTTTTCCCAAGCCCCCAGAAGAGCTACAGACTTCGTTCTTGGACCGTTGTATTGGAAACGAACTTAAATAGAAATGCTATTGAAATTCAGAAAGATCCGAAGTATGGTTCCAGCTCTGGGAAGCTTACACCTATTTCTCGACGCAAAATACCACAAATCAATTATTTTTTTTACTGTTTGTAAATTAAACCTATTTCGTGCTTTAGGAACCCTCAATAGTCTATTAAAAACTAAAAAAATAAAAATATTTTTCCAGGGATGGAAAACAAAAAATTTTTTTTCGGCCTATTCTGTATATTGTAGTACATTTAGTAACTAAAATTGTAAAAACTGTTAAGTTAAAAAAAAGTTTTAATTCAAATTTTGCTTCCAGGGGTGGGAAATTGCATATTTTCTTATACGTGAAAGTAATAAAACAGGCAACTGATGTTGTTGTTGTTTTTTTGTTAACCAAAACTGTCTTATAATTTGGGAAGAACAAAATTGGTATAAAAAATTCAAAAATAAAAATAAAATTTCGAACCCAGAGATGGACAAGTGCAATATTTAATAGTACTGAAAGTGACCAAAATGGTTAAAAATTTTAAATTTTTCGTAAAAAAAATTACTTTATACCTCATGAAGCGTTGCACTGATAAAAAAACAAATAATTAAAATTTCCCTTCCAGGGTCGGGAAAATGAGTTTTTTTGGTACATGCAATATTTTGTAGTACATGTATAAACCAAAATGGTTGCAAAATTTGAGTTTTTCTAAAAAAAAAATTACTTTATACCTCATCTAGATTTGCATTGATAAAATATTTTAAAAATTCAAATTTCGCTTCCAGGGCTGGGAAATTGAAATTTTTTTAAACACAAAAGTAACCAAAAAGGCAATTGACGTTGTTTTTTTTTTCTTTTGTTAAAACTATTTTATATTTTAGGAAGAACAAAATTGGTATAAAAAATGTCCAAAAAAAAATCAAAATTTCGAATCCAGGGTTGGACAAGTGCAATATTTTATAGTTCATGAAGGTGACCAAAATGGTACAAAATTTTAAAATTTTCTTAAATAATACTACATACTTTATACCTCATGAAGAGTTGCATTGGTAAAAAAAATTAAAGTTTCACTTCCACCGTTGGGAAGTTTAAAGTTTTTCTGGTACATGCTATATTGTAGTACATGAAAGTGACCAAAATGGTCGCAAATTTAAAGTTTTTCTTAAATAAAACGACTTTATAAATAATGAAGACAAGGATTGGTAAAAAAATTAATATTTCGCTTCTAGGGCTGGGAAATTTAAATATTTTTTTTACATAAATGTAACCAAAAAGGTAATATTGGTATCAAAAATTTAAAAATAAATCCAAATTTAGATTCCAGAGGTGGATAACTGCAATATTTTGTAGTACATGAAAGTGACCAAAATGGTTACAAATATTAGGTTTTTTTAAATAAAACTATTTCATGCCTCATTAAGAGTTGCGTTGGTAAAAAAATATTAAAATGTCGTTTCCAGGGTTGGGAAATTGAAATATTTTTTTTGCATATAACCAACCAATAAGCAATTGACGTTGTTTTTTTATTGCTAATTAAAACTGTTTTATAATTCGGGAAAAACAAAATTAGTATTAAAGTCTTAAAAAATCAAAATTTCATGTCACCAAATAGCACAAAAATTTGAATTTTTTTGTCAAGTAAAACGTGTAACATACACGTCACTAAGAATTGCATTGGTAAAAAAATAAAAATTCGCTTCCAGAGTTGTAAAATCGATATATTTTTGGTACATAAAAGTACCCACATAAATTCCCAATTTTGTTTTTTTCAGTGAATTAAACATTTATTATACTTCGCTAAGAATTAAATTGGTATTAAAAATTTTTAAATTAAAAAATCGGTTCCAGGGTTGGCAAATCGAAATTTTTAGTACATAAAATTAGCCATATAAGTTCCTTATTTTGGTTTTTTATGGATGAAATCTTTTTTATACTTCGGGAAGAGTTAAATTGGTATTAAAAACCAAAAAATTAGAAATCCAATTTCAGAGTTGGAATATCGGCATTTTCTGATTCATAAAAGTAACCATATTATTTGTTATTTTTGATTTTTATAGTGAATTATACCTACTTTATATATGAGGAAGAATTAAATTGGTATTAAAAACCAAAAAAATCTATAAAACGCTTCTACGGTTGGACAATTAGAACTTTTTTTGGGGTACATGAAACGGATTTTTTCGTTTTGTTTGTAAATTAAACACATTTAATATTTTTGAAAGACGTTCAGAGGTGTTAGAAATAAGAAAAGCCAAACATTTAGCTTCCCAAAAAATTTAAACGAAAAGAATGACATCTGTGAAGGGTATTTAAGATTCGGCACAGCCGAATATAGCACTTTTACTTGTTTTAATTTTTTCTTTTTTAATTTTTTTCATTTGACTGTTTACTTAGAAAAAGTTTAATTTTCAATTAAAAATTTTACATAATCAAAGTTTATTTCAAGTTACACCCAATTTACACGATGAAATTTATGACGTCTAATTTTATTAATTCCCTTTTGAAATTTGTTCCAAAAACTCTTTGCGTTCATACGATGAATTCGGTTTCATGTCTATTTTTATTTTTCGCTATTGTTTCATATATATGACCTGAAAATAGAAACAGAACAAAACGTAGCAAAGAGAATAGGTATTGGATGTAAAGAGAAATATGAAAAAAACCATGAAATCTGATATCAAGTCATTTTTTCTACCCCTCCTCATTCTTCTCTACACCGATCGCTGTGAAACCAAAAATGACTTCGAAAATTATACGTCATTGAATTCATCGTGTGAATTGGGTGTTAGAAAATATATCTACTTATGTATATATATATATATATATATATATATATATATATAGATAGATATATATATATATATATATATATATATATATATATATGTATATATATATATAATATATATATATATATATATATATATATATATATATATAATTATATATATATATATATATATATATATATATAATATATATATATGTATATATATATATATATATATATATATATATATGTGTATATATATATATATATATATATACATATATATATATATATATATATATATACATATATATATATATACATATATATATATATATATATACATATATAAAGCACCATTATCTTGCAAACGCTTGACTTTGTGTTTGGTGGGTACCCCGCAAGCTCAACACATACACAATTTACGAATACATTAACGGTGCCCACCACGGATTTAATTGCAACATAAGCAAACACAACTCACCCTCACACAAAAGATTAGTAATAGTATTCCAGCAGGAAATGACAGTAGTGAAACAGTATTGATTAAGGACTGACATTGTCATCAGTGTTAGTGACTTAATGTACCATTTACAGAACGCTTTGTTACAGGCGTTTAACATGTGCGTGCCAGTAGTCGTATGGGACCATATTTTTGGCCTAACACTCAGGGAATGACGCCTACATGCGCACTGCATTGTGGCGGAACTAGAAAGGAGGGGGAAACAGGTGAAGAAGATAGAGAATTTTTTGTAGGTTGATTTTTACTTCGCCGGTTAATTTTTTGCTTCAGGTCTAACTCTTTAGTACATGATAGAGTCAGTGCCAGTTATGTACATTGACCACTTATATGCCTTCATCACTGAAACAGGCCGACAACTAACACAACCATGCACTAATGCTGATCTAAAAAATTCGGCAGTATTCATGACTGAGCGTGGAGTCGAACTCTGGTCCCAACGTTGCATAGTCTCGTATTAACTACTTCAGACAAAAGCACCCTCAATATGTGGACATTGGAACCCACATGATGCTGCAAAATGAAACAACAACAAACACATTTTTACTGTCACTGTCGCCAAAGTGTTGACTTGTCGGCATGTGTATGTCTACATATTACGTAATAAATTTCAGCTACACACATTTGAACTTTAGCCGCATACGAAAGCGAGTATGTGTAAATGTCCCTCGTTGGGCCGCAATACGGTACATCATTTGTTAAAGTTTTTTATGGGCGAGTTTCATTACACTTTTGTGTGTGTGTCAAAAGTGTCTGTTTTGTATCTGTTTATATTAACAAATAACTCCTTTATGATTATGATGATACTGTTGCCATAATTTTGCTGCTGGTGTTTTGCCATCTGGTCGGTCGCATGTGTACTGTTAATCACAGCAACAGGGCAAGAGGGAATTGCAAGCAAATGAGTGTGCAGTTCTTGGTAACCCAAATCAACATGCACAGCATGAACAGTAGTTAACATGAACATTTATTTTATTTACACCTGCATTTTTAACTTCCTATAAATATTTATAATAATATTCTACAAATTAGGAGTGATATCCATTAGATGCTGATTTAAATTTAAACGAGATATAAAGGAAGTAGAATGAGTTGGCATAGGGAACCACATTGCTGATGATTAATATAATATATGGCTTTTTATTTTTTTAACAAATGGACTAAATGTGAATAAAAAAATAGAAAATTAGTAAATTTGTGCTTTTAAAAAATTTGTCTTAGTGTTATTAAAAATCCTTGCCATTTATAATGCTTACATAGTGAATTTCCTTGTTATTCGAATGAGATTATGATACACAAGTCTCATTATTTAAAATGCTTAGGCATGAATGTTTTAATTTTATTTTTGCGATACTCTTCTTGTCTTAAATAATATTTATGAAATATTATTTTATTATTTGAATGTTAAGTGTTCTTACTGGCTTTTAGACCAAATCATTTTTCGCCTTTGACATAATTTTCTAGCTTATTAGGTTATACACAAACTTAAAATAAATAAGATGAGAATTGCTTCAGAACATGTGTAGCAGAGTTGGAAATTGAAAGAAAAAAATCATGACAAACAGATATTGTTCAACATAAATATTTTATATTAAATTGATTTAAGATGTTATAGGCTAAATATCCCAAGACCCAAAGGAAAGTCAAGGCACAGAGGAAGGTTCTGCTCTGCAGTGTAAGTTGAATAACTAAAAACTGATGTTGAATTTCCTTTGTGCCTTGGAATATTTATCATGTCTTTCTGAATTTAAAACAAGCAAATTTCGAACAATTAGCCTATAAAATCTTAATTCAATTTAATATTGCAATATTAATGTTTGTTAAAAATATTTACTACATAAATATTTTACTTTTACACAAACTTCACTATTTTAACTAAAAGCGAGCAATAGGCTAGCTGAAGAATTAACTTACCTATAATTTTAAATTAAGGTTTATACATTACAGTAATCATGAACACATAAATAAATGTTGATTTTTTGCAACTATCTGTTGGCAACCTTTTTTTCGTGTAATATATTACTGTTACAGATATTCGGGTTGGTCTATAATATAACAATGAATCGACTTACAAACATTTTATTATCAAAATTCATGCTCGGTTAAGAAAATGCATCGTGCATTTCTTTTGTTCAGCGACGAAGCTCATTTCTAGTTGAATGGATAAGTGAACAAATAAAATTAGTATAAAGAGCAGAGCAAGATTTCCTAATGGATCCCGAAAAATACATTATTTGGTATGGATTATAGGCAGGTGGTATCATTGGACCGTACTTTTTAAAACTGTGAAAAAAAAAAACAAACGGCACTGGTACAAACGGCACAGTCTTTGTACCAGTGATGGCACCGTGGGTCGCAGTGACCCGATCTGGGCTTTTTCCAGCACCGAGAATACTGTTTTGTCGCTTGGTGCTGAATGTATAACACTGACCACCTGGTAGCCACTAAAAGCACAGCTGGAATCAATACTAACAAGACTAAGGATCTTTTTGGATTTCCCTAAATTTATTTCATGACAGATACACTTAAAATAGACTTGTCTCCATCGGCTGAAGATGCTGACCCACAGAATTTTTATGTACCTGGGTATCGACTTCTATCCCTTTTTAAGTTCCATCGCGGTCTTGCATTATATAGGGTTCGCCAAATAACTTTTTTTTTAAATGCTATAAAATAACTACTGAATATTTTCTCAAATTTCTTTTTTTATTTGAAAGTACAATCTTTCCGGTTAATAATGGAAAATAATTTCATTCAAATGGCTGCATGGCGCGATAACGATCGCCATTGACTGTAACGGCCACTCCTTGCTCATTTTCGAAGAAAAATGGCCCACTTATGCCTCTGGACTAAAATCCGCACCAAACAGTGACTCGTTTTGAGTGCGTCGGCTTTTCATCGTATGCGTGCGGGTTTTCTGTGCCCCAAATGCGACAATTTTGCTTGTTAACATAACCACCAAGATAAAAATTAGCTTCATCTGAAAAGATGATTTGTTTGACAAAACAGGCATCTTCCGTAAGTCGATCGCAGGCCCACTTAGCGAAGCAAAAACACATTGAATGGTCAACCATATTCGTTCAGCGGAAGGATAAAACTAATTATCTGTCAAATCAGACATGAGCTAAGTGTTACCATTTACGAAATAAGCACTAGTTGAAAAAAAACGTTAGATTGCGGACCCTACACATACGCAATGATGTTGTGTAACAAAGCCCGCAATCACTAGGCTTGCATGATCCTAAATTTAGTTGACTATGAGCTAAATTCAATATCTGGGCACATAGTTTGCATTTCGGGTTCCTTTATAGAAGTCCAAACGCGGAAAGGGAACACTCTCTATGTGGCTTCGATTCCCTTTCCGATTCTAAATGAAAAATCTTTGAAAGTTGTCCGGACAGTGAAATTGTTATTACTGGTGATTTCAATGTCCACAACTCCTCGTGGGTTCGCCATTCGAGCCATACATGTACAGAAGGCAAAGATCTTGGTTTAACCAGCCTTGCAAAAAGGCAATCAGATTCAGAAAGTAAGCATTCAGTATCTGGCGAAATAATAAAAACGCAAATACTGATACGCTACGCAAAAAAGAGGGGTCATCGTGTACCAGAGTGCTAAGGAGTGAAAGATCTTTATACGAGCAGCATCTTGGTGCTAAAGCTCTTACTGTTCCGAGAGACAGCAAAAGATTCTGGTCGTTTGTTAAAACAATAAAGGATAAAGCTAGTTCATCAATTCCAACTCTTTTAAGAGATGATCATATATTCAGTGAACCTGTTGATAAAGCTAACCTTTTGACTGAAATGTTTGCAAGTATTTCATGCTTGCCAGATAGCAATAAAAAATGTACCGTGTTTGAAAGATTATCTGTTACTAGGCCAAGAATATTCTTTCGACCACGAGCAGTTAAAAAGGTTTTAGCGACTCTCCTGGCCCGGATGGCATTCCAGCACTGGTCCGGAAGCAGTGCTTTTGGACGCTAGCGCGTTTATTGGCTAAACTATTCAGCGCATCGTACCATGCCGGTATATTTCCAATGTGCTGGAAGTTAGCCAATGACACGCCGATCCATAAGAAATGAGTGGCTCCGAACAATACCGCCCAATTGCAGTCTGTTCAGCGCTAGCTAAAGTCTTGGAAAGTATGACCAATTTCTACATGATAAGGTATCTGGAGACCAACACTTTACTCAACGACTGCCAGTATGGTTTTCGAGGAGCTCGATCTACGAGAGACCTGCTGACTCTGTTAAGAGAAAAATGGTGTAATTTCGTTCACCATTTCTATAAAAAGCATTTGCTAGAGTGTGGCATGATGCACTTCTGTCAAAACTGACTGCTTTTGGTGTCGGTGATGATTTCTCTCGGCTTATAGCGAGCTTCCTCAGAGAGCGCACTATAGGAGTTGTTATAGATGGGGTCTCATCAAACGAGCGCAAGGTAAATGCAGGGGTAACGCAAGGCTCTGTCCTACTCTCTTCCTCATATTTATAAATAAAGACAAATCTTTTTCATCTTTATAGACAAAGAATGAACGAGTCGCTCACAAGTGATCTCGTGTCAATCTACGAATGGGGCCTCGTGAACAGGGTTAACTTTAATCCTGGGGAATCAAAAGCTCTTGATGTTCTTGGTATGAAAATACAGTGTGACGTTCGATGGACTGATCACATTTTTCGTATTTCAAAAGAAGTCCTTCGCATTTTTAAGACATAATTCACCCCAAATGATCTCCTCACTATATATACCAATTACATCTGACCGCAGATGGAATACAAATCTCATGTATGGGCCGGTGATTCAAAGTCAATTTTGAAGTTACTCGACCGCGTACAAAAGATACCGAAGAAGCTCATCAGAGAGTAGGATAGCCAACACTATTGACTCACTGTTTTATCGATACTACAACGGAATGTGTTCTGATGACATAAGGGAGGTTGTGCACGAAACCCGTTTATTTTTGCGAGCTAAAAGCTTTTCACACAGGTCCCATCCTTTTGTGGTTACAGAGAGAACTCGTTCTTTGGCCGAACGTTTCGTATGTGGAACAAACGTCCTGAAGAAGTCTTTCCTGACAATTTTATCTTGGGGAGGTTCAAATCGAACGTCCATAAACACTACTCCCTGTATCCTCCTTCCCATAACCAACTTTCCTAGTTCCGGCACAATGCAAGACAAAAAAAAAACGTCGAAGGCAGAAACACTACTCTGAATAGCGAGCGATACCGTGCGGTGTTTTTTTATTTTTTCTTTTCTTGGAGCAGCACTCAGGGGATGACCCCTAAATATGTAGCGCATTGTGCCGGAACTAGAAAGGAGAGGATAGTATTGAGGGGACATATGAAGAAAGATGGGAAGGTAAAGATTTTTTTTTTCCTGAAAATGGATGAGGTAGATTTGCCTGAAATGTAGTATCTATAAAATGGTGCCACACGCCACATAATACGCGAAACAATGGCACCAAACTCTAAGAGTTGTTATAGATGAGACCTCACCAAACGATTTCAAGATTAACTAATGGATATCGCAATACTATCCCCCAAATTGTTTTCATCTCAGTGAAACCCTCAATCCCATTCTTTCACTTAAAGGACGACTTTGGACTAGATCAGTGGGATATGCCAAAGAATGAATGATATGCTTAATAGCGATCTCAAAGCATCTCCGAAGAGAGTCTGGCAAATAGATGAATTTCCAGCAAGTAAAACGCAATATTGTATGCTCACCATGGGTGTTCGTGCTGCCTCATCCGTATCTGTGCGTGACACATACTCCTGATGTTAGTGACATTAAAATACAGTATGATATTCGGGGAACACACTTTCCATGTCAAATAGAAGCATTGAGATGCGTCAGTTTTAGCTTCCCTCTAATAAAATTGAACATTTAAAAAAAATCGGGGTTACAGGTTTTACCCCGTCTTGAAAAATCTAGTTTTTACCAGACCTCGACGTTTTGAGTTCCTAGGAAGCTTTCCTGGCTACTGCTGAGAAGCCGTCACTGCTTGTATGTGTGTATGTGACCCGCTTATAACTTTTGAAGGGCTGAACCGAATCCAACTAAACCAAAGGATTCATTTATACTCAGACTTCCTGTGAATTGACACGGGTTCGAATCGGTACATTTTCGAAAATATCAAATGAACATAAAACATATTTTTTAGAATAGCTTTTAAAATCCTTTTTTTATTTTATTTTATTTATTTATTTATTTAGTCTATGGGTTAATCCTTACAGACTGATACAATTAAAATATAACAATTTTTCAGAAATGATAATTACATACATATATAAATGGAATCTATAAAGCTTTGTTGTAATAGTAACAAGACAAATTACAGCAAAAACAAAAAATTTGCTTTTAACAAATGTCGATTTAACAAATTAAACATTTATTTATAATCAATTTTGTAACGAGTTAAGATGTAAAATTATATCATTTTTTACGACATTAGTACTTTTGTAACGAGTTAAGATGTAAAATTATATCATTTTTTACGACATCAGTACTTTTGTTGAAATCGATACAAGTTTAAAGACTATTAAAATCACTGCAAATTCTCCGAAAGGGATCGAAGTTACTATAGTTTGTAGTGTAAAACTTAATTCTCAAGAAGCTATAATACCTTGTTGGACGATTGGGTATATTCAAGTTTATTTTGCTCAGGAGAAATTGAGATGTGACGCAGCCGTTTATTAATTTCAGCAGAAAGGTAACATTTAGCATTTGTCGACGGCTCCTTAAGGTTGGAAGCTTAATAAGTCCTAGGCGTCTCTCGTAAGATGGTAATCTCATATTAGAGTTCCAAGGAAGACCACGAAGACAAAATAATAAGAATTGCACTTGTACTGACTCTATTTTATTTGAATGTGAAAGATATTGTGGGTCCCATACAACAGATCCGTATTCAAGTATTTTGCGATATATTTGAAAAACTAATCAGCTCTTGACAATCACAAACCACGTCAGGTGTTACCAACCGCATCAAATTCTGTTAATGCATTAGTGAGATTTTGTGAACGAACATATTCGAGGAAATTGATTTTTTAAACAAAACTCTAAAATTATCTATCCAATAAATTAGTGGAACACCAAACTAGTCACGTTTCAAAGGTTTCTTCCAAGCTTCGATTTCCTATGAATTGGAACGGGTTTGGACCGGCACATTTTCGAATATATCAGAGACCAAAAATATTTTGGTTTAAAGTGTTTTTAGAATAACTTTTAAGGAGTCAATCGGCTGATAAAAAATTAGCGGAAAGACATATTTGACTTCTCCTCTTCTGATCTCCGAACGTCTAATACAAATTACAGTAAATTAGCGCCGAAGCACTTCGCTATTATACTACTACTACTGATGTTAGGAAACTTGTGCCCGGAAGCAGATCTTTTTTGAAAGCAATGTGCTTTTCATTCAGGGCACGTTGACGACATTGCATATGATCAGAATACTATATCTATATAAAATGTCAGTCATTTAATTTTGATTACATAAGTATGTTTATGGTATTGCAACAAATGCTTCGAACACGGGTAATAGAATTGCAACATAATCAATTTATTCCAACATTTTGAGTCTGTAATTATATTTTAATATTTAACTCCCAGTTTTATCGAGTTGAAATTACTTAAATTGCGTTAAATGAATTCGGTACGTTCTAAAATTTCCATCATATTGTACCCTTATCTTTTTGCTACGCGTTGAGTTTCCATAAAACAGAAATGGGATCATAAACAAATTTAAAAACAAATAAAAATCATTCAATTCCATTAGAAAATTTAGCCGTTAAGCACGTTTCAATAGAAAATTTCGCAAACTGATGAAAATGAAAAACAACGTAAAATTTTATTCATGCTGCAATACTTTCGGATTCAAAAACTTTTTTCGCATTTATTTTTCAATTTGGTCGGTATAATTCTGCTCAACAAAAAGCCCTCCTACCATTGAATGCAATTGCTTTTGAGTAGCATTTGCATTTAGTCAATAACGTCAACAACTTGGATTCGCTAAAGGATACTCAAAGTTATCGTAATCATCATCATCGCAGTGATAAAAAACAATCTTATATTGTATACAAATGGTTTTAAATGCAAGGCTGTTTTTCCATGGATATCCAAATGTATAAAAACAAGTATCAGATAATACCAACATTAACAATTCGACAATAACAACACCATTTCCCAAATATTTCCAATAACTTCCTTCAGAATGCTGCTTTAAAACATATGAAAATACAACAAAGTGTGTATTGAAAAGAATTAAATTCGCCAAGCTATTGATTTTACTTTGCACCAGGGACGTAAAATTTAATTACATGGTTTACTTTTCCGCCTCTGCATCACAGAGTATTTTATAGTAATTAATATTTTTTAATAATTTTTGTAATTAAGTTTTATTATGTATTTATTTACTACAATTATAATTTTCCTGTAGCTTTAAAGAAAAGTAAATATATAATTGCAAAATTAGTTAATTTTTCAAAAGCCTTAAGCTGTCTTAAATATATTTTGAATACTTCAGTCTACATTTGGTATTTAATTGTTAATTAAATGGTAAAAAAAAAAATTACAGACAAAAAACAGCTGGTAGTATGAAAAACTTAGGTTGAATTTAAATAGATTTAAGATATATTTAAATTAAATTTTATAGAACTTAAATTTAAATACAATTTAATTTTGAAGTTAAAAACTGTGGGCAAGAATATTCATTAAAAAATTCTTACAATAGGAGATATGGAAACTGTTTTATAAAAATTTATATACACATTCAGGATTGTTGCAGAATCCAAGTCAGAATTGTGAATTATTAGAATTAAAAATCAATTCTGATTTGAATTGGTGTCATGAAATCGTCTTGGTTTTGCGCTGATTCGAAAATAAATAAAACCCATATTCGAATCAGCTGTTTTGTTTTGGTTGATTGTGGTGTTGTTTACATTTTGCACTAGATTTACACACATATTTTGATAAATATTTCTTTATGTGTATATTAAAAAATCGGTAATAAAATCGTAGTAGCAGTAGCTTTATATATATTGATTGAGGAAAACAACAATGAAAAAGTGAAACAAAAGATTTTAAGGGATTACACTAACCCATTGGAGCTGCCGGAAACAGCGTAAGTATACATATAGTATGTACAAGAATGCCAAAGATGTTTTAACTATAATAAATATACTGATTTATTAGCCAATTTCGTTTAAACAAAGAGGCTTTTCAAATGCTGTTGAATATTGTCAAAGTTCATTTGCCTCCTTCAAACATTTCCTGTATTGTTCAGCTAGCTGCGACATTGCGCTTTTTGGCAGAAGGATCATATCAAAAATCAATAGGAAATGATAGTTCCGTTTGTCTCGCCAGAAGTACGGTGTCAATTGTCTTAAGCAACGTTCTAAGGTTCGGCAAAGGCATGCGTCCCCTCAGTGGGTGAAGCTAACAATGGATGGCAATGAAAACGGAAGATGCAGGAACCATTTCTTCACCAAATATAGAATTCCTTCTATAGTTATTGTATTGATTGAACCCACATCAAAATTATAAAACCTGCTGTGGATGAGCATTTATTTTTTAAAATAAAGGGGTATTTTAGTATGAATACCATGATTGTAAGTAGAAACTAATAAGAATTTTTTTGAAAATACACCAATACCTCGTTTTGCGACGTTTCATTTTGCGACATTTCGCATTGCGTCGAAAAAAAATTTTGCATCATTTCAGCTTGCGATGTAAAAAATTTCACATTGCGACGTATATTTGCAGCCATTAGCATCAACATCTACACATCCAACAACTGCTGCATCATCCGATTCTCCAATAACGCTAGATTCTGATTCTTCATAATCATTAAAAATCTAGATTATAACAGTACTGAGTTTTCATTTTTTTTTTTAGTTTTAATGAATTTTTGTTGTTTGAATTGCTATCTTTTTTAATTTTAATGAATTTGTTTTTTTTTAATTAAAAAAAAACTATTGAAATATATTAATTTTTATTTTATTTTTAATAATTCCTTTAATTTTTTAATAGCGATTTCTTTTCTGCAAAATATTTGTCACTTTTTCTTCTAAAAAACCACAATTAGGAGCAATTTTAAAATAAAACACGTCTTCATAAGAGATGGTAGCTCAATTTCCAATAATGTCACTATTTTCAAATGCCATAATGTTATCATTTCCGATTGAAAAGTGCAAGAAAAGAAAAAACTAAAAATTACTTTGTTTTTGGTAAAATAATCGATTTGATTTAGAATTGGAACGTACATATCTTTAATATTTCAGTGCAATTCCATACAAAAGGTTTTCTCGAATTGCGACGTTTTGATTGCGACGAATTTTTTGGGAACCAATTATCGTCGCAAAGCGAGGTATTGGTGTAGTTGTTTTTTATATTTTTCATTTCCAGATATGTGATAGTGACATGCTAATTCGAGCAGTAGACGCACGGTATCCAGGCTCAAGTCACGACACTTTTGTTTGGAACATCAGCAAGGACCGTCAACATTTTCTGACAGAATTTCAGAATGGCGACCGAACGTCAAAATTGTTAGGAGATTGCGGGTATGCTATAGAGGCTTTTTTATTAACTCCATATGGAAATTCAGCATTCAACACAAGGGAGCATAAATTTAATATAGATCATGCTGCGGCTCCTAACATTGTAGAGCGGACAATAGCAGTTCTGAAAAGCCGTTTTCGATGTTTGATGGGTACACTGCCAACAGTGTCACTTCAAAATGAAGGGCAAAGAATAAGTGAAAATATTGCACAGTTTATAATATTATTTAAATAAATTACAAGAAATTATAGACTTTTGGATATTTTTATTTTACAAATTCAATTTAAGGTAACACAGTTCTTTTTGCACTTAGATCAGTCTTATAAGTTGCATAAATAGTTATATAAAATAAGGTACACTAATAATTGTTTTTGAGATCAGTTTTTCTCATTGTTATTGTTTTGCAAATTAAATTTTAATAGTTCTAGTTCCATTTGTTTTCTTTTTATTTCGTTTTTCTCCTGCATCACTTTCAAAATTCGGGAACTTAAACATACAAATTCATCTTTTAATTTATTCACGGAATTTGCCACAGCTTCATGTTTTTTTTTCTATAGCACGGTGTACGCGTCTGAATGAGCTCGAATGCTCTTTTTGAATCGAAATGAGATGATCGATTTTATCGTTCGGTTCATTTTTTCTTTTCCCGTCTTCATCTTAAAACTTTTCAATCAACGCTGCTACGCTCTCTGGTCTTGCTCTTTTCGGTATACTGCAAATAGTTGGCGTTTTCAGTATTCTTTTAGAACTCGTTGGAATGTCATCATGTAAGACAAGTTCAGAATAATCAACAGTGCACACATTTGCACAATAGCTTCTTCTGTTGGCGTGAGCTGGAATTTATTGAACAAGCCTCCTCCAGTTGCACGAGACTCTGACCTATTATCTGCTAGCTTCGTTTTGATTTCGCTTTTCCAATCCGTCCATATCTGCCCATATAAAAATCTTTTAAGCTTGAAAAAACCTATTCACAAAATTTAAAATTACTTACCTTTTTCCAACCATTTGCATCCTTAGTCGGTGGTCCAGCACTGTTGAGAGATTGAGATAACTCTTGCCAAAGTGACTCTACCAGCACCTTATCGCGCTTAGGGTAACCGCTTGCTATCCTTATTCTCTTCCATAAACTTAAAAATATTTCATTTTGTGTTTGATTCCTATGTTTTCCCCTATTGGTGATAAAATAATAATGAAAATTTTTGCTTTTTTAGTTTAATAAATAAAACAAAAAAATAAATTTACTTACATTGTGAGCCAAATTGTATTTACCGCCTAAAACATATATACAAATCTGCCACCTGTCAGCTGATCAGATTATTTCTGATAAAAAAAATGATAAAAACAGATTCTGTTAAACGATAAATATCTGTTTCTGTGTTACCAAAATGAATTCTGATTATTTTAGCGCAGCGGCTAAAAATACAGGATGTCCGCCGGGAAGGTATACTACTTTGTTGTTATAAGGATTAATTGAAAGAGAATGGATCTTATATTGATAAATGTTTTATTTAATGTCGGCAATTATGTTTGTAATACAATATCGGATAAATGTCCACCTCTGTTAGCCTCACAAATGCGAGCTCTTTTGAGCACATTTTTCATTACATTCTCACACATTTCACATTCTCATTAATTTCATCACGAATTTTTTGTTTGAGTTGCTCAAGCGTTTCTGGTTTGTTTGCTTACTTTTCAGATATCCGCACAAAAAGAAGTCCGGAGTAGTCAAATCAGGCTACCGTGGAGGCCAATCAACATCACCATTTCTTGAAATAACTTGTTGTGGAAGGAGGTCTCGCAGTAATTCCATTGTAATCCGATCAAAAGACTTTGGTTTATCGAATACTTTTCCATAATAAATTTGCCGCATGTCTACTTCGCGACTGCCAAATATGAACTGTCAAGACTAATGTTTACCAAAATGGCGGCAAAACAAAATAGTATACCTTCCCCGCGGACACACTGTATTTTAGAAAAAAAAATCATTATCATAGAGGAATGTTGAATAACATGTTATAAAAATGTATTTTAAAGTTATAAAATATTTTACATGTATAGCTAAAATACAAGCAGCGAAATGACCATTTTTTAATAACCGAAAACGTTATTAAATGAAAATCAAATAATAATATGGCACAGTCGCAAAGAAGCTCTGAGTCAATCAACATCAAGCCTCGTTGGCAATTATTTTTTAAGTGCAGCCAAACCACTGATAGTTTACTCTCTTTCGAGAGTTTTGCGTCTCATTCGCACTAGTTAGTTTCAACGCCTCAGATAACTGTATATATTTACAGTTCTTCTAAGGAATATTCCGTGGTTAACTACGTTGCTACTTCCTATATGAAGGCATAGGTCGCTTACAGTCAGTTACAGTAACGGAAAAAATACGGGTTAATAACATCGTCGGCATCTGTGCACCAAATTCTTTGTAAATTTACTTTTCTAAGTATTTCATTAAAAAACAACAACAATATGACAACACGTTCTGAAAAGGGTAAACAGTAAAAACATATTAAAGAAAAATTTTAATTAAAATATAATTGTCAGTACCGGTAAACAATTTTGGTACGTTTCGGCCTTTGGGATAGTCTCGGCTGAGGGCGCATTACTCGACCGATTTCAAGTACTTATGTCTCACTCTTGATAATAACTTGACTTCAAACCGACATATTCAAGACGTAATACAAAAAGCCATTAGCGTCAAATACTCGGAGTGCGAACTCATGCAGCGTGGACCAAATATAGTCAATGATATGATTACGTTGCGATCCTGTGATGACAGAAGACTCCGCAATTTGCCTCGAAAATACTGACGTGTAACCCTGTTTGTTCCTCTCATTACAAAAGATTTTCAACTCTTAGGCGGTTCTTTTCAGATTAGAGACCGTGGGAGTCAAACTTAATGTAAAATGATTTGGGCATGGTTAGCAAATGGGCTGCAGGTTGTGATGTAGCACAAAACGGAACTGGTCAAGCTGCATAATCCCTAAGCTATCATGGAAACTGAATGTTAACCACAGTATTAAAAGCAAAATAAAACAGATATCGGTAAGCATCGGTACTATTCCGAACGTCATATTAAACTTAAGTTCGATCGACCTTCACGAAGTGGCCTGCATCTTAAAGTAGAATATCAAGTAGCATATGGCTTGTAGAGATTAGTGATTTACGGTCAATATTTTTTTTTCTTGGACCAGCATATATGGATGACCCCTTCATATGCGATGCATTGTGCCATAAGGAAAGTTGGTTATGGGAAAGAGGATAGAGGGAGTAGTGTTTGTGGACGTTCGATTTGAACCTCCCCAAGTTGAAATTGGCAGGAAAGACCTCTGCTGGAAGTTTGTTCCACATACGAAGCGTTCGGCCAAAGAACGAATTCTCTCTGTAATGCGTGGTGCGGTTCACTGGCAACTCAACCACAAAAGGATGCACCCTATGTGAAGTGCGGGTAGCTCGCAAGAATAAACTGTTTTCAGGCACAAGCTCCCTTATTTCACCAGAACACATTCCGTTGTAGTATCGGTAGAACATTGAACCACACCCCACGTTGCGTCGACGCTCCAACGAGTCAATAGGGTATGTAAGTATGACTTACACCGTCTTAAAAAGCCGAGGCACTTGAATGCTTCTTTTGAAATATGAAAAATGTGATCAAGAACATCAAGAGATTCTGATTCCCCAGGGTTAAAGTTAACCCTGTTCACGAGGCCCCATTTGTAGATTGACACGAGATCACTTGTGAGCGACTCGTTCATTCTTTGTCTTCTGTCGTTAATCTCCTCCAGGCTTGGCCGGCTGGTGAACGTAAAACAGTGGTTAATGCTGCTATCATCCGCGAAAGAGTAGACAGGGTTTGAAGTTTGACATAGAAGGTCATTTATAAAGATGAGGAAGAGAGTAGGAGATAGAACAGAGCCTTGCGGCACCCCTGAATTCATCGTGAACTCTTTTGATGAGACCCCATCTATAACAACTCGTATAGTGCGGTCTCGGAGGAAGCTCGCTATAAAGCGAGGGAAATCATCACCGACACCAAAAACAGCCAGTTTTGACAGAAGTGCATCATGCCACACTCAATCAAATGCTTTTGAGATATCTAGAGCCACCACCTTATTCTCGCCGAAATGCTGAATAGAATTACACCATTCTTCTGTTAACAGAGCCAGCAGGTCTCCCGTAGAGCGAGCTCTGCGAAAACCATACTGCCGGTCGTTAAGTAAGGTGTTGGTCTTCAGATACCTTACCAGGTAGAAATTGGTCATACTTTCCATGACTTTGGAAAGTGCAGAACAAACTGCAATTGGGAGGTAATTTTCGGGGTATTGTGCCTCTCCTTTCTTAGGGATCGGCGTTATATTGGCTAACTTCCAGCACATTGGAAATTTACCGGCATGGTACGATGCACTGAATAGCTTAGCCAATGGACGCGCTAGCGTCGAAAAACACTGCTTCAAGACCAGTGCTGGAATGGCATCCGCCCCAGGAGACTTGTTTATGTTGAGATTCGCTAAAACTTTTTTAACTGCTCGTGGTCGAAAGAATATTCTTGGCATAGTAACTGATACTCTTTCCACCAGGGGCAATTGCTGATTGCTATCCGGTAAGCAAGAATTGACGAACTAGCTTTTGATACCTCTCGGGGCAGCAAAAACTTTAGCACGTAAGCGCTGCTCGTATAAAGCTTTTTCACGCCTTAGCACTCTGGCACACGAAGACCTCGCTTGTTTGCGCAACGAATCAGTATTTGTGTTTTTATTATTCCGTCAAATACTGAATGCTTCCTCTCTGGATCTGATTGCCTCTTTGCAAGATTGGTTAAACCAAGATTTTTGTTTCGGCTTAACCGAAATTTTTTTGGATGGGATGAAGTATCTCATTTCCAAAATGAAATTCTTGAAAATTTTATTTCCAACCATTTCCGCCACAACATCGACATTATTTTTTAAAAAACAAAGTTTCCAGTAGAAGATTCGATAGAATTCGTTGAGCTCTGCCCAACGAGCTTTTTCGTATATATATTTCAAGCGTTTCGTGGCTGTAGGTGAAACGTTGCGAAATGCTGAGAACGAAAAAGAAGCTGATATGGTACAATGATCTGAATTACGGAGAGGTGCACTGACGTTCAATTCATACTTTTATGGGTGTGAAGTTAGAAACAAGTCAAGCGTATTAAGTTGGTGCCCTTCAACACACGGTGTATGTGTTGGTTCATTCACTAATTGCGCTAGGTGATTATGCGCGGCGAATAACTCAACATATTGGCCCTCTGTAGTTGTATGACTCGAATGGCGAAGCCACGATGAGCTGCGGAGATTGAAATCACCAGCAATAACAATTTCATTGTCCGCACAACTTTCGAGGATTTTTGATCTAGAATCGGAAAGGGAATCGAAGCCAGATAGAGTTTGTTCCCTTCCCGAGTTTGGACTCCTGCAAAGAAATCCGAATTGCAAGTTACGTGCCCGGATTTTGAATATAGCCCGGAGGCAGCTAAATTCAGGATTATGCAAGCCTACTAATTGCTGGCTCTGGTACACAACTTCATTGCGTATGTATAATGCAAGACCGCGATGAAACTTAAAAAGGGATAGAAGTTGATTACCCCTTACACTAGAGAAAATCTTTGATTACGTGGAAACTCATATGGACTTCGACAAAATGTTTAAAGTCATAACTCCATGTCAGTTAATGTGGGGAAAATGGAGGAGAGCGAGAGAGAGTGAGAGAAAGTGAGAGAAGACAACTTCGGAGTAATCGCTGATCGATTAAGAATGATTTGCTGCTTTGGCTCTAACGTCTTATCGGATAAATGCTCCTTCGGTATCCATAATGAACGTGGTGCATTTCGGGCTGAAGTTTAGCTTGTAACGGAAGCGGGATCACTCCCAAGGTTATAGCAAAAATTACTTTGAGACCTCTTTCCACAACAAGTTATTTTAGGAAATGGTGATGTTGATTCTCCTCCACGGTCGCCTGATTTGGCTGCTCCGGACTTCTTTTTGTCGGGATATCTAAAAAGCAAGGTTTATGCAATTAAACCAGAAACGCTTGAGTAACTCAAACAACATATTCGTGATGAAATTAATGAAATACCGCGTGAAATGTGTGAGAATATAATGAAAAATGTGCTCAAAAGGGATCGCATTTTTTAGGCTAACAGGGGTGGACATTTACCTGAAATTGTATTCCGTAAACAATTGCTGATATTAAATAAAACATTTATCAATATAAGTTCCATTCTCTTTTATTTAATAAAAAATTAAACAAAATAGTATACCTTCCCGGCGGACACATTGTATTTCTCGAATACTTTCTAGGATCTCGAAACGTCGAGATCTGGTGAAAACACGATTTTATCACAGCGGGGTAAAACGCTTATTTTAAAATTTTCAATTTTCTTAGAGGGAAGTTAAAAATCAAGAATATAAAACAATTCCTTGCACTAGCAATAAACCAATCAAATTGATAACATCAGCTTTCATCATATCAACGGTGTATATTCTAACTAGGTTCACAACATTTATTTTTAAGTTCATTCTCATTGAAATTCCACAGTTTAAAAAGATCAACTAAAAACTATTGAAGCAGGAAAGGAAAATAAAACTACAAATTATTTTAATAGCTGCAGTTCAAAGATACGCACTCATATACAACAGGTTTGCATGATTCTATTAAAAACTTTACTCAAGCATGACTGTCATAAAATTGACATTCACTCCGTTAACTCACTGCTTTAATTTTCTATGGCTGTCAATGACTTTTTATGTGTGTTTTCATTTCATTTAGTCTTTTGGAAGAAATAAAACTAAATTTAATCATAATTGCATGGAAAATATCTAATAAATGAGTTTTCTTGAAGCCCAATAAACATGCCCCATATAATACTATTTTACTTTTATTTATTTCTTTGAATGTCTGCCTGAAATTGAGTTGCTTGGCATGTCTTTGAATGTGTAACAAAGATGTGATTAATCTAAAAAAAACGCATATTTATTGCGCACATTTTTGTTACAAATGTTGCAAATACTATTATTGTAACTGATTACCACACTTTAGTCACTACACTTTGTTAACGTTTTCCGTTTTGTCTTCAACAGTCTCTTGTTTTCGTTTCGTATATCATGCACCCGTATGTTTTTCCTACTTCGTATCTGTGTTATTATTCACTTTTAAAGTGTATGCATGTATGCATGCGTCTCTTGTTTTCATTTGTGCAGACTTTTTAAAAACTTGGACTTCCTCAATCACTTATATCGGTTTTACTGCGGCAATGCTTCGTTGCGCACGCTCCTCAGCCAACAATTTGTAACTATTTACAGTGACGTTATATGCAGTGAATTGTTTGCTGCACTTTATATCAAATTTGGTTGTGCTTGTTTTGTTTGCTTAGTTTTGCCGATATAGGCAAAGCTTGGTGAAAGTACTTCCATGTTGTAGACATTGTTGTCCCCTCAATGGAAACCAGCATTGACAAACAATGCCAAGTATAAAGCGGTCGCTCTTAGTCATTCTTAGAAATTCGGTTTCTGAGCTGACGGACTATCATATTTACTTTGAAATCTTCACATGTCTCTAAGCGATGTTTTAAATTCATTTTATAAGATTTACATTCTCACTAAGATAACTTTCAAATTCAAATAATCTGGCAAGTCCATGCCGCATTTGAAACGAGCAAAAAAGGCAAACGTAAAAAATGTATAAACAGCAACATTTTGTGCTTATGCCAGATAATGCACTACATATAAAAGCAATACATACAAACTTAATGTATTATGCAAGCTAATTTTAAAACTGATTAATTTTGGCAAGACTTAAACAGCAAACAAATATACAAAAGTAAAACAGATATAAAAAAATTTAAGGTATTTGATATGTTTGTAAAGTGAAGGCGTCGCAATTGACGAAACACAGTTAATTTGAAATAAAATATTAAATTGAAAAGTAAATTGAAAAAAAAAATTAAACTGTTATTTATTTCCTTTTTGACTTACAAACAAAGTGATCGCTCATTTGATAAAAAGCTGTGACTACTTCCTAAAAAGGTTAAATGGCTCCAGAAAGTGTAAATGGTTCTTAATTATTGGCGTATGGTAGTTATTATAACACATTTTACTATTTATATTCGACTAGTTATTTGGCAAATCCGTTTGGCAAGCAATTTGAACTGTAATTTAGAACTATAATTTATTATATTGACTGATTATTACTGTTGCCACTCGCGGTCACCCTTCTTTCAATGCAGTATTTTATGTTGTTTTCTTTATTGCAGTGATACACTTTCCTACAAAAATCTTTCACACCCACCAGAGTGTCTGACGAAACTTCACAATTGCACGACTCATTCACAAGGAAGATCGCACGATTGCGTCATGGCATGTGGCAAAGACATCCAGAAACCGAAAATTGTAGAAACGCCCGAAATTATAAACAGCTTCGTAACTAACAGATTTTGGACAACTCATCTTTTTTTTATATTTTTGTTGTGTTAAGAAAACAATTGTTTCGACAAAGGCTCAATTTAAAGAAAAGTTTTGGCTGAACATTCCGATTTGGGAAGACATATTTTTCGTGAATTAGACCATTTGTAGCTATATCTTCACTTTATTATTAACCCTTCGGGGCCAAATATTTAGTAAATAAATTTAAAATATTTAACTTGGTGGGACAGAGTTCCTGTACATAATATCGTACGTCAACGCCCACTGAATGGGCCGGGGTCCAAAAATACACTATATCATGTTTTCCACAGACGAACATTACTGATCAAGAATATATAAACTTTATGGAGTCCAGTTCTTTTTGGAGGGCAGACATTTCACTTTTGCCATAAAACTCTAAAAATAAATGTTTGGGATAATTTAATGTAAAATTTATTTTAAAAAAAATTTTTTATTGGGTTATTTTAAGTGCAAAAGGGGAAGAGGGAGTAGGGCAGAGGAGTACGAGGTTACGTCTCAGCTTCGTCATTAAAGCTTAAAAATTTAATTTTTAAGGAATGTAGGCTTAAGAAAAATAATGTGTTAAAATTCTACACCATTTTTGCATATAATAACGCCCGCTAAAGGGAACGGAGTCCAAACATTTTATTTTTTTTATTATGGCTCCAAGGTTAACGCTTTGGATCTTGTTTTACATAACAATATATCATTTGCTTAGCAAAATTACCAAAAAAAATTTTCAAATTATGTTATGTAATTTTTATTTGACACATTGTTGTCACAATACTATTTTATATGAAATTTATTTATTTTATAACAAATAAATTTCATATAAAATAGTATTGTGACAATATGTCAAATAAAAATTTCATAACAGTTTGATTTAGATTTTATTTTTCATTTTGCATTATAAGTACTTTTCTTGTTATCCAATGGATTTCTGATTGTATATATGTAGGTGTAGAAAAATAAAATAGATTCATATCGAATATTATTTATTTGTTGGTTTAGTTTTGTATGAGTTTCAAAGCCTACTATGCTTATTCCGTTGTGATTTTTGAAAATAGTTAGTAATTTACAAATTGTGAATTCTCAGATGGTTTTCAGAAGTATATGCATAAGATAAGAGGTTTTTAACTTTTCAAAACTGTGGTTAAACTCTACTGATGATTTGGTAAAGTACCAATGAAATGCATATGATGATATGCATTGAATATATGAAATGATATAGCTTGACCACCAACAAATAAATTGAATATGCATTGAATATATGAAATGATATAGCATGACCACCAACAAATAAATTTCATTTAAAATTATATTGTTTTTTAGAGGTTGGTTTAGTTCTTTTTAGGGGAACTTTTTTCCCCTGGGCCGATTCAGCCCGATACGGACGGACGGACGGACATTTTCAGATCGTCTTAGATTTCATCACTGATCAAGAATATTTATACTTTATCGGGTCTCAGATGGATATTTCGCTGCATTACAAATGGAATGACAAAGTGAATATACCCTCCAATTCTTTTTTGGAGGGTATGATAAAACGAAAATTTTAAAAATTGTCTGTTAAAATATTTTAATTCTTAGAATTTTTTATGCGTTTAAATTTGTTATTTGTACGAGAAACTCATTTACATAACGAGTGTTAAGACAAGGCAATACTCCAAATTATTATTTCTTTTTTCATTGACACATAGTTGTTTTTGCATGTCATCATTATGTCGGATTATTCAGGAGTTTCGCCACAAAATATTTGTGCTAATTATTTGAAGAACCATGTGGAATATAAGAGATTGTTTCTGAAAGTTTTTAAATTCCTACGTTTGACTTTTTCCAATTTTTTCTTCTTCTTAGGACTTTTATATGGTGTTCACATATAAAGCAATATTCAGATTATAACAATTGAAGCCATTATCGAGACTAAATTTTCATATAAAAATTTAAATTAACTTATTGACAGTTAAGAGATAATCGGTTTAATAATGAGTAAAATTTATAATGCAACACTGTCAGAATTGTGTTCAGTGAAAAGCTTTTACAAAAGTGAAAGTTTTTAAAACCAAAGTACTTATTGAATACACTTTGTAGAAATTTGACTAATGCTGTTGGCTGAAGTAGAAGAATACGAGACTATGAAGCGGAGGGTCCTGAGTTCAACCCCACCCAGAGTCATGAATATTTATGATAAAAAACAACACCATTTTCACAGAAAAAATTTAAACAATAATTTTTTTTCAGTTGTCAAATGCTAATTGTCGTAGCAATATTGAGTATGTATGAACACCAAAAAGATATTGTCAATTAGCTGAATATTATTTCCATTAAAAACGTATATATGAACACAGTATTATATTGTCTTCTGTGTCGTAAGACTCTCCAATGATGAGTTGGTATTACCACCACCGAAGTGCAAACATGTATAGTAGGTGAAGATTAACTAACATAAATAACTATTAAGTTTGTTTTTCTCGAAATATTTTTTACAATTTTAATTAATTTAGTTCACACTATTATGAATGACGGCATTGTAGTACTAGTTTTCGAAAACCAAAAATTCAAAATTGCTGTGAATCAACAAAAATACATCAAAATTGATCAAATAATATACATATGTAAACGTTTTTGCAATTTTAGGATTTTATGAGCCGATATACATATATGAATAAAACAATAATCTTTAAAAATGTTTATGGGAAAAAATGGAGGTATAACAGGTCTGAAATATTTTGGACAATAATTTTATGTTAGTGAAATTATTTGTTTTCCATATATTCAAGACAATGGTAATTTGTTCACATTTCGCACAATTTGTTTTTATTTAAAAAACTGAGAGTTGTGGTGATCCAGTGATCAGTATACATAAGAGAGTATTAATTTTTATTGTGGAGCAAAAATTTTTATGTTTGCACTCTGCTATTTTTAAGAAATTTTCTTTCAATGTTGTTAAGTAGGTATACAAATATTATATTACTACCATATTTTCTAATAATTCTCGAAAGGATGTAATGCACCAAAAATAAAAAGCATATAAAAGGATACAACGGCGAGTATTATACCTGCATAATTCAATAGAGCCATGAGTGGAGTGCAAAGCGGATTTCATTTATTCAAGAAGAATTGATAATTTCAGGAACAAAAAAAAAAAATTAACCATATTTTTATACCCTCCAAAATAGAATTGGAGGGTATATTCACTTTGTCATTCCGTTTGTAACGCAGCGATATATCCATCTGAGACCCCGTAAAGTATAAATATTCCTGATCAGCGATGAAATATAAGACGCTCTTTGTACGTCCGTCGGTCCGTCCGTCTGTGGAAATTACGATTCAGTCCAAACGAGCCAAACTAAATCGGGCAAGAGGGAACAAAGTTCCCCTAAGAAGAAATAAACCAACCTATAAAGAACATCATTTTTAAATTTTTTTTTGTAATTTTGCTAAACAAAGGATAAATTTGTATGCCAAAGAAGGTTCAACGTGTAAAACTTGGAGCCATAAAATAAAAATTTTTGGACCCCGCCCCCTTTAGTGGGCGTTATGATATACAAAAAAAGTGTAAAAATTTAACAAATTGATTTACTTAAGCCTGCATTCCTTAAAAATAACACTTTTAAGCTTTAGTGACGAAGTTGAGACGTAACCTGGTAATCCTCTGCCCTACCCCCTCCTCCCCCTTTGCCACCTAAATGACCACATAAAAAATTTTGTTTTTAATTTTGTATTTAATTATCCCAAACATTTATTTTTAGAGTTTTGTGACAAAGGTGAAATGTCTCCCCCACAGCCCTTGCCGGAGCGGCCCTGCCAAAATACTGTTTTAATACCCTCCAAAGAGTATTGGACCCCATAATGATCAGTGATGAAGTCTAAGACGGTCTAGCAATTCTCATACGTTCGTCTGTGGAAAACATGATGTAGTCTATTTTTGGACCCCGCCCCCTTTAGTGGGCGTTGACGTACGATATTATATAAAGGAACTCTGTCCCACCAAGTTAAACATTTTAAATTTACTTACTAAATATTTGGAGGGTATTTAAGATTCGACCCGGTCGAATAAAACGTTTTTACTTGTTTCATTTCAAGATGGTTCATGCCTTAAGCACTTATAATTATGTAACCTTCAACTTACGCTTTTAAAATGTAATCATTTTTAAGTTATATTCTGAGTGATTTGGATCTTATGCCACTTTATGTGATTCACCCTATTAAAAGTATATAAAACAATGCAAGTAATTGAATATACTTAATACGCTGTGTGTGCATAAAGAGAATGTACAAAAGCAAAAACTTTATTAATTGTGCTCTATTCACCAAACAAAAAGTTATGTAATAAAAAAATGCTGCAATAAACGTTACAAATGGCAAAACCAAAATAATAAACAAAAGCCAACAACTAGTAAATGGCACACAAAATGAGCAGCGAACACACTAAAAACTGGAATGCACTTACAGATCTCTATAACAACAAACCGACCGTATTAGAAACAAGAGCATTGAAATAAAAAAATTATAAATTTATAGTTGGTAATGTGGACAACACTCAGTCATAAGTGAGTGACTGATAAGTTGAACATATATGTATATGGTTGCACATAATACAAGTAATATGTGGTGTGGCACAGGCACACAGACTGCGGATTTTTCAAGCACCAATTTGTGCATGCTTACAATGAGCTGCATCACAGTTAGCGAGTGAATGAAAGTGAAAGGTAGAGTGTGCCAGAGAGCGGACTTTTAATGAACATGCTGAGACTCCAGCCAGTCTTTTGTGTGCTAACATTTAAATAAGTGTTTTATGTATACTTAAATCAGTAATTTACAGTAGTAGAGTAACTAAATTAGTATTGAGTGTTTTCAGAGAACAAGATACATATTACAAGATACGTTCTAGAAACCTGGAACTTTATTTTGAATGCTTGTGGATATCGTTATATGCGTTTTAAGAAAAAAAATATATAACGGCCATACTGTTTAACTGACTCCCAATATTGTGTTTTTGCGCGAATAAACCTGTAGCCTCAGCAGGACTCACTGTCTATATAATCCATACCATCGGTCAAAGTCAACCGCTGATTTATGCGCCACAGTCACTAAACACAGTCATTTAACATTGCAGATACGCCACAAATTTTAACAATCTTTATTCGTTTTATTATATTTGGGTTACACATTTTGTGGACAATATGTAGAAAACTCAATTACCTGTTACTTTATACTTTTAAACGTTTGAGTTTCTAATATGTAATTTAATTCATGTTACGTACAATTAAAAATTATAATCTATATACTTGAAAAGACAACAAAAAGGAATATACTACGCGCAAAACCTTACTACAATTGTTTGCTATTCATTAATATTTTTAAATTCTTCTGGTTTTTTTACCTCTTTTTAAGTAATAATATTCCCTTAATATTTTTATGCTTAAGAGAGCTTAAATATTTTTTTCTTACAAGTAATTTTTTTCTTACAAGTACCAGGGTATTCACACGTTAATCGATTACCAACCGATTAACTGTTCGGTTACTTTAAAATTGGCTATTTTCGATTGAGGGTTAAATCGGTTGATATCAGTCGATTAAAAAAAGTAACAGCATTTTTAATTTTTTGTAGTGTTATAACATATCTTTTTGTGTTTTTAATTATTTTTTTCGTCGTGGGTTTAGAAAATATTTTTTCACACAAACTAAGAACGTGTGCATGCAAAAAGGAACGATTTTCGTCTTGTACATGATGTAAAACATCGTTGTTCAAAATATTGGACGATTTCCTCTGCATATATAAATGTGTGTCATGCCCTGACTGATTTTGATTTGAATAAATGAGTTTTAGAAAACTTTAAAATCTTTGGACGTGGGTGTAAAGAGCTTAATACAGACTTTGTTGCTTTAATTCTGCTTGAGGAAATCATTAAGTTTTTAATCAATAATTTAATAAATTGCCAATGGTTTAATTAACTTTTAAATAAATCTATTTAGTACCTCCACTCACGCATATTGTGGGTGCTGTTGGCTGAAGTAGTAGAACACGAGACTATGAAGCGGAGGGTCGTGAGTTCGAGCCCGCGCTGAGTCATGAAATATTGTGTTGAATTCTTCTGATCAGCACTAGTGCGTGGTTGTGTTAGTTGTTGCCGGCCTGTTTCAATGATGAAGGCATACCACTGTTCCCTTAATACTATCCCCTCGTTTTCAGTTCCGGCGCAATGCATTGCATATGTAGGGGTCATCCCCTGAGTGCTGGTCCTACCCCTTAAAAAAAAAAAAAATATTTCCTTCTAGCAATATATTCTTAAAATGCAGTACAAAAACTCAAACTAATTAATTCAGAATGTTCGGAACTGAATTTTGCCAAGATGAGTCAGATGATGACCAGGCAACAGAAGAAACATTCGAAAGTAACACAAGAAATTGTTTAACAGAATTAAACGAAACGCTTAAGTGTTCAAATTTATAAAAAATTAATATCGGTTTTTGGAAATTAGGCATTCCGTGTTATGCGTTGCTTTCGATTTCTCCAACATAAACGATAAGTGAAAAAATTTTTTCCAAGTCAAGTTTTGCAAAAACTGAGGAAAAGAGTCGTTGAAATCTTAATAATTTAATTATTTTTCTAAAATATTATCTTATAAGACCTCCTTAAATTATTTAAATAACTAATAATATCATCTAACAGTTTACTTTTTAATTAATATGTAATACGTATTAAATAATTATGATTTTTTTTCTCTTTTTAGTCAAAAAAATTTCTTTTGCTAACGAACTCCAAACAATATATAAATGATACATTTTATTTATTGAAATTATCAATCGGCTAACCGGTCAATAATAAAATTTACCTATTAGTAACCCAGTTCTGTTAATAAATCAAGCGTTTAACCGATTATATCAAGACTTCGATTAAATGAAAAGCTTCGGTATAATTTAAGTAACATTATTGCTCATAATAAACATCTTGTGACAAAATATGTCTTCATATAGAAACTATCTTTCATTTATTTGGCTATTTAGGGTTGCCCATAATATATTTCCGTACGTATCTGCATACCTTAACAAGCACATTTTCACAATACCTTTTCCTAGAGGTACTTTTACGTTATACTTCTCTTTCCTATTAGTAAAAACACATTTTCGTAATATAACTTCTTCCTAGAACTACCCTTTTATTATAATACTTCCTCCTAGGAGAACATTTTTATAATAGTACTTTTTCCAAAGCCCATTTTTATAACAGTACTTTTTCTACAAACACTTATTCTTAACATAGCTTCTTCCTAAAAGTACATTTCCATTATAATAATTTTCCCTTAAAGTAACTTTTACCAAAAGCTCTTTTTCTTGTGGGTAATCTTTTCTTAAACTAGCCTTTCATTATAATACTTTTTCCTAAATGCACCTTTTCATAACAGTACTTTTTGTAAAGACTGTTTGTCTTAATATAACTTATTCTTCAAGAAATATCTTTTCATTACAGTTCTTTCTACTAAAAGTACCTTTTTGATACGTACTTATTACTAGAAAAGTTTTTGGAACAAATTACTTAAAACAATGCCTGTTTGATTTTTGAATAACATGATCTACAGCACGTACAAAAATTTATTCGCTTTTGCAATACAACTATTTATGCAAATCGTTGATTTTGAGAGGTATTTTTTTATTTTGGTAGAAGACAAGCATAACTTTTTTCATTACAGTCCATTTTCTGAATAATCTAACGCAACGTAACGTGAACATAAGGCTTAATTTTTGTGATGTGGGTATTTATGGGATATGTCCGTGATATTTTTTCTACAAGATAGCATGATCACTTCTTCTCTAATTGACTGAAAAAAAGAATGTCTTGAATGGTTACACGAAGTATGGATTTGATCAGATCTGATAGATTAGCGCTTCTGACCCTAAATTATAGGAAATTGCATCACAAAATTGCATGATATTTTTAACTTGTTTTTGTGGACCTTGATTGCCTTTATTAAACAGACAGAACGAATTTTTTTTGTTATAATAAAACGAAGGCGGATTGATATTGAAGCTACCTAAGTAGGAAAAAAAATTTTTCAAAAACTATTTATTTCTCAACATAGTCTCCCTTTAACTCAATAGACTTAGCAATACGATATTCCAACTTTTTTATACCATCAGAATAATAGGATTTGGGAACATTTTTTCTTGATTGCATCAATCAATTGATCCAATAACGCACGATAATACATTCCTGTGATTGTGGATTCTCTTTCAAGATAATCGATGAGCAATATTCCGTGTGCATCCCAAAATTCAGTGGCCATAACCTTGCCAGCCGATTTCACTGTCTTCGCCTTCTTCGGAGCATTTCCACCAGCTTCAACCCATTGTTTCGATTGATTTTTGGTTTCAGGTATGTAGTGGTGGACCCACGTTTCATCAACAGTTATTAATCGACGCCAAAAATCAACAGGATTACGCTTTATCATGTCCAACCGCTGTGAAGTGGTCTGTCGAACTCGCTTTTGTTCGACACTGAGCAAACGCGGCACACGTCTTGCCGGTGGCTTTTTCATATGCAAATGTTCGTGCAAAATGTTGAACACATGTTCATATGATATGTTTAACATATCTTCATTAACCAACTTACTCAGTAACCGCCTTACTGTTGATGGTATTGTTGCAGTGCTTGTTCGGCCCCGTTCAAATTCAGCAATCCAATATTTTACCATGTAATCTGACGGAACAGACTGACCGTAATGTTTATCGAGCTTTTCTTTTGTATCTTTCGCCGTTTTCCCTTTCAAATAATAGTCTTTAATCACTGCACGAATTTCGTTTTTTTTCCTTTTTCAAGAAACACAAAAGTTGCTTACTTCAAACTACTACAACAAATAAACAAAGCGATGAATTTGGATGAAAGACAGATCGTAATTTCTAAAAAAGACAAACAAAAACGTTATATTTGACCGGGTCGAATCTTAAATACACTCCAAATATTTAGTAAGTAAATTTAAAATGTTTAACTTAGTGGGACGGAATTCCTTTAAGACATCTCTGTACCTAATTTTAAATCTCTATTTTGGCAGAGTAATTGCGGAAAGGGCCGTAGGGGAGACGTTTCACCTCTGAAAGATCAGAGAACATCTCAGCTTCTTGTAGGCTTAAGGAATAAAACTTTTTCAATATTTACACTATTTTTGCATATAACGCCAACCAAGAGGGGTGGGGCCCAAAAATAGACTATATCACGTTTTCCACAGACGAACGTATTGGCAAGACTTCATCACTGACTAAGAATATATATATATATATATATATATATATATATATATATATATATATATATATATATATATATATATATATACAAATTGGACACCATAAAGTATATATACTTTATAGTGTCCAATTATTTTTTGAGGACACCAAGCAAACGCTGTGAGGGACATTTCACCTTTGCCCTAACTCTTCAAAAATATATGTTCGGAATAATTAAATGTAAAATTTATTTAAATTTTTGTTTATTTTTGATAGGGTCATTTGGAGTAGGGCGGAGGAGTACCAGGTTACATCTCAGCTTCGTCACTAAAACTTAAAAATGTGATTTTTAAGGAATGTATAATAACGCCCACTAAAGGGGGCGGGGTCCAAAAGTTATTGTTTTTGATTTTATGGCTTCAAGTTGAAGACCTTAAACTTTTAAAAATTATGCTGTTTTTTAGAGGTTGGTTTAGTTCTTCTAAGGGGAACTTTTATACCTCTTGCCCGATTTAGCCCAATGCCGAACTTAACCTATGCTATCCTTCAAGATATATTTATACCAAATTTCAAGAGTCTGGCTCTTTTCGTTTGGACTGAATCGTGATTTGCACAGACGGACGGACGGACGTGCTCAGGTCGTCTTAGATTTCATCACTGATCAAGAATATATATACTTTATGGGGTCTCAGATAGATATTGCGCTGCATTACAATCGGAATGACAAAGTATAAGAGGGTATTGGAGGGTATAAAAAAGTTTTTGTGTTTGTGCTGCCACCTAACGCTAAGTAGCTTCAATATCAATCCGCCCCCGTACGCATCTTGAAATATCTCTTGAACTGTAAATATCTCTTGAACTGTATAAAATCCTATGAAATAAGCTTTCTTTTATCAATTGGAATATTATTTCAAAAATGATATTCCATCAAATTTAATGGATTTTTTGACAACGATTTTTTGCTTCCATGATGATCAGTGAAAGTTATTTAACTATAAAGTTATGTACAAGAGAAAACGTTTTAGTTTACAAATTGGAAATTCAGAAATTTTTAATTTCATTACCTTTTGAAACATATGTGATCCCATATGTATGTGCGTAGAAAAAGTGATCACTATTGATACGTAGTTCAAAAGTATATGAATAATACACATACATAGACATGTCTATGTAAATTTAATCTAAAAAAAAGGTGTTTTCTTCCATATGCATTTTTTAAGGACTATTTCTTAACACAGGGGAGTTACTAAAAGTACTTCTACTGCATAGTGATATCAACTATTTTATTAAAATGCTTGATTGCGTTTAAAGTCTGACTTCTTAAGCGGCTGTTTATGAGACCCAGTCTACAACGGATGTACGTTGAATGAGTAAAAAGTCTCTGTGATAAAAGAAATGCAAAACATTTAATTTTAAGTGTTATTTTTTGAAAATTATTTGAATGCTTGCTGCGAAATACCACTTATATCGTAGTACCCAAAAAAAAAACTGCTGTTAAAAACTAAAATTAAACTCTACCATTTATAAACCAGTTAAATCAGGCTTATATACATATATTACGGTCAGTTAAAACTATTTTTTTTTTCGTTTAAATGCTTTTTTTTTATTAAATGATTATTTATTTTAAATCTTTTATTACGAGCGAACTTGTTTGTGCTCGTACACATGCAGTTACATGAGTTTGCGTGTTTATGTTTAGTGGCTCCATTAGAGGATTTGCTGTAAATGCAAGTATTGTGCGTGTGTGTGTGTATTTGAGGACTTGGTTTTAGTGGATTACGTTTATTTATGTGGTAATTGTGGTTTTAAAAGGCACACATTTTTTTATTATTGCCAATTTTTATTGTGAGTTTTTCTTGGTTTGATTTTGTATTTTTTTTTGTGCTTGTGTTTAACTTTTTATTCGTTTTTGCATTTGTTTTATGGCTAATTCTGTTACCAACTGCAGTTTTGTTTTATTAAGCAAAAATAGAAATAAAATGCATGTATTTTTTTTAACAATCTTAATTAGTTTAATAAGCCAAACCACTTCAAAACACATTCAATTTATATTCTTTTTATTTTAACTGTGCTTGTAAAATATAAAGGATTTTCCAGTTAGGGCTGAAACAAAAAACCAATTTTCTGTTTAAATGGCCAGAGATATGATATAAAATGTCACAACTAAAACTTAACATCATTGCAGTGATTTCACATAAATAATAATAGTATTTAATTATACATATTGAAAATCAATTTAAATAATCTCGATTAGTGTTAAATTTCAATTGATATTTTGGCTTTTAACCATTTTCCTTACAAAATAGTTTGCAATCAGGGAAATCATTTAAAATGATACTTAAAATATTTAACAACGAAACTTATTTTTAACATGACTACAATTGGTATTTTGCTTTGAATAAAAATTGAAGTTGAAAAGCGGATACATATAATTTACCGATAACACTTCAGCATACAGTCTAATTGAGTTTATTTCAAGCTATTGTTAATAAAGTATTGACGCGTACTTAAACCATAGAATATTCCTATTCAAGTATAAATTGAAAGTAATTTAACCTTCAATAATCATGAGAGATCTTTATAATCATAATATTGATCGTTAAATATGGTTTTGCGGAAGTATGTACATCTTATGAGACTCTCAAAATAACCATCTCAATGCTAAGTGTGCTTTGAAATATACATATTTTTTATGGTATTAAGCGCTGCTTTTGTGTGTAATTGATGGTATTTCAATAGTCCAAATCAACCATAATTAATTATATAATGATCTTTAAAATTAATAATATTTTAAATTAATTAATTAATGGAAATCGATATATTTATGACATCTTGTGAACACATGAGTTCCCCTGGAAACGGGCCATAACAGCGTCATAGAAAATAAAAATTTTTCTAATCGAATTCTAAAATTGTTTCTTAAGAAACAAAATAAGTATATTGCATAAAAAGTAATAAAAAATATTCAAAAAGGCTTACCTAATAAAAATATAAAGATGATCTAATAATAATTGTGATTGTATATTAAACGCAGAAATCCCTTACTAGCCGGACAATGGGGACGATGGAGTGTACATCGTACATATTACTAAAAAACTTGGTGTTGTGATGTTGTTATAATCTATGCCAATATTTTAAAGAGGAAAGTTTTGATTGTTTTTTTTTTGCACTTCTCGATTTCCTGAGAAGCGGCACTATCGCCTGTGTCCTATATTCCACTACAAAATTAATGTAAAAAACTTTTCAATTCCACATTTATAATTTCATTATGTTCAAGAAAAGTAATGAAACTTTGTTTTCATGACGATTTAATTTTTTTTTGTTTCAAACAATTTCTTGATATTTTTTCAAAAATTTTTTTTTAATTTAAGTATTAAGTCCATCACTTTTTCTGTTATGGTAAAAGCGATCTTCCACCTTCTTCCCAAAGCGTAGCGACAATATCAAATTTTGGCGAAAAGGACTGCATATTACAATATCATCCACCTGTTGACGTAGGGCCCGATTATGGTTTACAACACAAAAATGTTGTGTTGTTTTAGTTACAACACAACACCAACCCTTTTTGCGATTATGGTTTACAACAGCTAGCTGTTGTGTATGTCACAGGGTTGTAATGTAATTGTAGTAGATATTTCCATAAAAAAGCATACCTGCGCGCCAACAAATGTCAAGGTAAAAAAATTTAATAAACGTATTTTTCGTCTGAAATACATAAATAAAACAAAAAGAATTATGGATATTAACGTTGATTTATATTTTGATGATGAAATTGAAAATAACAATAATACATACATGGCACGTATTCGGAAAAATGTTCGCGACAAATCAAATCCATTAGAGTTACCAAATACTGAGTACGTATGATTTTCTAAAATAACAAATTTTTAAAATGTATTCATTGCACATAAATTTTATAGTTTTATAAAATTGTTCCGGATAAACAAAGATGGTTTTTTGTTTTTGTTACAAAAGCTTGACTCTTTTTTAACACCTTCAATCCGCTGCTCTGCCATTCCACCGGCTTTAAAATTGTGTTGTGCATCAAGGTTTCCTGCTGATGGTAATGATTTTAATATTGGAGTTTCACAACCAACTGTTTGCTGCATATTAAATGAAATAATTAATTTCTTTGAGCGAAAAATTTGCAAGAAGTGGATAAATGCTCGGTTGATGGAAGAAGAAAAAAACGTCGTTTTTTTAAAAACCAGATTTCCAGGAGTAGTCGGATGTATAGATGGTACACATGTACGAATTGTAGCGCCTTCAAAGGAATTACAACATTTGTATTTAAACAGGAAAGGATACTACAGCCTGAATGTCATGATTGGGATTATTGTAATATTCAATTGTATTTATTAAAAACTAAATATTTCTTTTAATAGTTGTGCGATTTCGAAATCTCCTCTTGGTTTAAATATTGCTAATCGTTCGTCCTCCCGACTATTGCTTAATGATTTTCCATTTTTTTCCAATGGCGGCTCGGTGCATTTAACGGAAGTTGAAGGCTCCTCAGGTACAAATGTTGATTCCGCCCCATCGGAATCATGCTGAGTTGCCAAGCCCATTGCAGAACCACTTGGGCTTACGTGTGTTTGCATTGACACAAGTTCCACAGTGCTCTGTTCCAATATTCTCAAGCTCACTTCAGTAGATGGGCAACCACCAGTACTTTGAAAATTTCTCTTGTTTGAAGCCAATTTTCTTTTCAAATTGACTTCATAGTGGGTCATACCTGTGATTAAATAGAAATAATTTTACGTAAGGTAAAATAAATTATTCAGTAAATCTGCTACTAACTCGTTGCCATTCTTCGGTAGTTTTAATAGGAGGTCCTAAGCTATTTATTTGGTCAGAAAATTGATCCCATTTCTCTTTGAGATACATTTTGCTACATCCAAATGGCAGCTTCCCTCGGCCAATCTCTGGATTTATTTTCATAAGATCAACCAGTTTTTCCATTTGTTTTTTATTTGTAATTTTGCTAAGAACAAATAATAATTAATTATTTTTCTGGTTTTTTAGATTTTATATGTTTACTTACAAATTTTTCTCCATTTTGCTTTTTTAACTTGTAACGCTCGCGAAACAACAGCTAATGAGCTGTTGTACGTTTTTGGCAGTACTGACAACACATAAATACACATATTGTAAACGATAATCGGTGTTGTCAAAGGCAAACAACTTAACATACAACATTACAGACAACAGTTGTAAACCAAAATCGCTTTTTCAAAAATACCCGTAGTCTTCGCTCTGATTTCCGCCAATTTTTTGGGGATGCAAGATTTCCAATCTGCCCAATATTCCTGTAGGATCTATGGAATTCAACTCTCTCTAGGGCCATCCATATCTGATTATCTATCACTTTTTTAAATCATTTTCCGCCTGCTCCTGATCCGCATTTTCGTGTCTCTTGTCAGATATTTACTTACCTTTTATTATTTTCGCAACATATATTTTTAAATTAGCTTAGAAAAATTATCAGGTATGTAACGGAAATCGTTTCGACTTGAAATGAAATCGTAAGCCCAAAACGTTATTAAGTGTGACAAAAAACGTATCTATTTCATATTCCAATCTGGTTTCATTTTCAGTTGCTTACTTGGTTGCTTTCCCCTATAAATATTAATATGTACATACGAGTATATACTATAGATAAAACGCTCTTAATTATTTTAAAGAATTTTACTTTTTATATATATGTACATAAATTTTTAAATCGTGAACCCCCACTTACGCGATTTAAAAACGCAAAAACAATACAAAAATTCGTTTCCTATCACATCTTTTTTATTTTCTCAAACTGTCACAGAACAAGATGGGAAATGAAATCGATTTCCATTTCAAGTAAACCCAAATTGAAATCGAAATAAATGTGTGCATCACAACTTTGTACGCTTTGCAAACGATTTTAAATCGAAAAAGATTATCATCATATACCTGTATTTTGTCACAAAAAGTAATTGTTTCCACTCCTGTATATGCTTCCGGTTTAAAATTACTTTTTTTGTAGTGAATATGATTTACGAAACACTCTTGAAACACACTGGAAATAAAATGTTCATAATGTTCATTCACTTTCAATGAATTCAAGAATAGAAACTCAGAGGAATTTTCACTAAAAAGAAGTCGATAACCTTAATAAAACTCCAAAAATGCAACCAACGGAGTAAAAAATACCTAAAGTATTGTTTACATCGCGAACGCTGCGAAAGCTAATCGTGATAGAATAAAATAATGTACTGCAACTTTGCGGAACAAATCGTTATTCACAAAAAGCATCTCGGCAGCATAGGCTTAAGTATTATAGTTGTGACACAATAAATGTTCTTTTATTGTAAAAATTTAATTGAAATACCGCCATAGAAAAAAGCTGATTTTGATTACTCGAAAAATATCCGGCAAATCGATGGACATTGTAGACGCAGTCCACTACCCAATGAAATTTTTAAATTGTCTAAACCCTGACTTGACGTTAAAAATCGGTATTCCAATCATGATTTTGAGAAATTTAAGCCCTCCGAGCATGTGCAATGGAAATAGGCTGTATTTTGTCGGGGTCTCTCTGGCAAGGACCGTGGGGGACATTTCACATTTGCCATAAAACTTCAAAAATAATAATAATTATGTATGGAATATGGAATAATTAAATGTAAAATTTATTTAAATGTATATATTTTTATAGGGTCATTTAGGGGACAAAGGGGAAGGAGGGGTAGGGCAGAAGAGTACTAGCTTGCAATTTGTTAAACACTATTTGTTACACTATTTTTGGATATAATAACGCCCACTAAAGGGGGCGGGGTCCAAACTTTTTGTTATTATTTTATGACTCCAAGTTTAATGCGTTGAACCTTCTCTGACATAAAAATATATCATTTGTTTAACAAAATTAAAAAACATAATTTAAAATTATTTAGTTTTTTAGAGGTTGGTTTAGTTCCTCTAAGAGGAACCTTTTTCCTTCTTGCCCGATTTAGCGCATTGCCGAACTTAACTTGTGCTATCCTTCAAGATATATTACCAAATTTCAAGAGTCTGGCTCGTATGGACTGAATCGTGATTTCTCAGATCATCACTGATCAAGAATATATATATACTTTATGGGGTCTCAGATGGATATTTCGCTGCGGTACAAACGGAATATCAAAGTGAATATATCCTCCAATTCTTTTTTGGAGGGTATAAAAATAATAAAATATATAAGGCCAGAAATCACCACAAAATATGTTCACAAAAATTAAGATATTCACACTTTCTTATATTTATAATTTTTAATTTAAATTTTTTTTTTAAATACCCGTGCGCAGACGTGGCAGCCGGTAGTATGTTATAAAATCGATATCATTGACGATCATAAAGAGATTTCTCACAAATATTGCTCTAGCAACATTATTATTATTGTAACAGTTTTCAAATTACATCTCGGAAACGTCAGGAAAAATGGCAATATATAAAGAATCTGAAAAAACTTTTCTATATTGTGTTTATTTTCAAGATAATATACCACATAAAAATTAAATTCTATTATTATTTTTTCTTGTTTTAATTTTGTATATTTGGGTATTTGTTATTTTACACAAAATTTTTTAATATTATTCGTTCTGATTCTTTCTCTAGTTCCCATGCGCATTTCACTGGGGCTAATACAGATCATCAGGGAATCTTTATCCAACATTTCTTAGAATAACTAAAGATGTTATTTCAAGCTTCGATTCAATTGAATCAGAAGCTTAAAAAAACAAGAGGGAGGGCGTAACTAACGTAGCTCTTTGAATATTAAAAATATTGTTTTCAGTAGAAATAAATTAAGTGCTCCTGTTTATCCATATTCTAAAATTTCTTAGTAGTTGCGAATAAATAGTTCATTTACATCCGAATTTTGCTTCTCCAGTGACATTTATGAAATGTGCGATAGGACGTTTTATATTTTCTGTGACGATTTATGTATGGATATGTTCATGGTTTGCAAACTTCTTTTTGAAATGTTTTGTTGCAAAACAGAAATTTGCTAAAACCACAAAAAAGTTTCGTTAAACAAAAACAATCATAAAACATTCTCATTCCTTAATTTCTTAAGCAATTAAATAATAATCTTTCTGTACACGACTATTTTCTTGTTGCCTCATGTTTTCAAATACTTGCAATGCTTTTTCCGAAACTAGTTTCTGCTTTTATCGTTCCTTAATTGCATGTAATGTTAATGAAATTTTTGTGGCTTCAATAAATTTCATTTTCAGAGCAATTAAATAAATGAAACATTTATAAAAACAAACCAAGAAATTTAAAGAAAACACACACATATTGTGGTTTTGCCACTAACAAGTAGTTTTTACAAAAACTAAATACTTCCCATTTTTTTCTTTTAATTTCTGCAGCAATTGAATGCAGCAGCTACGGTAGCTAAGGAAACATGGAACACATTAAAGTGTAAAAGTTATTTTTTAACATTAAAAAAGCAGCATTAAATTCAACTATCTGAAAATGGAAATTTACGAAATATTTTTAAAATGTAACTCACACAAAAATTTCATAAGAAAATATTAAATAAAGCGAACTATATGTGCAGATACATATATATGTATGTATGGTTATTCACAAATAACAAGTTATGCAAAAACTGAGTTGTATGCGGAGTTGCCAGATGAAATAGCAGTGAATCGTCAAAATAATAGGTAATCCTAAATACGAATGAAGCAAATTATTTCTTTTTATGTAGTTAGTATTTTAACGAACATTCATATTGCAATATTAAATTGAATTAAGATTTTTAGGCTAATTGTTCGAAATTTGTTGTTTTAAATTCAGAAAGACATGATAAATATTCCAAGGCACAAAGGAAAGTCTACATAAATTTTTAGTTATTCAACTTACACAGCAGTGCAAGACAGCTGTTTTCGAAAGCCGCAACGCTCTCATGATCAGTGCTCATGTGTATTGTGTTTGTCAACACTTATTAGGTGGCTTAATTGAATATGATAACAGTTCCTATCTAAAAAATTTTATTAGGAAATTGAATACGAGAACTGTATCAACCTGATGTTAACACATTAATGTTGCAATACCCGTGTTACCGCTTGATTATTTTCTTCATGTCCCATTTTCTGAATTTTTTGTTACATCATACCTAAGCCAAACACTGATGATGTGTTTTCTCAAGGTCATCAAAATATGTGTTCGTGTTTCCTCAAGGTCATCAAAATAGGCGACAGCATTTTCTGCAGAATATGCTTCGAATTGGTCACACGGTTGCGCTTATTGTTAATACACCCATCTAGCATATAGTTTATTCACTTATGGTGGTACACCACAACAGATTTCATTAAACCAATTCTTAGCTATAGAAATTAATGGCGCAAAATTTCAAGCATCTCGTTAATTTAGTTATGCCTTTTTTGAGCTAAAAATAACAACAGAAGGGATTCACTTTAATGTATTTTTGTTAAAATGCATTGCGTCAAATACAAACTAATGGGTGCAGCTTGCCCAAAATTTAACGGTACTGCGAGGGAAATTCAAAACTCACGGACTTAAGGAACAACACTCGTATATATTAATTAAAATATATTCACAAAAGTTTATTCCTTTGAATGCTAAGGCAAGTATGTATCTCAGTGTTTAATTCAATAAATAAAACAGCAGCCGTCAAATCCTTTGTGTGATTTTAATATAACAGCCCTAACTGAAATAAAATTTACTACGTAAAAGTGTTCATTAATATCTTTCTCACAACTTAATAAATATATTTTACAAACAACTAAAAAAATAATAAAGGCCATAAACTTCAGAATATTTTTAAAACTTTGGGAAGTTTCACTAATCTTGATACATGAATAGGTTGCAATAAAAAAGTGATACCTACGTAAATATCAGATTGATGACAAAGCTTTAAGAGTAATACGATATTGTTTATATCACTGAACATATTTACAAGCTTCGAATATTTAAGTTATCTCTACATTTGCTGAAAAATAGGGTAAGGCCGAAAACTTTTTGACAAAAATGATTAACTTTGGAAATAACAGACTATATTACTTTTCTTCATTTGCGAATTTTTAAATTTAGCTCCTTGAATAACAATGTCACTCGATATGCTTCTGTCAAACTTAAAAGTAAAAAATTCTTTAGGATTTGTTTTCATTTTTAATTTATTTACTTATATTAGCTTGTCTGAATTCAGATTCAATTTCCCCCTTCTACATTTTGGAACAAAACAGTGAAAACTCTTTTAGAACTCAAAACTCACTATTAACATTTGATCACGCAGTTCAATATAAAATATGTAAAAGAAACGGAAAGAATGACTGGATAAATATGTTAAGTAAATCCGTTTAGGGCTGTCGTGTGTGTGAATGCGGTTCCCTAGTGCTCTTTATTTATTTTCATACAGCTGAAATAACATGAGCCTTTTACATAAATGATTAAACAGACAGATGTTGCCCATATCAAAATTTAATTTTATTTGCATTTGCTTCAACTTATATGCTCCACTTATGAAAATAAACTCTGTCTCTAACAGATTTAAATTATTCTTACCATTCCACTACTTACATTATTTGACTAATCTTAATGTATTTCATTGACACCCAAATGTTTGTCTCTCAAACATTGTGATTTATCAACGTGTGTTATTAATAACTGTTGTGGTGCATGCACCGGTACAGAAGCATTACATATATACGATAGAACCTTTTTCCAATTTTTAATAATACTAGATTTTTAAATTTGATTAATTTTTAGTAACAACATTTCTGCCATACGCTTCATCCATGTCTATTACATTATAACCATATTTATACCTTGTAGTTCTGGCTCAAGCCTTTAAAATACAATCAATTATTAATTGAGGCAAACACCATTCAGTCATCACTCATATCACCCAAACCCGTCGACATATCGATAAATCGCAAAGTCTGGCAACTGTGCATGTCTGTACGGAAGAAGAGACCGAGAGAAAGATAGAGGAAATACCGGATATGTAGCTTAAATAACGCGGATGTAACACTCATGCAGTAAACGCCTCTCTTCCTAAAACTCGCTTCTAACGTGTATTTTCAACAACATAAACATTGGAAACCGTAATACGTGAAGATGTTTTTCCACCTATTTGTAATGATTTTCATAACAACACCAAAACCAGCTGGACTAAAAGTTTTTTCTTTATATTGTTCCTTTCGTTCCTCACCTACCACTTTCTTTAGTGTATAAATAATTATGCACAATGTAAAGTTCAAAGCCAAGTTTATTGTTAAAAATTTGTTTTTTGCATGTAAGCAACACGAATAAATTTTACAAACATAAATATATTTATGTATGCTTCATAATTATTGTCTACTTTATTAATGACGTTCGTTCAAATGCGCATATACATACATATGCATACGTGTGACTTCAATTTGCAAAGAAAGCTGAAAAGACAAGCGGCAAAAGAGAAGAAATAAAAAGTAAAAGTCTACGATTTATCACAAGCTGATTTGTTATACTATTTTTTTTCTTTTCGATCTTGTTTGTATGACATTGAAATATTTATTAACAAAAAGTTTTATATGAAAGTTTTGTCAGCGGTTTTTGTTTTCTTTTATATTGGCGCTAGTAGGTATATATATATATATATATATATATATATATATATATATATATATATATATATATATAAATATATGTATATATAAATATATGTATATATATATATATATATATATATATATATATGTATTATATATATATATATATACATATATGTATAATATATATATATATATATATATATATATATATATATATGTATAATATATATATATATATATATATATATATATATATATATATATATATATGTATAATATATAAGTATATATATATATATATATATATATATATATGTATAATATATATATATATATATATATATATATATATATATATATATATATGTATAATATATATATATATATATATATATATATATATATGTGTGTGTGTGTGTATACATATAATAGCTATATGGCAACTTGAAAGTGTGCCTAAACATTTTGTAAATATTTTCCAATATTAAATGCAGTATCTTCATATATTTTTATAATATCTTTATCATTCAAGTTAAAATACCAGAACAAATAAAGCCACAAATAAAAAGCTGAAAATATTAACTGCTTAACTGCTAAACAAACAACTGGTATTTAGATATATTATCAGTAAACACTATTTAGGTGGACGATATAAATATAATGAAGGTATAAGTTTTACTATTGATAGGGACGCTATCGAACATCAAAATAGCAACTTCCTCGAATGAAATTGCTTTAGAAGCTTTAGTAAAACTACATGACACTATCAGAACCCAAATACATATTAGTTTGCCATTTTGCCATTTACAAACGAAAAACAAGCATAAAATATTTGTATTTATTCCTCGCAAAATTACTAAATGAAAAAAATAAAGGAATCAATTGAGAACGAAACATAACTACAATATTTGCATTTCCTGTACATTTGCTCCTGCAAAATATTCATTTTGATGGGAATTTTCTACAGTTGTGGTAGAAAGATATTGTAAGTGTGTGTACGTCTGTATGTATGTGTGTGTGGCAAAGGTTAAGGCTAATAAAATTGGTAAAAATCATATATAGTTTTATTTTTTTTATTGAAAAAAGAAATAGGTGTATGTCACAAACTTGACAACATGATAAACCTCATGCACCTGTTGTCAATAATATGGAATTTTATGATAGACCTGTCTACGTTTGGCTTATGATTGTCCAAAGATCATTGAAAGAGGAACAATTTTTGAAAAACGTCTACAATTTTGTAAACACCAAAATGATTTTAAATGTTTTGACATTAGTTTATTAAAACTTTCCAAGTTATTGTTTGCCAAAACTCAGGTCCTACGAATTTATTTTGATAGTTTCTAAGATCAACCTTGTCTTGTCATATAATTGTTATAAATTTAATGCCTTATTCATAAAAAATATTTTTGATTTACAAATTGTTTATAAACAAAATTTGTGTTATAAACGCTTTATAAAACCGAAATAGTTTTTATGAATAAGACAGTCAATTTGCAAAAAAGTCTTTGTATTTCTAAAACAAAGGACATTCCTAATGGAGTCTTAAATTGGACTGTAAATCAAATCTTCAAAAATTGCTAAACGTTGCAATATTTTGGATATAATTTTTAAAAGGAAAGTACATTGGTGATTTTATGAAAACTTAAAAAAAATTATCCAAACGACTTTTAATGTGTTGCAAAAGAGTAGAATAAATTTAAATATATAAACTAAAATCTCCTTCAGACGTACCCAGATAGCTTTGAATTCCGGGCCTAGAAATATTCCATAAAACATAAGGCATGTGTATTGGCTCTATTTCGAAAATATTAAAAGCCGCAAAAGTTTTTCTTACTGAATATGTCACCAGCTGCCTTTTGCATATAGAAACCCATTTTTAACAATTTTTCGATAATGGGGCGAACTTCAGGCAGTATCCTAGACTGACCATCTATCGTATGGTGCGTGCAGATTCCCAAAAAAAAATGCAAATTGATTTATGATATATCTAGTGTACGACAAACTTCTAATTTTTTTAGAAGAATTCTGATATATTTGAATCGCAATCCTCGAAAGGTTGAGAATAGTGTTTTTTGGCGTAAAGCTACCGAGAGCAACCAGAAGCTTTTGAACATTTCTGAACAGAGGAAAATATGTATTTTTAGTAGTTTAACCTGAATTACTCTGTTATCAAGCATAACTTTTTAGAGAATCTTTGATTATTTCTCAGCGAAAAATTAATAAGTTTGTCTGGGGATATTTTTTCTTTTAAATATGTGATGAACCTTTTGAATAGTTTTTTACAAACCGTAGAAATTCGGATATTATATGTAGTGGGATGAAGTAATTAAAGTATTGACTCTCAACTCGAAGGTAGTGAGTTCGATTCTGTTTCAGACAAGCCATCGGATTTTTCTGATCTGCATTTTGTTTTAATTATTTTCGGTTTGTCTAAACAACAAAGACTTACCGCTTACTTCACAATACGTTGTATGTGTAGAGTTCATCTGCTGACTGCCGGTCTTAAAAAATTATGAACTCTTTTGATGATAGATGAATTGCGAATTTTTGAAAAAAAACCCTGAATAATTTTTAAAACCCGCAGAAGCTTTATTTCGGCAAACACGTACGTAAATAGCTGTTTTAAAAGTATTGACTGGAAAATAGAAACATTTTTTAAATGATTTCAGTTTTCGCTATTTCTAAAAAATCAACAACAAAAAGCATTCTAATTTGGCTGCACGACGAAATGGTATTTTTGGTACGTTTTTTCTTTAACAAATTCAACATACGATAAAATTCTATGATTGTATGGTTGTTATTTAAAAATTTTTATTTATTTTTTGTACAACTACTTTAAAACAGGCAAGTATTTTGCGTGTGTATTTGTGGTGTGCAGAAGTTTATTCAAACTATTTTCTATCTACAAGTACCTAAAATTTTAATGTGCATTTCTGCTAAGCTCTAATGCGAATTGTTTCAATTGCATAAACATATAGATATACTTACACATGCAGGCTTATGTGCATAAGCATGTGTAAATATTACACTGAAAATACATGTGTGCGAACAATTATTATTCAAATTAAAGCAAATAGATGCTAGTGTGTACGAGTGCATATGTTTGAAGGCTTAAAATACCTATTAACGTGTGTTTGGGGCTAAAATATTTCTGCAAACAGAATATCCTTTTGCAATTGCAGGAGCTTAAATATTTTTAATTTTTTGGTTTTTATACAAAACAAGAAATAAACTTTAATAGGGCTTAGATTATTTGAAATTATGTTAAAGAAGTGCTTAAATATAAATTGTTTTAAAGTTCCTTCCTTTTGTTATACAGGGTGTCTGGTGCAAATTTATATTTTTAAATACGATTATTTCAAAAAGTAATAAACGATGCGGAGGGAGGGTGTCGCCGTTGTTATTATTGATTGTGCGGATTTGTCAGTCACGTGTCGCAGGGGTCGAGTGAGCACCGCGCGTTTGCTGTGCAGAGATTTTTTAAGAGTAATAATTCATACGTAATTGTTCGTCGACAAATTTGTACAAAGCTCGGTATTTGGGGAATAAGTGATGGACCGAGTGTAAATTTAATTTGTTCGTGGGTGCAGAGACTCCGCGCAACTGCTTCGGATTGAAGCAGTCCCGAAAACATTGAACTGGTTGAAAGCAGTTTACGTGAAGATCCGCGACTTTCAATACGGAAAACAGCAGCTTCACTGGGACTTTCAAGAGCGATTATTCATAAAATTTTAAAAAAGGTTTCAAGAACTTTAAGTGACTTCGATTTACGCAAAAATTTTTGTGAAACGATGTTGGAGCGCTTTTGCACTGTCAATCCTATTTTTTTGAGAAACGAGGCTCATTTTCACTTAAATGGCAACGTCAACAGGCAAAACTGCCGTCTCCAAGAACCCGCAACCCTGGATTGAAACATCAAAAGCTATTTCATTGCATCCAGGGTAATTGTTTGGCGTGCCTTATCCACGCATGAGATAATTGGACCATTTTTTTTTCGAAAATTCTCGAGGCCAGGCGACGAATGTCAACGGTGAAAATTATCGACGCATGGTTACGGAATTCTTTTTGCCAAACCTGCAAGCTCATTCATCGTACTCTTTACTCACGTGGATTCAACAGGACGGGGCGACTGCACACACAGCCAGAGCTTCGATGAATTTGCTTCGGGAAAATTTCCCCCAAAAACTGATCAGTCGCTTTGGGACGTCCCATGGCCACCGAGGTCGCCCGATCTAACTCCCATGGATTTTTTTATGGCACTACCTCAAAGAGAGCGTTTATACGTTTTTTATTTAAGTTTGAAAATATAAATGCTACCAGACACCTTGTATAACCATACGCGAACTTTAAAAGAGAAAAAAAGGTATATATATTTCGATGCTCAAATGAGTATTTCGATAACACACTCTACAGTAAAGTTCTCAGATTAACAATCTGTTCGTATTCGGCCAAGAGTATGTACACCATTCCCAAATGTAAAACTGCACGTTTAATGGTACAGTTTCGAGTCTTTGAACAATTTTTTACAGAAATTTGTGGAATAGTCAGCCAATAAACATAAAATATTTTTTACTAATTACGCTGTTGTAAAGATGTTTCAAAAATAGCGAAACATCTGAATTTGTGAGGTGTTGCCAGCCCTAAAATATTTGACAGCTGTCAGTTTTGGGTTAGTAAAAATGGAGCGTTACACGATAAAACAACATATCTTCATTATTGAACAATATTTCAAAAATAATGAAAACTGGACGGCCGCAGTTCGAAAATTTCATACAATATATGGTCGGAATAGTGTTTTAAATTCAAATATAGAGATTAACTGAAAAATTCAGGGAGACTACATCCGTTACAGACGGATCTAAAAATATCGCAAAAAAATAATATCGAAGCAGTGCGTAAGAAGTGCTGGTGAAAATTCAAGAACATCATTTCGGTGACGCGGACAAGAATGGCAAATTTCAAGATGCACGACATATGAATGCATATGCGCATCCATAAGTTACCCTATTCTATGCACTTTATTATTCAATAAAAAATAACAACAAGTAAGAACGTTATATTCGACCGAATCGAATACCCTCGAGATTTTTAGTAAATAAAAACTCTATTTTCATTCTTATTAAAATTTACATTTTTATGATTTTTGGGTTAAGTAAAATATTTATTTTAATATGGCATAAAAACTTACGTATTAATATTTTATGCCAACGTGCAAAAAAGGGACTGAGATAAGTTGAAAATTATTAATTATTATCAAAGTACATTTAATTAATTGAGTGTAAAAGAATATTTTTAATATGGTTATTTAGGGGGCAAATGCGGTTGGACGGGTAGAACAGAAGAAGAACAGAGAACTTCTCAGCTTAGTCACAAAACCTAAAAATGTAATTTTTATATAATTTAATACAATTTGATAAATATTTACACTATTTTTGCGTATAATATCTTACGTCAACGCCCATTAAAGAGGACGGCGTCCAAAGATTGATGTTCCTGATATTATGACTCCAAATTCAACGCACTGGACCGTTTTTAACATAAAAATATATAATTTTCTTAACAAAAAAGCGTTAAAAATCATGTTGGTTTTTTAGAGGTTGGTTTAGTTTTTCTTAGGGGAAGTTTTTTCCCTTTGGCTTGGTTAAACCCAATTACAAACTTAGCCTGTGCTATCCTTCAAAATATATCTATATCAAATATCAAGGGTTTGGAATGATTCGTGATTTCCCCAAACGAACGGACGGACATGCCTAAATCGTCTTAGATTTCATCACTGATTTAGAATATATATACTTTATGGGGTCTTAGAGAGATATTTCACTGCGTTACATATGGAATGACAAAGGTATAAAATAGTAAAAAAAACAGTTTTGTTAATTACATTCAAATCTTGCCTTAATTTTACGATACCCTTTATTTTTATGGTTCTTGTTTCAACTTTTCACTATATTGCATTACCCCTGTCAGCTTTTCATAGAATTCTCGAGTCTTATTTTATAGAATTCTTGAGTCTTCCGAGTATTTTACTCCTCTCTTCGATCAAAATAATTATTTAAGTGTTTCTTTGAGTTGAGTTGCTCTTTCGCGAACAAACGCGTCATCGGCTGCGATTTTTCTGAAGTTCTTTATGACTGACTCACGTTTGTGATATTGTGTGATTTGTTAGCCACTTTCTTTTTGGGAGCTCAACTGTTTTCGTGTGACCCCCCGGGGGTGCCGTTGGGGAGCTTGGTTATGATGTCAGACCTTGCTTCAGCACAGATTCGGGGAGAGGATTATGCAGTTTTTACAGACGTGGCTTTTGCTGATAACCCATAAAAACTCATATGTTACCTGCCTAATCCCTGAAGTTGCAGTGCAACGGGAGGGCATATAAGAAATTAAAAAGTAGGTATACCTCCCCAGAAGGTACACCGCCTAGTACGATCCCTGCAAGTAGGAGTTCCGTCCGCTCCCAAGCATATCCGAAAGAGGTTCGCGTAGAAATTTGGCAGAGGTTTATTCCTATGCAGTCTGTTGTAAGAAAGAGGGTTAAGGATGCCTGGTACCGTAAGAGGGCCGAAGTCAATAGAGAGCTGAAAACCTACACTGGTTTTGCTCTCGGGGGTTACACAGTTTTCTCAAACATAACTTTTGCTGGTAACCCATAAAACTTATAAGTACCTGCCTAGTTTCCGAATAGGATCCGGGATAGGTCCCAGTAGGAAACTTTGCTGGTCTACTGTAAGAGATCTAAAGGAGTAGGGGGCTTGCGCGGCGGTCACCTACGTAAGTTTGAAATAAGAAAGGTCAAAGTCAATAGAAAGTTAAAACCTATTATAGTTGGCTTTCGAGTGGTTACTATGTTCTTCAGGCAGTACTTTTGCATATATCCCCTAAAAACTTATATGTTACTGCCCAATCTCTGTTACAGTGCAACGGATGTGCATATAATGCTAGAGTTAATGTCGACGCCGTTAACGGCGTTTCAACGCCGAAAAAGTTGAAATAGATTGAACTTTTACGGCGTTGCAACGCGTTGAGATTAACTGCTCTCATACAATTTCATACGATTCAACTTTTTTTTTGACATTTGACGCCGTCGACGACGTCGACATTAACTCTAGCATAAGACTATAAAAGTAGTAGATTCGCCTACGTGCCTGAGTAAGAACCAATAGGTGAGGCGACACCTAGGTTTGGGTAAAAAAGAAACCGAAGTCGATAGATAGTTTATAGAACCTCCACTGGTTTGACTTTCGAGGCTTTACCAGTAGTAAGAACTGGTACCACCACCAATTGGTGGTTGTGGTCACCAATTTGGTGGGAGATTTGTCAGATAAGGATTGATGTTCAATCCTTGCGGTTGGACTTCGGTCCGGCTGATAGTAGCAAAATCTATGTGTTGTTGTGAATCAACAAATAAAAGATCATCTAGATATAATCGGCACTCTAGCAAGGTGTTAGATCATGGGGCTTACCAAAAATTGCCACCTGGGTGACCTGAGGTCGCCTTCGTGTGGTCTCTTGGTGATAGGAGGGGTGAAGGTGACACCCAATTTCACCCGATGTTAAGAGCATCGTCAGGTTAGGCCGCAAGACAGGAACTGACGTAAATCAATGACATATTTGTTTTCGTGTGTCATGCTACTGTTATACATGTTTGGCTTGCATGCTATTGAATTTTGTCAAAATTCGTGGTCGCTTAGAAAATGCATTGTGATAATTTATGGTTGAATGGATACGTGAATTAGGAAAATTGCCGTATTTGGTGTGAAGAACTGCCAATAGTTACAGAAATGAACTATTTTGGGTGGGGCCAGTGGCTTCTTTATCAAGTAAGACAGGAGTTTTGCTGTGAATGGCGAGCGCTGCCGTTCTGTGATAAAAATTTTTTTCTCCGAAAACGGTTGAAGTGTGGCTTCAACAAAACGGTGCTACGTTAAATGTTATATATCGTTATTTGTTATATATAATAACGATTTAAATTATTTCTCTAAATTTTATGTTTATCAAATCTTAGTGTGATATTGCACCATCTAGGTGTCTGTTTAAACATTCCTAATATGATATTACTTAAAATGAATTGTAAAAATTAGTAAATAAGGAATATGTAAAAATAGTAAAGAAATAAAAATCAATCACTCTTATTTGAACTACAAATGACAAAACATTGCAGCGGCGACGAGGAGTTAAAGAAAAAAAAATAAGTAACAACAAAAGTGTGTGTTTAAAACAATCAGTTTGTCTTTCTTATTGCTGCAATATATATTGTATGCAAGCAGATTTTCTGTATTAAATTGTTAATTTTTGGTAGTGGAGGAAAATAATAAGAAGTAAAGATGACCACTTCTCCTCCAGCTCATAATTAAACCCCTTTTGGCAGCCACAGTGGCGACTGGAGTAAGAGAATTTCCACCAGGTATGGATAAGTGGCGCGATTGGCAGGAGAATTTGGACTCGCATTTTATCGAAGTAGCAGTTGAGTATCAGTATGAATGTATCAACATTATTAAAGGGTCTAGAATCTTATAGTCTCCTACGAAAATTATGTTTCCCTGGTTTGCTGGCTAAAGAAAAATATAAGGGATTATGTGACATGTTAGATCTGCACTATTCTTCACCAGTTATAATATTCCGAGAGGGAAGGAATTTTTTCGACGCTAAAAAGAGGGGGGAGGAATCGGTGTCTCACTGGTACGCGCTCCTTAAGAAGTTGGCAATGGAATACAAGTTTGTGTCGCAATTAGAACAGTTTGTTTTGGTTTTGAAGAGAAAATTGTTGAGCGGTTGCGAAGAGGCTGAAGACTTAACATTAGCATGACTCAGCATGGAACAAATGGTGAGGTTAATTATGTCTCGAAAAAGACGTATGAGGGAGCGAAAAAGATCAACAACAAATATGAGGCTACATGCGACAGAGAAAGTAATGGGAATAACGGAAACTAGAAAATAAAAAAGAAATGTATTCATTGTGGCTGGAAGAACCAAGTGAGCGACAAATCGTCGCGTTTCTTCTCCAACCACGTAAGTACATGATAGTCAATTTTCAGAAAACAAAAAACTTAATAACTGTTTAAATATGAGTTATACAAAAATTTTTTTTTCCAAAAATATAGCTGCACGATTTTCTGAAGGGTGTAGAAACATATTTTGAAAAAATTAGTTACTGTGGCCAAATATGTAGCTTACGTGTTTTAGTCATTAAAAACAATCTTAAAATTGTGTCGCCTACGAGGTTTTTGAAATATTATTATCACAGTTCGAAATTTGTATGACCATGTTAAAACCATAGGGTTAGTATTAACAGAACTTAATGACGTGGGTCTCCGTTTAAATTGTAGTAAATGTGAATTCTTTAAAAATATAGTGTCATATTAGGATTTGATATTGATATAGAGAGGTTGAGAGTAACTCCTAATCGTGATTCCTCTGTTTTGAGGCACCAGTAAATCAGAATGTTACGAAAGTAAGAGCACTTGTAGGAATGCTAACCTATTATTCCGAATTCATACATAATTTCACTCATAAACCTTTATGAACTAAAAAAAAGACGTTAAATTTAAGTGGACAGACGAATGTCAGAAAAGTTTACAAATTTTAAAAAGGGAAGTGACATCAGAGACTGTCTTAGTTCGCTGCTTTTGTTTCACGTGCTCTTTCTCAAACTGAGAAAAATTTAAGCACTATTGAAAAAGAAGCATTAGCTATCGTATTTAGCGTGACAAAACTAAGACAGTAAATGCTTGGCATTCATTTTACCCTTGAAACAGATCACAAACCGCTTTTAGCCATCTTTGGTGAGAATAAAGGGCTTCCTGTTATGGCAGCCGTTCGCATTCAGAGATGGGCTTTCATTCTCTTTAGTTTTAATTATACAATGTATTTTGTTAAGGGTACTGAAAATGTGGCGGATCATTTGTCTCGTTTTCCACATCCACAAGTTTAAGAAAATTATGAAGAATACGGCTTTTTAAATTATAGTAGTGAAAATAATAGGTTAGGTTAGGTTAAAAGGGCTGCCCGCAGTAAGCGAGAAAAACACTCGGAGGCCATCAAAAGGCCCATTGTGATGCCAAGAGGACTATACCCTACACACTCTTCTCAAGACGAAGTGGTGGTTCCTGAGAACCACCCAGAACTTCTCACAAAGCTCGCCAGGGCAGCCAGCGGTGCATCCCTGAGGCTGTCAAGATCCCGCAAGAAACGAGAGCCTAGATGTCTAAGCCTACGCTCCTGCAGGGCCGGACAGTCACAAAGGAAATGCTGTACTGACTCCTCCTCCTCCTCATCGAAGCAGCTCCTGCATGTGCCCAATTGCACAGTGCCCCGTCAAGACCCCTACCAGGAGTGCCAACGGCTGTTTCCCAAAAAACAGAAGTTGCCTAGTCCTAGCTCTGCTAAGCGAGGGCCATAGAGTTTTGGAGACTCTACAGGTAGTAATACTTGACCACCTGCTTGTCACCTCCCTCCTTGCCCACCTCTGAAATCTGCCCAGCAGCTCAACTGAGGGAATGTCAATGTCCCTACGCGATACTGCTTCATCCAAGGCCGAACCCGCTCTCGCGCATTCGTCCGCCATCTCATTCCCCTGAATGCCTTCATGCATTATGCTGGCCATAGATAGAATGCATGCCAGTACACATCTCGACTTTATCATCTCCGAGCCCAGGGCTCTAATTGCTGCCAGACTATCTACACATATGTCAATAGATCTTGCCTCCAAATTGAGCCCATCAATCCTTAATGCTACCTCGGTAATGGCATAAATCTCTGCTTGGAAAACTGTCGAGGTATCGGGTAGCCTGAGCGATACCGAAAGACCGAGACCCTCGGAAAATACCCCCGAACCAGTGCCAGTGTCCATCTTCGAGCCGTCCGTAAAAACCAAAGTTGCATTACTACGACTCGCGGAGTTTTCCATCCAGTCCTTCCTTTCCGGGAATGCGACTGAGAAGGATTTGTCGAAGCACATGACCGGAGTCATATAATCAGTCCGTCCCCCCAGGACCTGCCCTCCTACCTTTTGTAGGAGGGCAATAGTGAAAATAATAAGCTAAATTTAAATTTTAAAGATATAGCCAGGGAAACTATTCGTGACCCTATTTTGTCGAAATTGACATTAACATAGGCAATGTGTCTTCACTTAACGAAGAAGAGTTTATACCGTTCGCAAATCACAAAGATGAGCTTTCTATAGAATGCGAGTGTATTTTGTGGGGTTATAAGGTGATAATTCCACAAAAGCTACGTTCAAAAGTTTTGGCCCAACTCCACTATTCACACTTCGGGGTTGTAAACACGAAAGCGTTGGCCCGATCATGTATGTGGTGGCCTAAAATTGACCATGACGATAAAAACTTATTTTCTAATTGTATGTCTTGTAAGTTGAGGCAACCCAGTCCAGAAAAAGGAACGTTAATGCCCTGCATTCATGCTGACACCATGATCACGCCTTCTTACTGATTTTGCGGGTCTTATAAAAGATCTCAATTTTCTTTTCATTACTGATTCACACTCTGAGTGGGTGAAAATTTTCAAAACTAAAGCAATAACCTCAAACTTTGTTATTGGCAAGTTACGTGAAATTTTTTGTAGGTTTGGTGTAATAAATACTCTAGTAAGCGATAACGGACGTCAGTTTACAGCTGATGAATTTCGTGTGTTCTTAAAACCATATAACATCCAGCATATCTTAACGGCTCCCGGTCATCCGGCGACCAATGACCAAGTAGAGAATTTCGTTAAAATGTTTAAAAATGCCCTTTTATTAAATCTTCGTGAGGGAGAGGATATGGACGAAATTATAAATACATTTTTGTTTGACTATAGAACAACAAAGCATTGTTCTGCAGGAGAAACACCGGCAAAGTTGCTATTAGGAAAGGAGATAAAAACTCGTTTTAGTATACTGATTTCACCTTTAGTGAGAACTAAAATTTTAGCTACTCAGTTATCAAAAAAAAATCATAGAGGTACTAGAAGCGTTATCTTTGATACGGGTGAAAATGTTTTTGTCCGTGATTATTCAAATCCAAAGTTGCTTGGCAAAAAGTCGCAGTCAATGAACGTTTAGGTCCTCAGTTTAATCATTGTATTTTAACTCGTAATAACAAGTTGAATAAAAGGCACCTTAACCAGATGATTTCTGGTACAGATGACGAAAATAACAAGGCTGATATCAACAGCCAAGCTGGTGCTGAAGTGTCAAGTAGAAAATCTCCAAACCAGATTCTAGTAGTACATTATTTCTATAAACATGTTTTAAATTCATTAAGATTTTTGAAAAAAATACATTTGTTGAATTCTAAATTATTACTAACGAAAATAAAAAATAATTTTTCGAATTAATGCAGATTTTTTTTGGATAAAATTTTAATGATTATTATTTTTTATACAGTATTTAAAATCTTGAGCTGGGGTTTATAATATTGCGCCATTTAGGTGTCTGTTTGAACATCCCAAATATGATATTAAAGAAATGAAAATAAATCACTCTTATTTGAACTACCAAAGACAAAACATCGCACTTACAAAATCAACTTTTATAATACGATTCATTTTCGAGCCAAATTTAGAGCTACTGGCGACGCTTTTTCGCCTTTTTCATCGTTACGTAGCGCTAATTAACCCATTAAGGCCCAGCTTCGTATACGTTGAGCTACATCGATGAAATTTTCAGAACATATTTTTTTTGGCCCTAATATAATACGAATAAAATTTAAAAAAAATGGAATCGGTGGGAGCCGAGTTAATCCGTGTTGCGAAAACGCAACGCTGGGCTTTAACGATATAAATTTTACCTTTTTTGTAAACTTAAAATTTTTATTCAATGCCTTAAAATCAAAGTAATTAGCATAAACTTATTAAAAAACATAAAATATGTTTAATTATGATAAGCATTGAAGCACTTGGGATGCACAGCTACATTACATTTCCCACATTTATAAATGGTTTGACTGTTGCATTGCCGACAGCGCAATCTTCTATGTTGGCGAACAATAGTGCGATCAATACGATCTGATCGAACAGGTGGTAGTGGAGATGAAACACTGCTTTTGGCTTTTATCCTCTCAACATTTTCCGATTTCAACAAGGATTCAATCACGAACATTCTAAATTCCAGTTGCGAAATAGGAGCTGTCTTTTCCTCTTTTCTCAAGACACAATGCAGTTTCCAAGCGTTTACAAGAGCTGCGTCTAGGGCATTGGTAAAAAGTGGCCAGTACCTTTTTGCCTCTAGCTTGAATGCGATAATTATTTATCGCATTGTCAAATAAGTCAACTCCACCTATTGTCTTATTATAATGGTAAATGGCGTTTGGCATTGGGATATTAATAATTTTTTTATTTTTACGGTCGTATCGTTTAGCTTGTTTCAATGGCTCTACAGATACGCAGTTTGATAAAACAGTAACAACTGAATTGTCATTCCAGCGCACAGCAGCTATTTCGTTTAGTGAATCATAGCAGTAATCAAAGCTTCCACGTTCCTTTTTCTTAAACATTTTAGGCGAAGATAGTTTCGCATTGCTTTTCCGATTTTCTCTAACTGCACCTATAAAATCATGTATGTATATACGTACATATGTCAGTAGTAATAAAAAACCAACAAATTAATTTGTTTTCAAACAATACCTGTTGCAAAATATCCCAAGCTTGATAAATGAACTACTAGCTTGTAGGAAGTGAAGAAGTGCATACTGAAGAAGTGCATACTGTTAAGGCCCAGTGTTGCGTTTTCGCATCACACGTATTGTCACCCATAAAAAACATGTTAGATGCATAATAAAGTTTATTATTATAACAAATACCTAAATATACATCTATTAGCTACCTTCATTAAAACTCACTCGTTCAAATATTGTTTATTGGTATTTTTTTGTTTGATTTTGTAAAATTACCGAAAAACTAAGAAAAACTGATTTTTTTTAAAAAAATTTTTTATGTAAAAAACTTAATTAAGAAAAAAATCCTGAAACACGTCGATTAGTTTATAAACTAGAATCTATTTCCTGATCTTTAGTTTTCATATAAATTAATATGGGTAGTGCTGAGAGCTGATTGAAATGAGTGGTGCGAAAACGCAACGCAGGGCCTTAATGGGTTAAGTAACATTTTTTGTCGTTATTAGTTCATCATGCAACTGAATTAGTCGTGAAATCACTGTCACCCTTTTTCGTGTTGTACAGCGTAATAAGCGCAACAATGACGATTGTGGAAAGTTTTTTTATTAGGTCTACATCAGTTTCTTTAAATGCATTTCAGTCAGACCGAGTATTTAAATTCAAAGTTTTTATGAAATCAAGCTTTATAAGACAGTTTTTATCAATCTGTTTGCTTTGAAAAAATGCTTATAAGAGAAATAAATTATGAAAAATGAAGTCAACATTGCTAAGTGTTGTTCTTTCCTCTATAATAAATGAAATTTTAATTTAAAATTTTTATCAATTTGTGGCAAGCAAAATATTATTGTAAAATTATTCTTCACCAACAGTCTGCATTTCTTATATTTGGCTTAGGAGCTGACATTTCATTGTCAAACACTTCAGTGGCACTTATTGAAGAAAAACAATTACAATTATTTTCAAATTACCTCTTCGCTATAGTTCACATACAATTTGAGATCGCAGCTGAAAGAAAGAAACAACTTTAGTGCCTCCGCGTGTTCTTGAGATGTAGGTAAACATTTTTTTTAAAGCTCTTAGTCAATTAAAAATTTTGTTCCCTCATAAATAACAATCGCTACGATGTTACACACACAAAGCAACACGTATAATAAAAATGTATGTATATATGTAAAAATATATTGTAAAAAATGAGATATAGGAAAAATATATTTAGTAGTGTTTAGGAAACCAATTTGTACCTTACGTTTGAAACTCTTTAATAATGTGAGCATCATTGATGTCTCAAATAAAAACAATAATAAAGTTCATACGAAAAACAAAATATTTATCCTTTAAACTTTAAGGAAAGCGTAGAAAGCCAGACAAATTACTTAAGAGCGTTTCTTAAACTAAATAGTTCTCTAACTAAACAATTCTCACTTATAGGTTTTCGTCCACGTGATTAATTCAGCTTTTCAGCCCAGAAGGTAAAGCAATATTTTTAGTCGTTAGGCCAAAATAGGACGTTTAGTTTATTACATGGGAAGCCATATTTCTTTACAAATAAATTTTCTGCAATATGTAGAAATTTTTCCACCACTTTATTTAATTCCATGTTGCTTTCCTTAGCTGGAAACTTTTTTCACTACGGCTGTTAGTTTTAGCAAACAAGGACAGAACGAAAACAACAAAGTTATAAAAAGGGTGATCTTTTTAAGGCAGATAAAATGTAAGAAATGATTAGCTGCGAAACAATATGAAAAATTCTATCAAATATTCAAAATGTTTAAGCAAATCAGTCACCGGGTTGCTCTATTTGCAGACAAATATATTATGCCGAGCGATGAGGCTGGGCAGTAAAGAAAATTGCTGCACTATAAATAGAAGAACAGCAATGCTGATGTCATCATTATACCTTGTTTCTACAAACACAGAGCCGAAGCTCGCGATTAGTTAATCAAGATGGTTACCGCACCATAACCTTAATCGTTGCCAGATTTAAGCCGGATGGTACAACGTGTCATCGTCTTCTTAAACTAAGATTTATCGGCTCAAAGTAACGATTTTCCTTAAATTTCATGACCCGATAATATGAACGCACGAGATGACATGCATGTGCCTGCTAAAAGCAATTACACAAAAGCAAGTGATTTAATATACGCAATGAAGCACGATAGTGTGAACCATCGATAAATGAATTATTTTGTTGGCCGATAAAATGGGCACAATATGCGACCACACAAAAGTATATCAAAGCGGCAATATTGATCAAATATGTGTAATGCAGCAAACAAAACATCAATAAGGCTGACGTCGGAGTGGGCGCTACAAGCACTAAAGCGATATGTTATCGTCATATGTAAAGTTGGTTGCATTACAATATTGGGTACCTGCGGTAAATTGACAATAAAATCTAAATTTTTTAACCGATTTTTATGGTTTATAGCTTATTTTATTTTTAAGATCTATTCTCAGAAAAGTGGTCAAAATGTTCAATATTTGCTTTATGTTGTTTTAATTCCATTTTTAAACTAAAAAAATATTACGAATTTTGCACGAAAAAAATTGTTTTTCTCCATTAATTTCTGAATAGGTCCAAAACGATAAGAGATAGAGAAAAATTATATTCGACTAAAAAAAATTAACAATTTACATTACAAAGTTCGACTAATAAAAATTCATACATAATTTAATATAAATAAAATTTTGTTAAATCGGATGACTCGTTCTCGAGTTAGGGTGAAATATGTCTCCGTACCTGACTAATTTAGGGGAAAAAATTTGCTACGTCTATAAAAAAAATCCACACCTGATGGAAAAAAAAACCAAAAACGTATTTGAGTTTAGCGCATCAAAATCCATATAGTCCACAAAGTTTTATTTTATTTAAAGTGTTATTAAACTGAGAATTATTATTCAGTAGCTCGCTTCTGTAACTCTCACATCGAGAAATTTCTCACACAAAACGATGGTAATGAAGAAAAAAATATGTGAATTAAAACAAAAAATCGTTTCTCAAATGCAAGTATTTCTGTAATTACTTTTTGGGAGAACTGTCTCTCATTTTACCATTTTTGAGGTAAGTCATTGGAAATTTGTGAATAAAAGTGTTTCTGTAAAGAAATTTTTTGAGAAGTTTTACACTTGATTTATCAAAACAAGTCACAATTTAAAACGACGCGGAAAGAACATGTTATATAAAAATATATAATATTTTTTAATGGGTTAAGCGTAGTACACTGTTTAATATTTCATGTGAAATTCTGACGGAACCCATATAAAAAATATTCAATCGAAATATTTGTGGAAAAATGTTGGTAAACTAGTATTTTGTTTTAATTATGAAAAACATGTGAATTAATATGAATGTTATTTATTTCGTGCGATAATTTTTTTAAACTAAAAATTTTCTCATTGAAAATGGAAGACATAATTTCAATTAAAATGGAAAAAAACTGAAACTGATATAACTGATGTTGCGCAACATTTTCCACAAACTTAAACAGAGTACTAGGCTTAAATGCTTAGAGTTAAGTTTTTTATACATATATTTTAATTATTTGCTTTTTTATATTATAATTATTTGCTTTTTGTTTATTTATTTTTTATTCATATCTGTGTGTATGTACTCACACATATGTATGTGTATATTCACAAAAATAAAATTTTATTAATTTATTATTTATTTAATTTAGTTTTATTTAATTTTTTTGAATAACAAATAGTTAATAATAATAATTTAGTTTCCCGTAATGGGAAACTAAATTGCATATACAAAGGGGTAACAGCACTGTTGTGTCACAGCCAATAAAAATACTGCGTGGAATATACTAGAGCGATTCGCTTAGACCTTTATTATTCTGTATGGCAATAAACCCTCTATATGGGTATAAACTTAGCCCTGCAACAGATATAATCTCGCACTGTTTCTATATGGATGATCTAAAACTTTATGCAAATACAAAACAAAACCGAGATAACTTATTGAGAATAGTTGAAATGTTTTCAAGAGATATTAAAATGAAATTTGGGATCGAAAAATGTAAAACACAAAATGTAACTAGGGGAAAATATACAACCTCTCGAAATTTTCTAACTACGGACCTGGAAAACATAACACCACTTAGAAGATACGAACTTTTTTATTTGTAATATTGTCATAATTATATGATATTATATTATATATTTATATTATATATTTATTGAAATTTATTTGTTGAAAATTGTAAGCGATAAAACCGGAACATGTTTCGCTTATCATAGCATATATATAACTTTTTCATTTTGCTTAAAGAGATACTTCCAGTTCTGGTTGCTTTTGGGAATCTTCGCGAACTTGAGCAGAAGTCACTAATCAATTTCTTTGCTAAGGCTGCCCGAAAATCAATCGGGGTCACTTCTTTCGCAAAGCTGTTAGCCAGCATGAGTTTGCTGTATATCACGTAGCTGGGCAAGTATGTTTGACTCTGGTCGTCAAAGGGTTAGTTAATTTTTTTTACACAACAAATATTCTACTTATTTTTTCTTATTTGTTTACTTTTTTGTTTTTTGACATTTGGTTTATTGTAATATTCCAATAAAAACGTAATTAGTGTTGCTTCTTTTCACTTTAAGTTACAAAAACATTTTTTCTCACAAATCGAGATGTGATGGAATTTTTGTTTCACACTTCATGTGAGACATGTTACGATGCGAGAATTACAGAAACGAGCTACAGGTTCCAGTTAAAATCCAAGAATTTGAATATTTTTTTTTAAATTCTGTTTTTTATTTAGAGTAGAATATCTAAAATATTTCTAGCAGAACGGATTAGTATTGATTTCAAAGGAGCTGCGCAATTTCATCAGCGTTCCACTTTAAATAAAAATTCGAATAAAAATATTAAGAAAAAAAGCAATTTGTAAATTCTCGAATTTGATATTGAGTCTGAATTATAATTTTTAGCTCAATAATCACTGGTTCATGCTGTTAACGAGCCTCAATTAACGGCTTGAGAGACAATCTCCCTTATTCTGTAACTAATTTTCAACTTCAAGACAATATCGCAAATTGGATACTTTCCCAAGCCTTCTGCACCACAATGAAAACTTCTAGCATCCTGTGACTACTCACTAAAGTCTTAAATATAAAAATAACCTGTTAGAAAATGTTAATTGCTGAAGGAAGAGAACGAAGAAGTGTCCTATTCTTTATATTGTATTGACTTGGCGTTGACAAATAGGTATAGAATAAAGGGGAAAATTGTTCGGTTATTCATGACATACAGCTTGAAATCGAAGAAGTGGCCCGAAATCATACGTCTACAATGCATTTCATCAGGAACAATACAATATGCCCAAAATAGTTTTCAAATGTTAACGTCATGTGTTAATATTACGAATAAAAATATTTTTGTGTTTTTTTTTTGCAATTTAAAGTTCCCTTGATGTTGAAAAAACACCCTCCATTTGCTTAGTTTTAGTTTTAAGGTGTTTTAAGTTTTCAGTTAAGACTGCAAACTTCAACTTCTTAATGATTGTAAAATGGTATTTGCACAAGCGAATACCCGCAAATATTAGAAAAGTTAACCCATTAGATGGCAATTATAAGAAAAAGAACAATTTGTGTTATTTGACAGAAAATAACTATCGAATCTTTAAGAATATGTTACGAGTATTTATAAAAACTGGGAACTTTTTAAAGGTGTTTAATAGTTATTTCTAGGTAACACGAAACGATTGACTAAAGGTACGTTCACACTTATCAAATATTTGCCCAAAAAATCGTAACCACTAAACACTAATAAAAAGCTTTTTAATTCAAAAATGTATATATTAAGTGAAATAGTCTCGCATAATATTGGCTTCATGACACTGTCTATTAGTTTTGTATGAAATTGTTTTACTAAATAAACACGTATCTGAAGAAAAATATTTTTCATTAGTATTTAGTGGTTACGCTTTTCAGGGCAAATATTTGATAAGTGGAATTAGAATCGGTAGCACAGAATTTGTAAATTTGAAGTACAGAGTAGTGAGTGCCCAGGATGCTGTACAATTTTCACCAATTAGGACTCACGTAGACTGGGTTTGCTATCAAAACTGCCCATCTATGCAATTCAACATTATGCATGAATATCACAAAGTGAACTCATATCCTAATTGTCAGCTTCAGCAAGCTTTTCTAGGAGTCAATGAAATTATTTTTATTGTAATTATTTTCAGTTCTAATTTCGGGCACTTGTTGTTTTGAACGTACAAAATACTTCTTCCCCATTTTTGGGTGTCCGGCATATTTTGTTTTCGGTTCAATTCTCAGAAATCCATTTCATATCCGGGGGCCCAACGTACATTCACAGATTTTGGGCAACTGTTTATAGGTGCAATTGATTGATTGTTACATAATTTTTCTATTAGGATAAAATGAACATAGGTTTTTTTTCGCAATTCACAAATTTTCTTGCTGCGTGGCCGTACTGGAAATTATTAAAAAATATGTGGCATTTGCAAACCTAAGTTGCCCCGTTGATACTTATGGATTAATATTAAGGCAAATGTTGGAAGTAGAATTTTATTAATATCCTTCTGTTGTCCTAAATATTTAAAAGGCACAACAAATTATAAAAAAAGAAAACGGGAAGTAATAAAATTTAATTTGCTTAAAAGTTTTCGAAGAATATACTTGTTGTAAAATTATTGTTTGTGTTGTATCAGTTGCTTTTTTGCCATAATTTATCGCTGATTTTTGTTTGCTGATACTATTTTCTGTTGGTTAAAGTTTTCTGAAATACAAAAGAAACATTTTGTGTTTTTTCAGACAGGTTTGTTTAAAAGGTTCAATATATATTCAAGGAACTTTATTAAGTTTGTTCAAGAGGAGTGGAGAAAGTTCTATATTAAAAGAAAGATGGCAATAAATTTAAACGTAAATATACATTTTGTTTTCTCAACATTTGCGGTATTTTAGCCGAAAATAACATACAGCACCACAACAGATAATAAGAGTAATTTTGCCAATAATTTATGTTATTGTTGAAAAGTTGTTAATAATGTATTTCTTGCTAAATGGAGTAATGAGTGATCTACCGAAACCACTTGCAACATTTATTATTTATTTTATATTTTATTTTTACGTATATTTTTAAATTGCCTCGTAAGAACAATACCAAAAAGAATTCAATGTTTTGTTAAGATATAAGTGGCATTCCTTTTTGGGTGTTGTTTGACTAATTAGCATCTGGTAATTTTGTTTGAATTTTTGAAACAGAACAAAGTTAAAAGCAATAATACCCAATAATAAGTACAATATATTGCGCATAACGTGCTAACGTTTTCTCTTAGTTAACATATTTTCCCAGTCACCCTCAAGGTAAACTGTTTGCGCTTTAGGTCTTTGACCTTTTTAAACTCTTCCCTTTTGTAAAATGGCCTTCTATATAATTTTTGCTGCCATCTAATTAACACATTTATAATTGTCAGTGAAATACATTTACATAACACAAGGCAACAAAATTTATTTTCATTACGGATTTTTTTAAACAGCATATGGGCATTTCCACTTTGGCGTTACGTTACTTTTGTACGACGATATGTTGAAAAAATCTTTAAAAACCAGAATTTAAATAAGTTTTTTTCTCACATTCGAGAAGTAATTGGATAGCTCTATATTCAGTAAAAACAATGCAAATAATCGAGCCCAAGGATTTCAAGATATACTCAAAATGACCTGGCGTTACATTACAAAAAACGGAAGTGCGATTTGACTTTGATGAATTGGGCAAATCTTTTTAATCAAAACTTCTTTGGTAGAATTTGGACTAATATACAGTTATTTTCCAAGTTATCAAATGAAAAACTCTTTTCTTCTTTTTCTTCCTATAGGAAAAAAGATCTGGCGTTACGTTACTAAAATTTCCACTTGATATTTATTTTGCTAAAAAATACGAAAATGACATAAATATTAGAAAATTATATAAAAAAACTGCATTTGTTGTTTATGTACATATAGTATATAGGTACATACATATGTATTTATTACTTGTGAATACGTTAGATATGTATATATTATTTTAAAATAGGTTTATTTGAAGATGCAGTTTCAGCTGCTTTTATTTGCATGTCTTCACTGCATGATAAAAAATGATTAAAGTATTCTTCCGACCTGTGGCTTGGATACTAATATCGTCTTTGAAATAAAAATCCCGAACAATTTGTTTCTTTTCATCTGTTGCAGATTTTATTTCTTGTACCAAAGGTGATGTACTATTTGTGCCATACTTTTCATAAACTATGTCAACAACATGAGCTCTTTTTTTGGATCGACTGGCAAAGCATTCTTAACTTCAGTTAAGGCTTTTCCTAATGTTTGTTTGCATCTGTAAGGCTGATTGGCTAGCGAATTTATATTGGATTGGTTTTTCTTTTCAAACGCAAATTTTCTTGGCTTTTACGGTTTTGTTCTTTTTCTTTTGCTGTGGTACTTTGGTTTGATTCCAACACATTTTTCCTGTATCTGGATACTAGTTTTTTCACGGCTTATTTGAAGCCTACGGGGATCCAATTTTAGTTTGTCCATATAGCGCTTTGAGTAAATTTTGCTTTCCATCGAAGATTCCATCTGCAGAAACCAACATTTTAATTTACTTTAAAAACAATAACACCATGCAAATAAATTACTCACAATCTGGCGTTACGTTACACACGTTTGAGATAATGAAAACAAATGTTATTTTGTCTGGCGTTACGTTACATTGGAATAACGTTTAAAGAAAAATAAAATTTGACCGTTAATAGATACTAAATTTATTTTTTGCATTTGTTTTATGATTAAATATTTTTGTAGCAACAGTTTTGCAATAAAAGTATTATTATGAAATTTCTCTTAGGAATGTTAATTATAAAGAGAAAATGCCCTTGAAGTTAAGAAACACTTACCAAAACGAGAACTTCATATTTGTAGCCAAGAATGATAAAATAAAGATTACGCCAACAAGCTGAAATAAAAAAACTTTTCTGCGCATGATGGAACTCTGACGTCACTCAATATGTGTTCTGATTGGCTAATTAAATTCAGCTGGAGGACTATTATGTTATTGTAAAAACAGGACTGTGGGGCAAATTACGATTTTTCAAATTAAATTTGTTTGATAATAAATAATTTAAAAAAATTATTTTTTTTTATTTGAAATTGTTAATTTATAGTTATTTTATATAAATACTAGCAGGCCCGCCCGGCATTGCTCGGTGAGTTAATTGGGTGGAAATTAGTTTAATAGCGTTTATACCTTTTGGTAATATATGGTTACTTTGCTGTTAAATAATATTTTTTGCTTTAAAGAAAAAGGCATATATCTTAATTATAAAAATATTTAAAATGAAAATTTACTATAAAATCAATGCTTAAGATCCGACCGCTCAAGTATATATATATATAGAAAGTCATATATCGTCACAGAATATGAGAAACGAAAAAAAATACAAAATAGATTTTTTTAGTTTTTTCAGATCGATAAAGTCAGAATAAATCTCTGTTAGATTTTTTTGGAGTTACTATACTTTAGTTTCAGTTTCCTTCTCAATAATCCTTTTAATTTGATACCCATATCGTGTGGTGTATAAAAAGTAGTCGTATGACCATTTTGGGGCGTGTCTCAAAAAGTGTTTCTAGATATTTCATTATATTTTGTGTTCCCACTTCCAAAACTTCTTGAATTTGGTACCCATGTCATGGGAGTGGTACGCTCTTTTGTTTGTAAGAGGTCTTATTATATTTTATGTTTATTCTCAAAAATCCCTTTCATTTTATACCCGTATAACGTGATTGGAAAAGAGTAGTGCTCCGCTATTTTGAAGCGTCCACCATATTGTTTTTGAAATAATTTTATTATGTTTTATATTTCCTTTTCAATCCCTCTCATTTGATACCCATATCATCGGGGTAGATAAAAAGGGATGGCCCACATCTATGGGGTATCCGCCATTTTGTTATCCTATGTCCATCTCCTGACTCTAAGCTAAATTCCCACCAATTTGCAACCAAATCGGTTAAGCCGTTCTTGAGTTATAAATAGTGTAACTAACACGACTTTCTTTTATATATATAGATTGAACCCAAGTGCTAATTATTTTTCAATTTTCCCCATTCAAAACTAATTTTTTTGCTTGCAAAATATCAGCCATAACTTCCTTTGAGCTTCATTTCTTGGAAAACTATAAAATGACACAGCTTTTTGTAAACAAACAAAATTTTGATAACAATATTTTTTTTGTATCTTGGACCAGCACTCAGGGGATGACCCCTATATATGCAATGCATTGCGCCGGAACTGAAAACGAGGGGATAGTATTGAGGGGACAGATTAGGAAAGATGAGAAGATAGACAGTGTTTTTTGTAGCTATTTCAACTTTTTACTTCGCCGGCTAATTTTTTGCTACAGGGCCGACGAAGGTGGGTGCTGTTAATCTGCTTTTAGTACATGATAGTGTCAGCCGCTGCCAATTATGTTCAGTGATCAGTGACTATGCCTTCATCATTGAAACAGGCTGGCAACAACTAACACCACCACGCACTAATGCTGATCAGAAGAATTCAACTCAATATTTCATGACTCAGCGCGGGCTCGAACTCACGACCTTCCGCCTCATAGTCTTGTGTTCTACTACTTCAGCCAACAGCACCCACAACAATATACAATATAACAATATTACAAATCAAGTTTTAATAAGTTTTTTACACTTTAAGCTATTAATAATTATTTTAATATATTTATTTTTAAATATAACACAATATATTATAAAATATAACAAAAAACTTGCACTCTCATAAATCCGATTTAATTTGCTTGTTGGAAATCTCTCTGAGTGACTTGAAAATCTCTCTGAGTAAATTGAGTGAAGAATTGCCAAATATATCATTAGTTTTGCATATAATAAACATTTGGCAATCTCTTCGAGGGAACAAATACGTCATCAAACGGTAAATCATGCGCAAGGCGTAATCTTTATTTTATCATTCTTGTTTGTAGCTCAGTATTTCACCATCCTAACAACGAAAAACTTCGAGCTCCTAAATTTAATTTATTTTAGAGGTTTCTCTTTTATAATACGTTAGGAAAAAATCTGTTTGTTAACTTTTAATATTTCGATCAAGGTGGAATTTTTTCTGGAAATGCCCATATCATATGCAATTTATGAATAGGATTTTTTATAACAGCCACTTTAGTGCAAGACAACAAATTCGAACTTTAATTCCTTTTTGGGATGTTTCAATGCTAATTCAACGTATATAATAAGTAGGTTCGATGTTTTACAACGATAAGCGCTCAATATAATTATAACATATGAACTGTAGGAACAAATCGAGGATCGTCGCTGTTGTGACAGGCCACTTAACTATCGGCCGATTCATCTTCTTGATTCTTGATTCGTCAATTGCCAGACGATGTACAACAGGTCCTTCGTCCGTCCATAGAAAATAACGCGTACTTTTTCCATCCCGAGAATGTTTTGTTATCGATGATAACAGGCCAAGATTCGCTAGTAAGTTCAGATGGCTATGCTAAGATTTTATCAGCTCGAAGTGAAGCAACGGTATGCAATCGTCAAATGTTCGGTCCACGAGTTCATAATATCATTAACTTCGAGAGTGACTCATATTTCAATATGATCAATTGGACCAAACTTGAATTGACTGAGCCGCCATGCATTTTTTCTAAACTCAAGAGCCGTCGAAAATATAGCCAACTTGCATCATTTCAAACTATGATTGAATAAAATTTTTTTGTTTTAAATTAATTTTTTTAATCCTTTTTGAATAAGTTAGGATTATATGTGTAAGTTCTATTTGGGATATGATGGGTAAGTACAATGATTATTGAAAAAAAAGGCTAGAGAAAAACATCGATATATCACACTTTAAGATCAGATTTAAATATCGACGATATGGCAAAAAATTTAAAAATGCTACCCCTACGTTCGGCAAAAAAAGAACAAATTTTTTTTTCGAAACCGCCTTGCCACAATGCTTTATGTTCGGTGGTGTACGGCGAACTATATATATATATATATATATATATATATATATATATATATCCCCTCCTCTAACCCTCCACCTACCTTTGCCCCCTAACTGACCCTATAAAAAAAAGGAATTTTCTACATTTAATTATCCCAAAATTTTCTTTTTAAGTTCTTACGACAAAGGGGAGATATATGCCCACGGCCATTCCTGAGTAAATATCGAAAACAAAACACTAATAATAACACAAAATATGGTTTAACATTCTTAATTTTCATGCACTTTTGCAATGAATTCCACAATAGAAGATAATAGAGTGAACGTTTTCAAAGGTCAAAAGCACCAAGCATCCTTATACTACTGTTTTGCCGCCATTTTAGTAAATTTAATGACAAGTTAAAAATACTAGATGAAGGGTCAAATACTGAAAATAAATTTGTTATAATTTTTAATGTAAAGAATTTATTAGTTTAATATTATCTATTAATTTTGATTTAGGTATGATATTAATAAATGAATAGTAATTTATTATATTAAAAATTATATATGTAATTGAAAAAATAATAAATAATCTTAATCAGGCAATTGGAGCTATTTGTGGAATTAAAAAATATAAAAAAAATGATAATTTTAGTTTAGCCATTAGTCTTGACAGTTCATATTTGGCAGTCGTGAAGTAGACACGTGGCAAATTTATTTTGGAAAAATATTCAATAAACCAACGTGTTGTAATCGGATTATAATGGAATTACTGCGAGACCTCTTTCCACAACAAGTTATTTCAAGAAATGGTGATGTTGATTGGCCTCCATGGTCGCCGGATTTGACTGCTCCGGACTTCTTTTTGTGGGGATATCTGAAAAGCAAGGTTTATGCAAACAAACCAGAAACGCTTGAGCAACTCAAACAAAATATTCGTGATGAAGTTAATGAAATACGGCGTGAAATGTGTGAGAATGTAATGACAAATGAGGCTAACAGAGGTGAACATTTATCTGATATTGTATTCCATACATAATTAAATAAATAAAACATTTATGAATATAAGATCCATTCTCTTTTATTTAATCATTGTAAACAACATAGTAGTATACCTTCCCGGCGGACGGTTATTGTGACGGATATTGATATTGTGACGGTTTTTCCAATTGCAAGCAATACTTTAAGTTAGCGAGATTTATTGATGATATGTACATATATATTGGACTTCATAGATACAAGGCAATGGGAGATTATTAAAAAATTCAATAATCATAAAAATAGAGTTCTTATTTATTAAATATATGGAGGTCAAATAAACCTTCTGAGCTGTTTTATTTTTCTTGACACAGGTATCATTCTGAAAAATGCTCTATGAATGCCAGCAAAAATACACATACAATATACGAGTATTATAAAGTGTTTTTTTTTAATGAACTTACCCCAAATAAAACTTCCGAACTTTTTGGAGTACAGTGTACGTTAGCTACTTCGCAATACCCGCTTTTTTTGCTAAGATTAATAGACGAACTCAGCTGCAAATATAAAACAAAATGATAATTAAAATACATATAACGACGAGAATATACACAGATAAATTTATGTATTTGGGAATTGTTTTTCAAAACTTTCTTTTTAATTTTAATTATTTTAATTATTTCTTCCCCAATTTAAAATAATAAGGTTTAAATTGAAAATGGATGGGCTTGATCTAGTTCCTGTGCACATTTTACCGGCGCTTTTACTCACAATAGAATCTTACAATGTATAAAAATATTATTTCAATTAAATAAAAAACTTAAGCAAATATCAAAGCTGTAACAAGAACTCTTTCTATTTTTTTACTTTTTCATACATTTTGGCAAGCTTTTCCCCATTTTAAATTGTCGTTGTAAGAGATAAACAAAACAGCAAGAGCTAATGATTGTGTTATGGTAGACAACAATTCAACATTCAAATTATGCAGGCCAAAAATAAAAAAAATTGTCAACATTACATCCGTTAGAATTGGCTCTTTAGTGCGACATGAAAGCATGTAGGCATCATTGTTTAAAAAAATTTATCAAATAGATATCATGGAAATTTGGTTGAAACAACAAAGACAAAATCAATTTGGTGACAATTTATTTTCGGATTTAACGCCTCTGGAGTACTTTTTATGCTGGTACCTTAACTTACTGGATTATGACGACAAACCAGTGTCTCTTGAAGCATAGGAAGCTAATATTCAAGCCACCATTGACGCTATCCTGCCAAATTTATAGTAAAAAGTAGAAAAAAATTCTATTGATCGAATGAACCATTTAACTCGTAACCGAATCGAGCATATGCCGGAAACCGTATTTAAAAAATAAACGTCATGAAAATATCCACCAGATTAAAAAGAAAATTCAATCCTACAATATTTTATTCTTGTATTATCATTTTAAGTTCTCAAGCAGCTAAAAAATACCTGGTATATATTTTTATATGGGTTTTTGTTGCTTCCGGATAACAATTTTTAATAAATATTTTTAAATTACCTCAATATTTTTAAATTACCTCAAACTCTACACCCTGAAAAATGTACATACATAAAAGAAGCAAATGTATTTATGCCACATTCGAAAACAACAGCGCTAACAATGACTAATTAAAATATTGTAAAAGTTACAATCTCAAGTATACTAAGTGCATTTTATCACACACACTTTTTAAAATAAAATTAGACACAATTTTTAAAACAATATTTACCTATTTAACGTTTAGCCTATATGTGTCCTAAAAATGAACACTTTATGGTTATGATTTTTACAAAACGGGCATCAACATGATTACATTAAACTTAAATTTTGTCAAAATATTGATTATGTCGCGTCAACATTATTAACCCAGATTATTAAATAAAACTGGAGTAAGAGATTTAATCCATACACATGCAAAAACGCATATACACATTCATGTGTACGCACACATATTCACGTACATACAAATACACGTAATTACTTTTTCGAAATTCCCCTGAATGGAAATGAATGATTCAAGACTAGACAGTTAAACAATTTCTCGATCATTCATGTTGCCAATGTCAACAATTTGTCTACACTATTTTCACTGTTTCAATTGGAAAACTGGATTCTTCTTTTCATCATATTTAGTGGAAATTTTAAAATGAAAGCATAAAATTATTTTAATGATATAAAAATTAAGGTTGATAGGTAAAAACATGCATGTGTACCTATTCATACATAATATTCATATATGTGTATGTATGTACATAAGGGCGTCGCCGTACAACGAATATAAAGCATTGTTGCAAGGTGATTTCGAAAAAAAAATGTTTTTTTTTTGCTGAAACTAGGGGTCGCCAAAATAAATTTTTCGTTATATCTTCTACATTTATAGTCGGATCTCAGCACAGCACGCAAAAAATCATTTAACTTTTGCTAAGGAAGTTTTTCAATAATTCAAACAGAACTATTAAAAAATAAGTAAAAGTGCTATATTCGGCTGTGCCGAATCTTAAATACCCTTCACAGATGTAATTCTTCTTTCTTTCTTGCTAAAACAGGAAGTAGGATTCATGTACCATAAAATATATATTATTTGTTCGACCGTAGTCGAAATTTAGATTTTTAAATTGTTAATACCAATTTTGTTCTTCCTGAATTATAAAATAGTTTTAATTAGCAAAAACAACAACGTCAATTGCCTATTTGGTTACTTTTATGTATTTCAATTTCCCAACCCTGGAAACGAAATTTACATTTTTTTTACCAATGCAACTCTTAACGAGGCATGAAATAGTTTCATTTAAGAAAAAAATAATATTTGGAACCATTTTAGTCATTTTCATGTAGTACTACAAAATATTGCAGTTAGTCTGGAGTCTAAATTTTGATTTTTTTTTTTGTAATTTTTGATACCAATTATGTCTTTCCTGGACTAAAAAATAGTTTAGTATTTTGGTTACTTTTATGTAAAAAATCACATCCCTGGAAGCGAAATTTATTTATTTTTTTCCCAATCCTAGTCTTCATTAGGTATAAAGTCTTTTACTTAAGAAAAACTTGCAATCATTTTGGTCACTTTCATGTACTACAATATATTGCATGTACCAAAAAAACTTTAAACTTCCCAACCCTGAAACTGAAATTTTAATTTTTTTTGTTTTATTTTTTCATGAGGAATAGAGTAGTATTATTTAAGAAAAATTTACAATTTTCAACCATTTTGGTCACCTTTATGAACTATAAAATATTGCACTGGTCCATACCTGGATTCGAAATTTTGATTTTTTTTGGAAAATTTTGATACCAATTTTGTTCTTCCCAAATTATAAAATAGTTTTAGATAGCAAAAAAACAACGTCAATTGCCTTTTTGGTTACTTTTATGTATAAAAAAATTTCAATTTCCGAACCCTGGAAGCGAAATTTTAATTTTTTAATTTTTTTATCAATGCAAATCTTCATGAGGTATGAGGTAGTTTTGTTTAAGAAAAACTCAAATTTTGTAACCAGTTTGGTTTTACATGACATTACATTGTACTACAAAATATTGCATGTACCAAAAAAAAATTAATTTTCCCAACCTTGAAAGCGATATTTTAATTTTTGGTTTTTTTTATCACTGCAACGCTTCATGAGGTATAAAATAATTTTTTTTAAGCAAAATTTCAAATTTTTAACCATTTTGGTCACTTTCATGTACTATTAAATATTGAATTTTTCCATCCCTGGATTCGAAATTTTATTTTTTATTTTTGAATTTTTTGATATCAATTTTGTTCTTCCTAAATTATAAGACAGGCTTAGTTAGCAAAAGAAAACAATAACATCAGTTGTCTGTTTGATTACTTTCACGTATAAAATAAATGCAATTTCCCACCCCTGGAAGCAAAATTTGAATAAAATAACCAATTCAAATCTTCATGACGTATAAAGAGGTTTTGTAAAAGAAAAACATAAAATGTTTAACAATTTTAGTTACTACATGTACTACGATACAAAATACGGAATGGGCCGAAAAAAAAATTTTAATTTTCCATCTCTGGAAAATTTTTTTTATTTTTTTAGTTTTTAATAGACCTTGAGGCTTCCCAAAGCAAAAAATAGGTTCAATTTACAAACATTAAAAAAAAATGATTTTTGGTATAAATTTTGCGTCGAGAAATAGTTGTAAGCTTCCCAGCTCCGGAACCATACTTCGGATCTTTCTGAATAGCACTCTATTTAAGTTCATTTCCAATCCAACGGTCTAAGAACGAAGTCTCTATCTCTTCTGGGGGCTTGGAAAAACCAATTTCACGTACAGACGGACAGACGGACATCGCTCAATCGTCATCGCTGTTCATAAGGATCCAGAATATACATATATACTTTATGGGTTCCCATGTGCATATCGAAGAAATTACACACGGAGTGACAAACCTATATATACCCTTTCACTTTTTGTGAAGGGTATAAAAAGATATATGTACATACATATACCGAACGTAGGGGTAGCCTATTTATCATATCTTCGATATTTACAGCTCCTTGATTCTTGAAAACAAATTTTTGGAACTGGTCCTTCTCTGTCCATAGAAAATAATGCGTACTTTTTCCATCCCGAGAATGTTTTGTTATCGATGATAACATACCAAGATCCGCTAGTGCGTTCAGATTGCTATGCTAAGATTTTATCAGCCCGAAGTGAAGCAACTGTATGCATTCGTCAAATGTTCGGTCCACGAGTTCATAATATGACAAACCTCGAGAGTGACTCATATTTCAATATGGTCAATTGGACCAAACTTGAATTGACTGAGCCGCCATGCATTTTTTCTAAGCTCGAGAGCCGTCAAAAATATAGCCAACTTGGATCATTTCAAAATATGGTTGAATAAAATTTTTTTATTTTAAATTAATAATATGGGTAATTTCCTTTTGGGATATTATGGGTAAGTACAATGATTATTGTATAAAAAAAAGACGAAAGAATGACATCGATATATCACACTTTAAGATCCGACTATAAATGTAGAAGATACAATGAACAATTTATTGTAGCGACCCCTACTTTCGGCAAAAAAATTTTTTTTTTCGAAATCAACTTGCTACAATGCTTTATATTCGTTTCTTTTTCGTAATTTTGTTAAGCAAATGATATATTTTTATGTCAAAGAAGGTCCAACGCGTTAAACTTAGAGCCATAAAATAAAAAATAATAATTTTTGGACTCCGCCGCCATTAGTGGACTTTATTATATGCAAATATAATGTAAAAATTTAACAAATTGTTTTACTTAAGCCTACATTCCTTAAACGCTTTAATAACGATACTGAGACATAACCTGGTGCTACTCTGCCCTGCCCCCTCCTCCCCCTTTGCCAACTAAATGACCCTATAAAATTTTTTTTTTTTAATTTTGTATTTAATTATCCCAAACATTTATTTTTAGTTTTATGACAAAGGTGAAAGGTCTCCCCCACATCCCTTGCCAGAGCGACCCCGCCAAAATACAGTTGTAATACCCTCTAAAGAGAATTGGACCTCATAAAGTATATATATTCTTGATCAGTGATGAAGTCGGAGACGATCTAGCAATGCCCATACATTCGTCTGTGGAAAACATGATATAGTCTATTTTAGCAACCGAAATCGCTTCAGTGGGCGTTGACGTACGATATTACATGCAAAAATACTGTAAATATTGAACAATTTTTATTCCTTAAGCCTATAAGAAGCTGAGATGCTCTCTGATAAAACGTCTCTCCCACGGCCCTTCCCGGATTGACTCTGTCAAAATAGAGATTTAAAATTGGGTACAGAGATATCTTAAGAGAACTCTGTCCCACCAAATTAAACATTTTAAATTTACTTACTGAATATTTGGAGGGTATTTAAGATTCGACCCGGTCGAATGTAACGTTTTTACTTCTTTTTTTTATATTGTCTTGACATGTCGTTGACCGTTACAGAACAAGAGGGAATATTGTTGTTTAAAAAATTTTTCAAATCGTATCAAAATTTTTCCTAAATAAGCTACTGGAAGGTGTGGCGAAATACTGAAAAATTAATAATATTTTTATATAAAATAAAGAGAATATAAGTTTAAAAAATATTAAGATATTAATAAAAATTGCTTTATTTCAGGTTAAGTACACGCATTTCATTGCTTCTTACACTAAATCATCCGTATTTTTATTAACAAATTATTTGAAACATCTCAGATAAATAGTATTAAAATAGAGAAATTGTTAAAATTTTAAAATATTTTTTATTAAAAATACTATTTCCTTTGAAATGCAGATGTGATATCATCTTTAAGCAAGTGGGCTGACTAATGCTAGGAACACAACTATGACGAACGACTAATTTTTGGTCCCGAATATTCGTCGCCAAATATAAAACACATTGGTGTATATAAAAATGCACACAATCGTGGTCTTGTTCGAAATTCGTCCTACTCAGCGAAAGTTGAAATAGATTTATTTCTAATGGTTTCGTCAATGAACGACGAACAAATCAGTATAAAGTGCCCAGGTTTTATATACGCAAACTGGTTTTTTGTGGAAAAACATAGTTCACCACTGTATTGTTGCATGTAGCACTAATATTTTCAGTACATACTAAAAATTTCTGCACCAATTCACAAAAATTTATCATTCGGACGACTTTTTATTAATTTTGAACACTTTTTATAATATAGTTTTTCTTTCTGTTTCCCACTTTTTCGTATGGTCTCCCTTACCAGCTGTTAAATGAAAATAATTTAATTACAGACATAAAGTTTTTCAGAAAATAATTACAAACAGGAATTTGTTCTGGAAAAAATGGACACCACAGGGGTATTTATTGAATGTCCAAACAATCTGGCATCAGAGGATTACAATGATTTAAAAAAAATTAAAATCTTCTATGCTTATTATTTTAATTTATTCGTCGTTATTGTGTTTCATACGACGAATTTATAGAGCGAATTTTTACCAACGAATACGTCGTACTAAACGAAATTCGTCGTTCGTCCCAGTTGTGTTCCAAGCATAAATTCTAAAAGCAGTTTTTCTTTGACAGAAAAAATTTTTAAATAAGTAGAATGAGTAATTTTGTTATTTACAACAAGTAAGAGTGTTATGATCGACGGTGATATCTTAAATAAATACCTTCCAAATATTTGGTTAATAAAACATTTTTTTTGTAGGGGTCACTCCGGAAGGGCCCGTGGGGGTGGCATCTCAGCTTGGTCTTAAAACACTAAAAAGTCAATTTTTGGTGTTATTAAGTGTAAACGAGGTAGATCAGGCAGACGAAGATCAGAACTTCTCAGCTTCATCATAAAGCCTTTAATATTTAATTTTTAAGGATTGTAGTCTTAAATAATACAATTTGATAAATATTTACACAATTTTTGCATGTAATATGCTACTTCAACGCCCACTAAAAGGGGCGGGGTTCAAAAATTTATTTTTCTGGCCGAAAGTTCAATGTTTTGGGCCTTATTTGACATAAACATACATCATTTGCTTAACACAATTAACAAAAAAATTATGCTCTTTTTCAGAGGTTGGTTTATTCTTCTTGGCGGAACTTTTTTCGTTCTGGCCCGATTCAGCCCATTTATGAACCTGTGGTATCCTTCAAAATATATCTGACTCTTTTGGTTTGGACTAAATCACGATTTCCATTTAGGAACGGACATGGCTAGATCGTCTTAGATCATTGATCTGTAATCAAGAATAGACACTCTTTATGGGTTCTTAGAGGGGTGTTTCGCTGCATTACACATGGAATGGCGCAAAATTATGAATGAAATCTATTTTTCACAAGGTTAACATTATGACGTATTATAGGCAATGTGAAGACTATTTCACTATTGGTATTTACTACAGGGTCACTCATAATACACTCACAATATATAACGAAAGTTTAGTACGTATTTTGTACATAAAATTAAACGTAGTAATTTTGAACTTTTGTTTCCACTCGGTTTCTGTAGGCTGTCAAAAAAAAAGACAGAAAGAGAAGGATTAATAACACAACTAAACAATTAATATATTCACACATATGCAGAGACATGCTGTGACACTTACAAATACAAATTGTTACTGCCATACCTAAATACAGGCGGCAAGCGTTTTTTAACTGTCAAAAGTTCTCATGTCCATACATTTTGTATGGAGCATACCGAAACAACGCGGCGGCAACGCTTTGCTATTGGAAAATCCGATTTTGACAGAGCGTTTTCTAATGAAGTTGGTTGCAAAAGAAGAGAATTGTAACCAGAGCAAAAGAGCAAAGATTTACAAAAGTGAAATATATAATAAAAGAAAAAATTTGTGCACTTCGTATTAGAAAATGGTGGTAAGAAAATATTTACAATATGATTATCTACATATGTACATATGTATGCACGTTTGTAATTTGTACAAAATTTCAATAACAAAATCACAAATGTCGTCCGTCTGTTAAAATAATCAGGGTTGTTTAATTTGTTTGTTTGATAACCCTGTTTTTATTGTTTTTTTTTACATAACGCTGCCGCTTTTGTTTAGGTATGGCATTTCAGCGTTAACGCTCAGCGAAAAAAAAACGTTCCGCTTTCCGCCCGTATTTAGGTATGGGTGTTAGATACCATAAACATGAATTAAACACGACGCTTTATAACAGCTGAAATAATAACACCGTCATCTTTACATGTTACGCAGAACACGTTGCTAAATTTTCCACAATATTTGAGTAAATGCTGGTATTAAAGCTTCCTTTTACTGATTTTGTGTCATGTGTGTTTGCGGAAGAGATGCATGTGTTTTTGGTTTATAAATTATGTTCCTAAAATAACTTTTATTTAGTATTCGAATTTGGTAGACTTTGTAAACAAGTCAATAGGCAGCCTTTAAAATTGCTAACTCATATTCATTTCCAAAATGTGTTAGTGACTAGCTATGACTGCGGAATGATTTAAATAAAATTGAAATGAAACAGATCCACACAAAATGATTGTGTTTGCAAAGACAGCGACTTCAGCAAACACACATGCGTAGTCGACAGCTACAAGCATGCAAAGTAAAACGACTAACAACTGAAATATTCCCAGCAGATTTATTGACAGCAAAATGAACTGTCAATGAAACGACTAAAATGACCACAAAAACATATTTTGACTATTAAGAAATTTTTTTTTTATTTTCGCTTCGAGTTGCTCTTTACTGTTATTTTTGTAAATTGAAGTCAAAGAATCAGTTACATAGGCTTAATTTTCGTTCACTATAATTTGTCTTACCCTTCCATATTTTTACAAATCGCGTATACCTGAGCAAGTTAAATAAAGTCTCATTTAGGAATCATTTAATCCAGTAATTTATTAACATTTATTGGCAGACAACAATTTGTTTGTTGTTGTTTGCCCTTATGTTAATTTCCTTTGAACTGCGATTAACTATTAACATATCAACTTGTTTCGCACTCCTCAAATAACTAAATATCAAAATCAAACGGCTGACGCATATTCATTCCCTAACAACTACAACTCAATTCTCTTAACTACCTTCAGTCATTACTAATTACTCATTAGTCACTTCCATCAGAATTATTGTTGCTGTTGCTATCGACTTATGTGTTTGCGAAGTCGTTGTTGTTGCAGACGAAACCATTTTATGTGTAACTGTTTCATTTAATTTTTTTTTTTAAATTCATATTCATGGTTGAAGCCAAGGCGAATTCGTACAAGGTGAACTCACTTATGCAACTCTGTGTAAAATTTATTGAACTGTCAAATGAAATGCTTTGGAAAAAACAATGGCCGCACACAAAACGAAAAACCTGAAGAACACTTTGACAGTTCAATAATCTTGCCTTGGTAACAGCTGATCACCAATTTCTGAACTAAAGCCACCTGGTATGAATTCGCCTTGGTTGAAGCAGTAGTCGTTTCACAAAAATTGTTTATGCGTTCGGTATGCACTAGTCAATTTTTCTCTGCTATTGCTATTTTTTCGTCAGCAATTTAAACACTGGTTTTAAGTTGTATAGTCCTTCGAATTATGCGATTCATTAAGCAAGCATTTCAATGTGAAACGTCGTCACAATTTCACGCACACTTAACTACAGAATACCAAACATGTGCTCAAAATTTCATTTCGGATAAAAAACCATCATCCAGTGGTAATATACTGATGTGATTTTAAAGGAATGGGTACATGAAAATGATTGATTAAGTTGTAAATAATATTGTTTTTTAAATTGCATGAAAAGTAGAGGCAGTTGTAATGTACATACTTACATATATAAGCATTTGTTGTAATGTTGGTAGCAGTTTGTTAAATTAATATCAGGTCTGCTCCAAAAATTTATTTTGATAGGAGATTTTAATACAGAAAAAATTACGATATGCAGGAAGTCAGAGTGTGCGGCAATTTTAAAAAAACTTTATAAAACGTGTTTTTAAAATTTTGATATGTTCCTTATATTTGTTCACGTTTTAACTTATTCCTGATTTTATTTAATATAGTTTATATGCGTGCAATTCATGACGATTATGTCACAATCATCCTGTTTTTTTAGGAGTGGCACAAGCACTCAGGGGATGACCCCTACATTGCGCTGGAATTGGGAAGATAGGTTTTGAGAAGGAGGACAAAGGGAGTAGTGTCAGTGGATATGCGATTTGAACCTTCTCAAATTGTAAGTGGCGGGAAAGACATCTGCAGGTAGTTTGTTCCACATACGGACTGTTCGGCCAAAAAACTAATTCTCTCCGTAATGCGTATTGCGATTCTTTGGAATGGGTTTCGGGAATAAGTTCACTGTTGAACTACCCTACTGTCGCCGATCAGTTTCATCGGCCTCTCAAACACGCGGTCGAGTCACTTCAAAATAGACTTTGAAGCATCGACCCACACATAAGAGTTGTATTCCACTCTCGGTCGGAAGTATGTGATGTTATTAGTAAGGAGATCAGATTGGGTGAAGTATTTCTTGCACCGTCTTAAGAAGCCTAGGCACTTTAATGCTGCTTTGCGACTTGAAAAATGTGATCCGTACATCTGACATCACACTGCACCATTCATAGAAACAGATGAAGCAGGATAGTACGTACGACGCACTATGCTTCGACCCATAGACAAAAATAAAAAAAATGTTGTCTCAAATTGTTTTTAAATACAGATTTTTTGAAAGATAATAAGGTATCTCAAATAAATGTTAACAAAAAAATTTTTTCTGATTGCTTTTGCCAACACGAGAGGGCGTTAAAATCAGATAATTTCTTGCAAAAATGACTTAACAGAAAAATAGGTTTTAGTTGTTTCACAAAAATAATTCTGAAAAGTTCATTTTTTTAAAAGTCACTCGAAATTTGGGTTTCAGGTACTTTGATATATCTGCTGTTAAACTAAAATTTAGTATTTATTTACAAAATAACTTTTTTTATTGCTCTGAAAAAACATTTTTTTTTTGTAGAAAATCCAAAAATTTGATGGAGTATAAAAAAAAATTATATAAAATTAGATTTTTTTTTTTGTTTTTGTAAGTTTATACTCTTAGCTAACAGGGTATTCAAAAATTAGTGCCTATTTTTTACAACTTAAAAAATGCTTTTTTGAAATGCCTAATTTTATGATTTTTACTCAAATATTAGGTATTTAAGAGTGTTTAATATCATGACGTAACACGTTTTATGTTTTGAATGGTAAAAAATTATAAATTAGATTCTGTTTCATATTTAAATTACTATTGTAAAGTGTAAGTTGCGATTGACTTCGATTTTGAAGTTTTTTTTGTTTCTTATTTTTGTTTTGCTTTATCATATTATTTGCCGTTATTTATATTTTCAAATTAGAGATGATAGCGTGATACATTTGTTTTTAAGTTACAATACACGTGTGTGATAGTAACTATATTCCAGCAGCGGTAATACGACTATATATTACATTTTCGGAAATGCGAGAGAAATTTTCATTTTCTATAAAAATTTCTATTGTATAAAAACCGTAAGTGTTACAAATTTAATTGCCTTTAGCATAAGTGATCGTGGGTGCTAGTGGATGAAAATACTAATGGGTCCATCTCTATTTGTAATGTAAACAAGGTTTAAAAAATAAATTTATAAATTAATGTAACTAATCTGTGGTGATGGCAAATATTTTAAAAAATTCCGATATAATTGATTGTTGGATAGCAGCATCCTCAAACAATAAAATATCAGAGGTGTATAAATATGTAAAACACAAGATAGGAGATTCATATTTTAACAAAAAAAACTTAATATAAAGTATTCAGTTTTTAATAGTAAAATGAATAAGTTATGGAGGGAAAGCAGATATAATCGAAGTTATTTTGAAAAAAAAGTTCTAAATGGTTAAGTTATACTTTTTTTGATCCCGACAATGTAAGTTTATCAGTTTTTTACTTCAAATTATGAAAATAAATTAAAAAAAAATACTAACGAATTTAGCACAAGTAAAACGTGCCCTAAAAATGTGGCTTCCATAGACCCAACAGCAGTTACTAATGCAAAAACTGCAACAAGTAGGAATAGTATAAACAGCAGCAAGGGCTTCTGAAACAACAATGGATCCAATAGAAGCAATGGCTCTATTAACTGCAACAACAGAAACAAAAAAACGGGGAAGACCGCTAAAAATGTTTGATGAATCTTCCAGCAAAACAAAAAATAGAAGAGTAACAGATTTGATTGAAAAGTATTCTCTTGAGGAACTTGAATTTGACGTATAAAATTAAAAAGAAGATCAAATTCTATTTCAGAAAGCCATGAAACCAATCTGAAATGTCTACCAGTTTCAAAAGCTTTGGCGCTATATATGGATTTAGATCTATCGGAAAGAAAATACAGTGTTCTGCGCCAAGCAATCAACGAATTACATCCAAATTGTTTTCCATCTTTGTATGCATTGCGAACCGAAAAGCAAAAAATGGTACCTACTATATTAACAAGGGAAATTTCAGCGGAAGTCGACTTAAAAAGCATAATGCGTAGAACAGCAGCAAGTGCTATTTTAATAAATTTTTAAATTAATTTCTATTTTCAAGAATGGTAAACTTGATATAAAAAAGAAAAAAAAAATATGGTGTAATGAAACACCATCTTCATTATTGTACTGAAGGCCTATTAAATTTGTTTTACAAAAAGAGAAGCCTGATCTAGTTAAGCAAGTTTTCAGCGAAGTTGATCAAAAAATTAAAAATATGGAATGTGATGTCATTGAAATGAAAGGTGTAGTTTTAGAAGTTTCTTACAAAATGCATTTTACAATGATATATGGTGCAGTTGTAAATATTTGAAGCGATACAAATTCATCAAGTAGGTGTTTTTTTTTTGCAATGCAAGTCCGACAGAGATGAACAACATAAACCTTTCAAAAACTCCAAATGTAGACAATTACAAGTATGGACTTTCTACGTTTCATTGTTAGATAAACAAAACAACAAACAGTTTTTGGAAAACAAAAAAAGAATTCAAAAAAAGTACAGGATTAATAATAGACCAAGTTAAGTCTGGATTTGGCAATACTAACGAGGGAAATACGTCACGCCGGTTTTTTTCGAACAGTGAAGTAGCGGCCGAAATTACAGGAATTGACAAGCGACTTATTGATAATTTTGCCATTATATTGAGAGTGTTATCTTGTGGATCGCCAATTAATGTACAAACCTTTAAGGAGCTACTAATAATCACTAGAAATATGTATTTAATACATTATGGATGGTATTATATGCCTAGCACAGTTCATGGATGTGATGTTATCGACTTTTTCAATTTACCAATTGGTATCTACACATTTTATTTTACTGACAAAAAATTAAATAAAAAACTAATTAGCTTTTTTTCATTCCAGGATGTTTGTCTGAAAAAGCATTGGAAGCCAACCATAAAAATGTGAGGAAAGTGCGATTGTCTCATACTAGAAAAACGTGTCGAGAAAACACAAATAAATATTTAATGACATATTTGTTGTTGTCTTCAGATCCCGTATTATCATCAAAGAGAAACATTAAGATTAAAAATAAAATAATAGATGCTGAAATTGAGAAATATGTTGAAATGTTGAAATCGAAGATCAGATAATAGAAGACGAGATGAGTTCTTCGTTAAGCGAAAATTGGTTTTGGGAAGAATCAAGTAGCGATGATGCTTTGCTATAAGTTTGTCTTTATATGTTTTTTTAACGTTTTTTATTTTAGGAGTTATAAAATATAATTATTAAGTTAAGCTATTATAATTTATGTTTCAAAATCCAAACTTTTAATTTTTTTTATCAAAATATGTCGCACTTAATCAACAGGAGGGTATTGTCAAAATGTTCAGTAGAAGCAAAACAGTTTTAAACTTAATAGGTATTAAAGGCATATGAAAAAGAATTTTTAAACCAACCATTTTATTACCAATAACTACGCGTTGATTTTTTTTTTTGAAACGTGAAAAAATAAAAAATTGGATGGATCAAATGCGATATGATTTTTTTGACGTTAACATTGCTAGCTTTCCTCTTTAATTTTTTCATTTATGTTATCTTTCAAGTAAATAGTTTTATTTTTGCAAGAGTATTTTAACCGTTTTAGCCTATTTTTCAATTAATGATGTTTTTGTATTTTCCACATTGATAATCCAATTCTACCCAAAGTTGGCATAATTATACATATATCTTGCAAATAACATACCAAAATTTATTACGATCGGGCAATTTTTGTGGGAGTGATAGCGTTTTTAATAAAGGGGATATATAGCAGGACCTTGAGTCCTTGGTCCGATTTACATAAAAATTTACACACACGTTGCTAGTTGCATATGTATAATCAGCATGACCACTTTTTGCAATTTTGTGGGCATTATTGAAGCTAAAATTATATTTTTCAATTTTAGGACACGTGGGAGGTAGGCGTGTCCTTGGGCCGATTTTTCCAAAAATTCATATTTTTCTTAACTAAGCTAGTTTATGCTGTGTACCAAATTTCAAAAATATCTGACAACTCCTTCTGTTTTTGTCCCATCGTTATATGGGGGCAAAGCACTGTGTGACGATGCGGAAGCATACAACACTGGCCTTTACGAGCATTAAAATCGGCAGTTTATGAATACAATAAATAAATAAATAAACATAAACAAAATATATTTAAGAATCTTATAAAAAGAATACACTAAATGCCTCTATTTGTTTAATAAAAATTATGATTTTTACAATAAAATTAGATGTTTGGTGTAGAACATATTAATAAAAAATCGAATGAGCTCACTTTTTATTTGATTATGGCCTGCTATCATTTTCCGGGATATGTTAGATATACAAGGAGGCCTGTTCATATATAGAGACTAATTTCTATTCCATTATCTTTGAATAATGGTAAAAGGGTGATATAGGTTTGTCGTTCAGTGTGTATTTTCTATAATATCAAAAAGAAAGAGACGGCCAATTGACATCGCCAAATCGAGAATTTAGGCGGCCAGGAGATTTCTCATGCAATAACTGAATTGTTTGGCCGGCTGTGTGGCGCCGTCTTGGTGAAACCAAAGGTCACTGATGTCAACATTAGCCAATTTTGGCCACAAGAAATCGGTTATCATGAATTCACGTTTCCTTGCTCATTTTCGAAAAAAAAAATAGGCTGATGGTGCCGCCTGACCACAAACCGCACTTCACTTCCACTTTGATGTAATAGTTTTTCGAGGACTGTCTTTGGATTTTATGAGGCCAATATTAGATAATTTTGTTTGTTTACATAATCGTCTAATTGAAAATGTGTCTCATCACTAGAGACGATTTTGTTAAAAAATTCGTTGTTTCATTTTATAGTAAATCTTCACAATTACAATTCATTGTTCAATAGTGCAGCGCTTCATGGTTTCTTATGGATACGGAAGTGGAATAAGCGATGTCCGTCCGCCAGTTAAACGAATTGCTTTTCCGAACCCCAAGCAACAAATTGCTATTGAGAACTATCAAAATTCAAAATACGGTTCCAAAACCGAATAATTTAAATTTGGTAATTAAACCTACTTTCTATATCAGGAATATTTAAATTGATTTTTAAAATCATACAATATCGAAAAGACAATTCCGAGGGAGTTATTTTGAAAGGCGACACGAAAGAATTGCTTCCACATTTCAAGATACATAAACAGCATAGAAATACGTTCACGTCGCAATACAGCCCGACACCCTTGAACAATTGAAATTCGTTTGGTACATAAATGTAACCAACTAAAACAAATATATGTATATGTAAGTATTTTTATGGAACATTCATATTGCTATATTAAATTCAATCAAGATCGATAGGCTTTTTGTTCGAAAATTTGTTTAAATTCAGAAAGACACCAGAGTAGTGTGGTTGTTTTCGAAAGCCGCTACACTTTCTTCATCAATGCTCATGTGTATTTTGTTTGTCACCACTTATTAGGTGGCATAGTTGAATGTGATAACAGTTTTTGTTTATATCAAACAGCCTTGGAACAGACGAACGAATGATAGCCTGAGACATTGTTGAACAAACCATACAAGTATAATGAAGAGAATTAAATGTATATATTTTGGGAACTGTTGTTTAATACTTCAATATTAAATTTTAGTCGTGCTAATTTTTAGAAAAAAAAAACTGTCAAAGAGCATTAAAATTTTTATATATTTTATAATAATAAAAAAAATCATCAAGTTCGCATACTAACAAAAAACTATAGCTGGTTTGCAATAAATTTAAGACACGCCGCAGTTGTATGTATTTATTTATTTCTTTAAATTTGATTTCATCATTATACTACTCCATTCTGTTTTTAGGGTGAAATATTTTTAGAGGGAAAACTGATGTCAACTATTTTTTCTCAATTAAAGGATAATGTAAAATATCATGGAGTATTTTTTTATAATAGTTGGAATTCTTAAAAGGTAGAAACTCCTAAGGATGGCTGTATGTTTTTATGGGGTTTTAGTAACGTGGAAAATTGAATTTTTGTGCTTCTGTTTCCTTTATTGATAGCTTTAGTATGAAAACAACCTTCTGTCACTCAATTAAGCAATTTTTAATAACGTGTTTCACACTCCCGATGCAAGTAATTTGATCGATTTTGTACCTTTTATGGTCAATTTTGTTTTAAGTTAATTGTTTTACGAAAGAAGGGCACACTAAATAAACAAAACATATCTCAATTTAAAAATATTTTCGAACAATTACGCTTTAGTTCTTAATTGAATTTCAGCCAACAGCATTGTGGGTGCAGTTGGATGAAATAGTAGAACACGAGACTATGAAGCGGAGGGTCCTGAGTTCAACTCCGCGCTGTGTTGAATTCTTCTGATCAGCATTAGTACATGGTTGTGTTAGTTGTTGCCAGCCTGTTTCAATGATCATCATTTACTAAAAGCAGAGTAACAGCGGCACTCTGCTTCGTCGGTCCTGTAGCAACAATTAGCCGGCGAAGTAAAAAGGTTGACATAGCCACAAAAATTCTCTATCTCCTCATCTTTCTTCATTTGTCTACTAAATTCAACTGAGCAAGGAACTGAAGGTAAACGACCAACGACGTGCGAATGGGCTCTGCAGCAGTAAGCAACTGCCCCTAGTTTTCATCGAAAAATCATCTTCAGCGATGAGGACTATTTGTGGATAAATGGTACCAGAAGAAACGATATTGCAGAATTTAGTACCCACATGAGATCAAACAGCCCCAATGTATGCCGAAAACTTTACCGCTTGATAAGAGAGTAATTAAAAATTAATTTTTTAACGAGTGGCAAATAATTGCATTGCACTGCACAATATTAAACCAAACAAATTTTTTTTCAGGAACTGCTACTAGGCCGAAGATGAATATGGTATCGAATTTTCAATGAAGAAGACCTCTCGCATGTTAAATAGAAGAATACAGTACCCTCTTTCCTTGGTACTGTGGCGAAAACTCACTGACGACATCAGAATTAAATTGGCTGAAACGAATTCCATGTCGGCATCTTTCTTTATCTGTGCTCTCAACATTATCTCCTTCACAGTTCCCGTACGATACATTGCATGGGTTGGGTATGAACCTCTGAGTTCTGCGATCGAAGTAGAAATTTGGAAAACGGTTGACCCTTAAAGCCATCCTTACAACTTCCCGCTAACTTGATTCGCTTAAAAATTATATTATTTTAATTTTCAAAGTGCTGTAAATTTTGCGTGGATCACCGGTCGCGTGATAGGCTATGATTGCTGGTTCTTCCGAGTCATTTAAAAGATTTGAGAACAGTAATTGGCCACAGATATAATTTCGGAATTTTTTAAAAAATGCACTTTTTTCGCATTTTTCCGTTTAGCATATCTCACGAACGCGTGAATCGATATTGACAGCTCGTTAGTTTGTAAAACCGATCGGCAAACGCGTTTTAAAGTTACTAAAAAAAACATGTTTAAAAAATTCGTTTTTTAGCTTTCTAAATCTACTAGCCCGATTCGGTTCAAGTCACAGAAGATCTAAGTTTGAAAAAAGCCTTTGATACTTACACACACATTCATACATACATATATAGTCACAGGATCTCAGGAATAGTCAGGAAAGCTTCCTAGGAACTCGAAACGTCAAAATCTGGAGATTCTGCATTGTGCAGGAGGAGGGTAAAGTGCCCTTGAACATTCGATTTGAATTTAGTCATGCTGTCTACGAGAGGAAAAACCTCCGCAGGGAGTTTATTCCACATACGGGCAGTCCGGGCAAAGAACGTATTTTCCCTGAACGCGTTCAAATACAGTTCGAAATTTTTCGCAAACGGTTCTCAAATGTCTTACAAACGTCTGGGGTATCCCGAAATTGGCATAATCATCCCAGGCCGTACATACATATTGGCATTTACACGGACTTGTAGATCTGAGAGTTTATGCAAAGTTGGCCAACGTTCATGGTGCCAACACCATCACGTATTAAATATACAACTAAAAGTGAACATTCATAGAATTTGTTGAGAGCATGGCACAGGAATTTCAAGTGGCTACACACTACGAACAAATCCCATTATACTATTCCACATATTTTGCCAATCTAGCCGGACATTAATTTTTTTTATTTTTATATTGCTTCTAAAAATTACTGCGTGCTCCTAAATTTATGAAACTTGGCGGAAATATGTGTTATGGTCATAGGCTATTTAAGCTTGAAGAAAAGAAAAATCGGACCAAGGGTAAAAAAGTTCCCCTTAGAAGAAATAATCAATGATGAAGGCATAGTCACTGATCACTGAACATAATTGGCAGCGACTGACACTATCATGTACTAAAAGCAGAGTAACAGCACCCACCTTCGTCGGCCCTGTAGCAAAAATTAGCCGGCGAAGTAAAAGGTTGAAATAGCTACAAAAATAACTGTCTATGTTCTCGTCTTTCCTAATCTGTCCCCTCAATACTATCCCCTCGTTTTCAGTTCCGGCGCAATGCATTGCATATATAGGGGTCATCCCCTGAATGCTGGTCCAAGATAAAAAAAAAAAACTTATGGATGTGAACTTTTTTTCTAATTGCAACACAATAAGTAAAAATAAATTAAAAGTGGCCTACAACAACATTGCCAGATATATTTATGGGCTTTCAAGAAGAGATCGCATATCCCACTTATCCTACACTATTTTCAATATTTCTTTTGAAAACCTCTTAAAATGCCGTACGCTATTGTTTTTGCATAAAATTATATATCTTAAGCAGCCATCTTACCTCTTCAACAGAATTACGTTTTCAAGATCAAATAGGGTATAAAAAATTAACTCTATTCGATACCGTAAACTATTGTCTGAAAGACATTTTTTTGTTAATGCCATACGTCTCTGGAATGATCTTCCAAACAATATACAAATTCTAAGCAATACAAAGCACTTCAAATTCGCAATATTTACTCACTTTGGTTAATATATTTATAATAATTAACACTATTTTTTTTGTCATGATTATTTCTAATATTTTATTATTTTATGTATACTAAAAAAAAATATCAATTTGTTAGTTTATTATTAATTTGTTAATTGAATAAAAATTTATACTACATAATATGTTTGCCTCTACCTCCGCAATACTATTAAATAAGATAAAATCTTGTTGTATTGTTCTTCTCATAGATAATAATAATGAAGAAAAAAAGACTTTTCCTTACTCATATATGATTAAAAACTCAAGATGATTAAAAACAGAAAACAGGTGAAATTTGCAAAAAAAAATCCTTTTTTCCTGTCTAAAAGTAAAGATTTTATAGTGAATTATAACATTTTTACAAAAGCGATGGAACTCACTTTTAAAAACCTTTTGATATTTTTTTTCACAAATTTTCTTATCATAAAAATTTTTAATAAAATTTTTTAAAAACATGATATAAGCAGCTGATAATAAAGCCTTTCACAGAGACAAAAATCAATGAAAAATCTTTATCCGTTTAGCCACAAAAATATTTTTATATTTATTAATTTTAAGTTTTAGCCTAATGTCCGGCTAGAATGGCCAGCAACCATACGCACAGACGGCAGCCTGTAGCCATTATGGCGCAGATTTCAAAATTGTGAACATTACATATATATTACATTCTGCTTAAATTATACATTTTGCGCTTTTAAATTATCCTTGACTTCAAGATGATGTTGTGTATACATATACCTCAGTGTATTATGCAAATAATTATGGCTGTATCATATTAAAATATCAAGCAAAAGGCAGTCTCTAGTTGAATGTCATTTCTTTAATAAGAAAGTTTCATTAAATTCAAGGTTGCTTGTTATTGATATCGTCTGATACCTAGACATCGGTGCTTTCATCATCACTGAAATCCCTTGTTTACTTGCCTTAAGTCCCTCCCCATCTCACTCTCTTTCTGGGATTAAGATTATGCAAACTACACGCATATACACATGCAAACATTTCACATGAACGTAATATACCTTAGAACACAAACACTCTCTTATGAATGCTTCCTGCTCATATATCCTATTTTACTTATATAACAAGCAATTGGTATATAATAAATAACTTGCGAATATTTATGGTTTGAGGTATAAATCAAATGAATAAGAATATATCGTTAGTTGGAAACAAGGCAGTGTGAGAAATGTATGAGAACTGTGCCTTCAAGAGAACACAAGTGTCGGTACTTATTTAAATACTTAAGCGGAAGTGTATATATTTACATATTAAACATACGAATATTCGAACACATGAATATTCAAATATAAAAAGAAAATCCTTCATAGTTTTAAGGCTTTAATAGGCAAATGGGTTTGCAGGATGGTGTGCGTTTTTATTGTTATTATTAATTTAATTATTAAATATTTATGGATTCATGTGGGCGATGCCAAACAATTGATTTACCTAATGATGAACACTTTAATTAAATTAATAAATTACAAGCACCTGCAGTTAATTTATCTGATTGAATAGATCATTAAAAATTACATGCAAAAATATGATTTTTGAAATAAATTTAAGTCTTGATTTAAGATTTATAGGCTACTTGTACGAAATTTGTTTTAAATCTCAGAACAATTAGCCTATACATCTTCATTCAATTTTATGTAGCAAAATATATGTTAGTTAAATTACCAATTTTTGTTATTGGTAGCTTGAGCTACCAATAAAAAAAATTGGAAAACGTTCACATGTACTTAAGTATAAAATTAAAACCAAAAAAGTTTGACTTAGGTATGATGAAACAAAAAATTCGGGAAATTGAGACATGAAGAAAATAATCAAACTGTAACACGGGTATTAAAACAATCATATATTAACATCATGTTAATACAGTTCTCGGATTCTATTTCCTAATAAAATTTGTTTAAATATGAACTGTTATCACATTTAACTAAACCACCTAATAAATGGTGACAAACACAATACACATGAAAACTGATGATGAAAGTGTGGAGGGTTTCGAAAACAGCTTTTCTGCTCTGCTGTGTAAGTTGAATAACTGATGTTAACTTTCCTTTGTGCCTTGGAATATTTATCATGTCTCTCTGAGATTTAAAACAAATTTCGAACACAGCCTATAAATCTTAATTCAATTTAATATAGCAATATAAATGTTCCCTAAAATACTTACTGCATATAAATTTAAGTCTTTTAAAACATTCGGTAAAAGATTTCATAATTATTATATAAATACTCATAGGACTTTCCCTCTTTTTTTTAACTTTTAGTACTATTCTGGCCCGCTACAGGAACTTATTACTTTGATGATGCCAAATAATTCCAACATGTTATTGATTTCTTCAAATTACATTTTGCAGTAAGCGAGTTCTAAACGGTACTTGTAATATTTAACTTAGTAAATTACAAATCTTATTATAATTTTTATAACCTCCAAACATAATTAGAGGGTAAATTCATTTTGTCATTCTGTGTGTAACGTACCGAAATATCCCTCTAAGACCCCATAATGTTGATCATTGATGTGATCTAAAACGATCTAGCCATGTCCACACGCCCATCCGTCCACCCCGTCTGACTGTGGAAGTCACTATTCAGTCCAAACGAAAAGAGCCAGACCCTTGAAATATATTTTAAAGGATGGCATAAGTCATGTTCGTAAATGGGATGAATACCCCAAAAGAGCTAGAGACTTCGTTCTTGGACTTATGGATTGGAAATGAACTTAAATAGAGTGGTATTAAAATTCAGAAAAATCCAAAATATAACTATTTGCCGGCGCAAAATTAACTAACAAAAACTAATTATTTTTTTGGTTGTTTGTAAATGAAACCTATTTCATACTTTAGGAAGCCTGAAATCTTTATTAAAAACTAAAAAAATAAAAAAATCCAGAGATGGGAATTTAAAAGTTTTTTTTTTTTGGTACATGCAATCTTTTGTTGTACATGAAAGTGACCAAAACGGTTACAAATTTTAAGTTTTTCTTAAATAAAACCACTTTATAGCTCATAAAGATTTGCATTGGTAAAAAATTTTAAATTTCGCTTCCAGGATTCGGAAATTGAATTTTTTATACATAAAAATAGCCAAAAAGTCAACTGACTTTGTTTTTTTTTGCTAACTAAAACTATTTTATAATTTAGGAAGAACAAAATTGGTATCAAAAATAAAAAATTCGAATCCAGGGTTGGACAAGTGTAATATTTTATGGTACATGAATGTGACCAAAATTGTTACAAATTTAAAATTTTTCTTAAATAAAACCACTTTATGAAGAGTTGCATTGGTAAAAAGAAGTAAACAATTTCGCTTCTAGGTACATGCAATATTTTGTAGGTCATGAAAATGACCAAAATGGTTACAAACTTTAAGTTTTTCTTAAATACAACTATTTAATGCCTCAATAAGGGTTGTATTGGTAAAAAAAAAAAAAAAATTAAAATTTTGCTTACAGGGTTGGGAAACTTAAATTTTTCTAAGCATAGAAGTACCAAAAAGGCAATTGTATTAGCTTTTTTTGCTAATTAAAACTATGTTATAGTTCAGGAAGAACAAAATTAGTATTATTATCTTAAAAAATCTAAATTTCGATTCCAAGGTTGGACAAATGCATACTTTTATGGTACATGAAAATGACCAAAAAGGCTAACAATTTTAGTTTTTTGTCAAGTAAAACTATGTTATAATATTAAGAATTACATTGGTAAAAAAATAAAAATTCGCTTCCAGAGTTGAAAATCGAAATATTTCTGGTACATAAAAGTACCAACATAAAGTCCAAATTTTATGTTTTTAGTGAATTAACCCTATTTTATACTTCATAAAAAACTAAATTGGAATGAAAAAAAAAAGATTTGATTCCTGGGTTGAAAAATCTAGACTTGTTGGTACATAAAAGTACCCCCATAAATTCCAAATTTTGTTTTTTTAGTGAGTTAAACCTATTTTATACTTCAACAAGAATTAAATTGGCAATAAAAATTTTAAAAATTAAATATTCGGCTCCAGGGTTGGAAAATCGAAATTTTTTGGTACATAAAAGTAACCATATAAGTTTTTAATTTTGTTTTTTTTAGTGAATTAAACCTATTTTATACATAAAAGTAGCCATAAAAGTTCCTAATTTTGATTTTTTGCGAATGAAATCTTTTTTATACCTCGGGAAGAGTTAAATTGGTATTAACAACCAGTATGACGAATTATGCCTACTTTATAATCAGGAAGAAATAAATTGGTATTAAAATCCAAAAGTCTAAAAATCTACGGTTGGACTGTTAGAATTTTTTCTGGTACATGAAACCGGTTTTTTCTTTCTGTTTGTAAATTAAACATATTTAATGTTTTTGAAAGACGTTCAGAGGCATTAGAAATAAGAAGAGCCAAACATTTAGCTTCCTAGCTTCCAACATTTTGTTGTTTTAGTTAAATAAAAATGCAAATTCTTTTAACGCTCAAGCCTATTTTAAAAACCATTTTAATTACTTTTTCAAAAGAGGAAACTAATTTGAGTCATTAAAGTGCAATATATTTGTCATCACTGTAGATGCGAGCGAAAAATGTATATAGCCGATGAACTAAATGTTGTGATAAAATATTTATATGAAAGAGCTCACTTTGTTAACACTTACAGCTCAATGCAATAAAATTTAAAAAGCTTTTATAAGAATTGTGTAATGCATGGAATATTTTATTTTACCCATCAAATTTAATGCCAAATCGTCATAAGTATAATCTAAAAGGAAATATAAACGATATTGAAAGCCTAAGGGGCAGAAAATTCCAAAATGATTCGTTGGTAAACAAAATTCATACCCAATTTACATTAAATATAGGCCAAGAGAAATGTTTTTTGCTTTAAACGGATTTTTTTTTTAATTTTTTTTCTTGTAAAAACAAAAGAAATAAATATAAAGTTAGTTAAAGATTTAGTGTTACTGGTAAACTTAAAACTTATTAAAATGTTCATGAAACTTTCAAGAATGCCAAAAGAAACAAATTCCTAAGGCAACAAACTGAAATTTAGAGAAGTTTCTTTAAGCAAAGTTTGGTTTTTTCCAACAGGATTTTGTGGTAAAATATTTGCTATAGCTGCTGTTGATTTAACAAAAATTCATTTCATTTTATGGAGGCATTAACATAGAAAATACTCAAAGCTTAATAACCAAAGACGAAAAATGAACGAAGGAAAACAACAAAATAAAACAATAAAGAAATGAGGAAGTGACAAAATGTTCGGATATAAAAAATAAGTAAAACAAGTAAAAGTGCTATATTCGGCTGTGCCGAATCTTAAATACCCTTCACATATGTAATTCTTCTTTCTTTCTTGCTAAAACAGAAAGTAGGTTAAATTAAAAAAACAAAAATGATGTTATCAGTTACTTTTATATTTAAGAAAATGTTTAAATTTTTTGGCTAGGAAGATAAATGTTTGGCTTTTCTTATATATAATACCTATGAACGTCTTTCAAAAATATTATATATATTTAATTTACAAACAAAACAAAAACTCCGTTTCATGTACCCCAAAAAGTTCTAATTGTCCAACCGTAGAATCGTCTTTTAGATTTTGTTGGTTTTTAATACCAGTTTACTTCTTTCTAATATTTAAAGTAGGTATAATTCATCAAAAAAATCAAAAATAACAAATAAAATGGCTGCTTTTATGAATCAGAAAATGTCAATTTTCCATCCCTGGAACCGAATTTTTAATACTAATTTAATTTTTTCTGATATATAAAATAGGTTTAATTCACTAAAAACACAAAATTTTGAATTTATGTATGTAAGTTTATGTACCAAAAATATTTCGATTTTCCAACCCTGGGACCGAATTTTTAGTTTTTAAAATTTTTAATACCAATTTAATTCTTAGCGGAGTAAAAAATAGGTTGAAGCGAAATTTAAAGTTTTTAATATTTGTTTATCAATGCAAATCTTAGTGAGGTATAAAATAGTTTTGTTTAAAAAAACTCAAATTTTGTAATCATTTTGGTTATTACATGTACTACAAAATATTGCATGTACCAAAAAAATCTTAAATTTTCCCAACCCTGGAAGCGAAATTTTAATTTTTTTTTTTGGTTTTTTTTTACCAATGCAACTTTTTATGAGGTATAAAGTAGTTTTATATAGGACAAATTTAAAACTTTTAAAAATTTTGGTCACTTTCATGTACTATCATATATTACATTTGTCCAACCCTGGATTCGAAATTTTGATTTTTGTTGAATTTTTGATACCAATTTTGTTCTTCCTAAATTATAAGACAGTTTTAGTTAGCAAAAAAAAAGGAACATCAGTTGCCTGTTTGATTACTTTCACGTATAAAAAAATCAATTTCCCACACCTGGAAGCAAAATTTGAATTAAAAATTTTTTTTTTTGGCCAATGCAAATCTTCATGACGTATAAAGAGGCTTTGTTAAAGAAAAACTTAAAATTTTTAAAAATTTTAGTTACTATATGTACTACGAAATACGGAATGGGAAAACCGATTTCACGTACAGACAGACGGACAGACGGACATCGCTCAATCGACATCGCTATTCATAAGGATCCAGAATATCTATACTCTATGGGGTCCCATATCGAAGAAATTACACACGGAATGACAAACCTATATATACCATTTCACTTTTTTGTGAAGGGTATAATGATATAGCAAAATAACACAATAGAATTAAGATAGAAAGCAGCACAAGTGAATACACACAAAAACTAACACACTCACGCACTGCCTAACTCCCTACACAAACTTTATGCTAGAACACTCTCTCTCAATAATAAGTCCACACCACCATGAGTGAAAGGAAATTAAGGCAGTCAAATAACTAGTCAATGTTCAACTGTATGCTGGAGTTTTTTGTTTTAGTTGTTAAAAAAGTCCTTATGTGCAGTGTTTATATGCTGAAGTGTTAGTGTTTAATAGTTAAACTGTTGTTGGCTGTTTAAGATTGTGCGAGAGCATGTTTACGTTCGTTTGAGTTTCAGTTGAATTTTGTTATAATATGGGACGATGAATCTACTATTCTATTTAAAGCATTTGTTTTTTGCAACAGTTTTTTTTGTGTTTTTTCCATTCTTTCTGTTTATTTAACCCAGTATTAGTTTAAAGTGTGAGCAAATAGTCAAATGCTTGCAATGGGTTTTTTTAATTTTTTATTACAGTAGCGTGAAAGGTAATACATAGTTTATTGTATTGCATTGTATGTAAAAAATTATTATCAAGTAAATGTTCAAAGTATCGGTGCCTAGATGGCGACGTTGTGAACCACACCATATACCGGCGATGTCATTAACCCGTATTTGTATCCGTTCTTGTGACTGACTGTACACGACTTATGCCTCAGAAGAGACATAAACGTATACCGTTATCTGTGGTGTAGCAATTAACTAGTGCGAGTGAGACGCAGAACTTTTGAAAAAAAGTATTCGATCACTGGAAGAAGAGCAGCAGCACTCCAAGAAGAATAAATCTTAAAACAGTCGATGTGAGTTTCTGAAACACATATGGAATATTTGCATCAGGTCTCTTTAAAGTGAGGGTAAGGGGGGTTTAATACAAGTGTTGGCCACACCTTCAACAGACTCTTTATACAACTTAAATGGTATGAAGCTATCAAACTTTCTGCCGCTCCGCAATAGTCGTTCATTGTGGATCCACCGAATTTATTTCCACCTTTAAATTAAACCACACACTATTAATATTATCCTTGCTTTCTTTGAAAGTCCCACGAGCAACATAAGCCAGCATTATGCTGGTTGCTTGTTTTTTGTTGTTTTTGATCTAAAAGCAAGAACAATACCATAAAGGCCTCATACCATATTTTAACTTCTCGTATTGAATATTTTAATTTTTCTCAGTACTTCGTTTCGTACAGCTGTCGAATTTATTCTTAAAAAGGGACGAAAAGGGATTTATTCCCAAAAAAGAGAAGAAACATTTCTGGTGAGATTTTACTTAGAATACTAGAACAGGCAAAAGGAAGAAAATTTCCAAGGAATTTTTATTAAAAATTGGGGTTAATATCAAAAACTTTTGAAATTTGAAATATTTACAGATACTAAAAGTTCAGAATTCATACCGTGACGAAAGATTTATCTGAAGGAAATCGGTTGAGTAACTTCAAGCCTGTTCCGTTAGTGGTGTTCCGCTGTAGCGGTGGGTTCCATTTGACTGCGTTGATTTGTATTAAAATTGTTCGTATAAAAAGTATTTTCTTCCAAAAAACTCATTGATATACAAATTTAAACAAATTTCGAATATTGGCACTAAATAACTTCATTGAACTGATGCTGCAGTTCTATAAAGTATACTTTATTACGTGTATGTCATATGTACATACGTACATATATTTATATATTATTATTACTAAACCAATACTCTGTCTATTAATTATTTTTAACATTCGTATTGAAATGCGAATTTACTTTCAAAATATTTGGATCACCTTCCTGATCTTCATCAGGAATATCGTTTAAAGGCTGCTCATTATGAGATTATTCGCTTTGTGTGGCCAAGAGCGTAAATAGAAAAGTAAATACACGTTACAATTTATATTTTTATACCCCAGCAAAAAAGAATTAGAGAGTATATTCACTTTGTCATTCCGTGTCTAACGCAGCAAAATAATCTTCTAAGACCCCATAAAGTATATATATTCTTGATTAGTGATGAAATCTGAGACGATCTAGCTATGTCCGTCCGTCCGTCTGTGAAAATCACGATCCAGTCCAAACGAAAAGGGCGAGACGCTTGAAACTTGGTATGGATAAATTCCGAGAATTATACAAAATTTTAAATTTAGAGCAACTATTTAGATCTCATATCAGAAGGTTACAGAATATTTTCATGGTTGTACAATAGATCAGAGATTTGAAACTTTCCATCCAGTTCCCAAAAGTAAATTATTCTTCTGTGTCCACTCCAATCACTTATTGAAGGAATCGGAAAAATGGATCAATCTTTATTTAAGAAATAAAAAAATAATTGATTAATTCTTGCTATATCTTAATATTTGTTTAAGCTTCTGCTTCAATTGAACCGAAATTTGAAATAATATTTTTAGTTATTCTAAGAAATGGTGGGTAAATGTTCCCTGATGATCTGCATTAGCCCCAGTAAAATGCGCATAGGAACTAGCTAAAGTACGAATATCATTAAAAAAGAAGAATAACGACAAAACCAAAAATCTACATACTTTACCTAAAGGCGATATCCTTAAGCTCAGTATACAGTAAAATTTTTTTTTACACGATTTTGAAATAGCACGGTTCGTCAAGAAGAAATTTTAAATTTTTTTACACGTTTTTTTGATTTTACACGATTTCCAAAAAAAAACATTATTTTTTAAATGATTTTCTGCTAAATATCATCCAAATGGCAACTCTACTTAACAGCTTGTTTACTTAAAATACCCTTTTTATTTATCATATCAGTTTGTGAATGGCGCATGTTTACGGGGAATACCCAATTTCAACTAGCGATGAATAGCTGTAATCTTATTTCCTAAGTTTTTTAGTTTTTTTATTTTTTTGTACTTCTGAATTCAATTTAAACTTTAAAATAAATTTGTTTTCTTGTAATAAATATTAATTGTTTTTTTTTTTATTATTACTTAATGGAAAAAGAGTCAAAGAGCTCTTTTTGCACGGTTTTTAAAAAAAATATTTGAATTTTTTTAATTTTACACGATTTTTACGGTTGTGAAACAGATACCCAAATTTGCATATGAATCGTGTATTTTTTACACGGTTTTGATTTACACGATTTTCCCTGTAACGTGCTTACCGTGTAAAAAAAGATTTTACTGTATTAAAAATGGGTTATTGCTTATTCTCGCATAAAAATATAATAAAAAAAATTAATAAGTAAATATCACATGAATGCAGATTACGAAAATACAGATCAGGAAAAACGGCTTCAACATAAAATAAATAACCTTGAAAACAATTTCTTCCAGAAAACACTCGTATGATATTCTTCTGATAACTCCGTGAGTAACTTTTAATCGAATTTTTAATATTTCGGATTTTTTAAAAGAATTTAGTATTTTCTTAGTTAGAAAAAAAGGTTTAATTAACAAAAACCACAATTAGTGAATTTTGTGATCACTTTTATGTATAAAAGAAATATCCAGTTTCCCAACCCTGTATTAAAATTGTTTATTTTTTTGAAATTTTAATAGCAATTCAATTCCGTGTGAAGTATAAAATAGACTAACTTAAAAAAATAAAATTTTTGGTTTTTTTTGGTCGCTTTTATGCACAACAGAATATTTAAATTGTCCAACCCTGGGGTCAACATTTTAATTTTTTTTAATTCTTATACCATTTTTGTTTTCATAAATTATAAAATAGTTTTCAAAAACAAAAAAATCTTTTATGTACCAAAAAAAATGTTTGCACCTCTGGAACCAAAACTTAAATTTGTTTTAGTTTTTAAAACAAATTTAATTCTTCTCAAAGTAGCTATGTAGTATATTCAATTAACAAAAAAAAAACAACAATACTTTGAATTTTTCTGAATTTCAATACCAATCCATCAGTTTCAGAATGAAGTCTCTAGGCCTTCTGAGGGATTGGAGAAACCGAGTTCACGTACAGACAGACATGCAGATGGACATCGCTCATTCGTCATCGCTATTCATATAGGATCCAGAATATATAAACTTTATGGGGTCCCATATTAATATTGAGGAAATTATACACGGAATGAGAAATCTATATACACCCTTTCACTTTTTGTGAAGGTTATATAAAGAAATTTATTGCGATAGACGAAAGTCTACATATAAAAACAGTATTCGGTTCTTCCAAATGTGGGCAATAAATCAGTTGCGTGCACAGGATTCTTTCCGACTGTGCAACTGAAGAGTAAAATTTATAGCAGGATGTGGGCGCAGTCGACAAAGTTTTATACGGTTTATCATTAGGAATCTATTTTCTGTTTGTATGTACATAAATCCTGGTGCTATAATTTTGCTCTGCATTGTCTCCACCAGCATCATTCGTTAGCTGTTTAATGTTTGCCAAAGCGAAAGTTTTCCTTTTTCTAACTTTGCTTACTTTTAGCTGTTTTGTTGTTTCATATTCTATTCGCTTTATGTTTTTCATTTTTGTATTTCCCATGCTATGACCTAAATTTAATACCACGATGATGCGGCTGCATTATATCTGTTCCAAGAGAACTAAAAATTGCTGATGTTTAATATTAAAGTGTTGGAACTAAGCTGCTGCAAATTACACTGGTGTTACCAGCGACATTGTATGAGGACAATTACTAACACCCTACCATGCGAAAGGAAGTACAATAAGATCAATTGCCTTTAGTATATTCCAAAAGCTGGTGTGTGCGTGTGTGTGTTGCCAGAGAATGTGTGTAACAGTGTGAGTAACTGTAACTTATGTGTTCAAAAATCAAATAGCGTATTTTTTTATTTGTAGTTTGCATGTTGATGGGTTTTGTTAATGGTGCATTGGCGCGCGTTTGATTTTAAATTGCCTAAAATATCAAACTCACGTTGGTGCACAAAGCAGTTTTATTTACAAAGTACTTTCGAAGCTCGGCATTTCCGATGTAAGATTTCTTTTGTTTTGAGGATATTTTGGCGCTTCCTTCGTTCAAATTACTACTACAAAATTTATTTTACTGTTGCTGTACGTTCGTTCGTTGAGTATGCGATATTTGATATTTTCGGCATTTTCTAATTTTAAATAGTTTTTGCACAATAGTTTTTGAATTAGCCGAATAGTCACTGCGAGTGTTAGTATTTCTACGAGTTGAAGTACTTCTATTAATAGTGTTTTATTTCTATATTTATTGTAATAAGTTTAGAAACAATGCAGCATAACGATGCTTTAGTAATAAGTTTACACAGAACTGGCTGGCATATATCGCACATGCATGTGAATAATTTGTTTTTCGAGCAGTTTTAGACTTTTTTCTTTTGCAAAAACTACAACAAGTGCTGATAATACTCGCATAATGTTTAGAAAACACACTAGAACTTTAAACAGAAAAACAATTCCAGCACATTATTTGTAATTATAATGCTACTTAAGTAGGAAGTGTATGGGAATTTCAAGTGGAGTATGTGTGAAAACAAATTTGGTGTTATTGTGTGAAAATATAAGTTTTTGAAGTTGCTAGCTTTAGCTTTGCACTTAAGATAATTGCATTTGATGTGGGAGAGACAAGAAATGAGATGAAAAAAAATTGGATATATGATTTTTCCATTTCTTACTAAATTATGCTGCATTTTGAGTGTGCGAATTAGTGATTCAATTTTGGCAACGTTTCAACAATAATCAGTTTTGACAAATGTCAAGCGATTCACAGGTCAGGTCTTTTTATTGCCCATCGTGGTAGACACGAAAAATTGAAATCGTAATTATGTCTATTTTCCACGGAGTTGTTGCATTTTTCCACTTTCTGTTTGCTATTATGTTTTATTTTTGTTCTACTTTCAAGGAATATTAACCAATCATAGAAGAACATCAATCAACATCATCTCGTCATTGATCTCATGAACTGAACATTTCTTGCATTTAGTTTTTTTTCTCGCACTTTTTCATTTCGCGGGAAAGCGGGGAATTTTTTTTAAATATCCCAGGATCCCGCTGAATAGAAATAATAAAAATTAAATTTACTAGGCATTAACAAAACTTTTATTAGAAAGCTTAAAACATTACTAAAAAAATATACCTTATGTTTTAATTATATTTAGTTTGTACAGAAGTTGGACGAATGGTTAGAAGTGTATTAAACGAAAATTCAACATTTTTGGCCCTTTAACCACTTCCTTCCGAAAATTTCATTTATTTTTTTATTGAACATCTTAAATTAATTTTGGAGTAGGATTGAGTACATGCGTTAGCATTATCAATAGCTGCACTTGAAAATTGTTCAAATGTGAAGCTACGTTCCTCAACATCACCATTACTTTCTTCAATATTATTACTTTCTTCAATATCATTGTGTGTGATTTAAAGGATTTTCAGCATATTCAATTACTGAATGCTTAGAAGCCTAGGAAAACAAACAAGTTTCGTGATTATGGTTGAAGAAATCATATTTTAGCAAAGTGTACCATTTCTTGTTCCTCCTTTCATCAATGCGTAGAGGAAGAGCATGAAACATTTTTTCTCCAAATATAGAAGGAACCGATTGAACTTCTTGATTCTTCTTCTGCAGTAATTCCATTGTGTGACGTTGCCACGAATTGTACGCAGAAAACGGTGACATTCACACTTTCGTTGTTAGATTTTAGAAAAAATATAGAAACGAGCTTTATAGGAATTATTTAAATAACTCAAACGATTTTCATTAACAATTTTATTCCCAAATGTGGTAAATATTTGTTTGTATGTAATATTGTTTGCTTAGTATAAGCTGGTCTTTACCGCTTCCATTTCCTTGCAGAAACAATTTGAACGAACAGACAAAACTAAAGTATTAACATCTACGAAACGCCGCCACATAAACCAAGTTTTATCTACCACCATATTAAATTTAAAATTTTTTTATGTGTATAAAAATGTTCATAAATAGTGCTTACAAATATTGTAAATAAGAAAATCTGCTTAGAGATGAGAAAAATTATAATTTAAAACGAAAACAGACCCATTAAATTGATAAGAAAGGCACTTCCCATATAAACTTTCCTAACCGCTGCTGGAATAGGTTAACTCGAACATCACTAAAGATGTCACACCGTAAAAATGGCAAACGTACACTATATTTTTGAGCAACTATGTACACCTTTCATCAATATTCACGGTTGAATTATGTTATATTTTATTTAAATGCAGACCTTCATCACATCATACTACGGATTCTTAGTTTACATTCCCCTGCTTTACATATTTTCCTAGTTTATTTAAAAGTTCCTTGCATCAGCTAGTCATATTCCATTTTCGTCTGTTATCTGTTCTTAGATCTGGAAGACTTTTTTTATATCCCGCTTTGTACGTATATTAACGGTTGCTTTAAAATTAAATCCGTTTAGATAAATACCTGAGTAAACAAAAATAATTTTAATATCCAAGACATTGTGCGCACACTTTTCCTGATTTTGCGTTCTTATCTCTGACCTTTTTTCAACTTAGCGTGTTCCCTATTTTTTTTTTTTTAATTTGGTTTGCTTTTGTATTCACATAATTACATAATAAATATAATCTCTAAAGCTATTGCAAGGAATTTGGTGATGTATTAAAGCGTAGATACATGCTTGCATACATACATAAAGATGTATGTATATACATATATACATACATAACATTTAGTATCCATGAAGCAAACCTGGGTACGATTGTCCCCAAGTCATCACTTTTTTCTACTATTTTCGTGACTGTTTGACGACATAGTCAATAAACACGTTATATTCGACCGGGTCGAATCTTAAATACCCTCCAAATATTTAGTAACTAAATTTAAAATGTTTAACTTGGTGGGACAGAGTTCCTTTAAGACATCTCTGTACCAGAGAACTTCACTTGTTGATTAAAAAACCGTTCAACAATAACAAAGGCACAAAAAACTTGTCTTTTATTTGCAAATGATCAAACTTGCCCGCACACTCTCTTTTGTTGTTGATTTTAAATCAACCGAACATATGCCTCTTTGCTGGTTCTGATGCCAAACACATCGGCTTACTCACAACAATAATCTTTTTTAAGCTAGGAATAAAAACATTAATCAAACTTGCTCAAGCTTTTATATGCGTTGTTCATTATAAGGCAATCGAACCACATGCAAGTTGAACACTTGCTTATTTTCATCATAGGTCGAATCAAACTTGTCAACTTGTGTACTTGTCTATTCCGCTCAACGCTCAAAAATTTGATCAACATTAAAGTACAAAAAGCAAGAAATCATTGTGTATGAATTTGTTCATTCCTATCAACAAAGGCACGCTTGTTTTTTTATTTTATTTTACAGTGGTTTATGATGTCCATTCGCGTTGTTTATGACAAAATAGGAAATTTTTTTAAGAAAATATTATTTTTATTTGCAGTTCGATATTGCAAATAATATTTATTATTATTTTTGTTTATTTTTATTTGTTCTCCTTTACAGTGGTGTTTTTTGTGTTATTTAATTTGTATTTGTTATTAAGCTAAAATTGAGAAGCACAAATTTTCTGCAGCATAAGTAGCCCTCCAGTACTTATTCGTTTTCCATAATTATTTCACTTAATATGGACCGTATTATATTTTTTCCCTTACGCCGAGGCGACAAGGTGTAAACTTTCTTGGAAATTTGACTTAAAAATTTTTTTTTCCCTGTTGTCATATTTGCATGTGTATTTCGGCGTATGTAATTCAACTAAATTTGTTCTCTTAATCGGACACATGTTTAACAATAAAAAACAAACAAATGATCAAACTTGTGCACACATTCTCATTTGTTTCAATTTTGTAAAGAAAAAAGTCCCATAAACCACCGTGCATTTGCCCATGTGTATTCCCTTTAACTTTGTTTTTGATGAACAAATTCAAATAAATACTAAACCTGTACCTCCACTCATGTATCAGTGTTGAATTGGTTATGTTGTTTGCATTGTTCGTATATCATATTGCTCAAGTCACACATACGGTCGGTTAAAACATGTTGTGTGAATTAATGAGAATAAGAGCGTTTGGACACGATGAATTTACTGCAAGCCCTTCTCTTGCCTGTGCGATCTTGCTCATAAAATGCTTTTGTTAATTTTACTCATAATCAGAATTTGATGTATGCATCAGAATGAAATGATTTTTAATCATCATTGAATTTTTCTTTAATCTTTACAATGAACAAAAATTTGTGTGCTGAACAAAATCAAGAAAAATCGTGATTTTGAAGTACTCTGCTCTGTACCCAAATTTAAATCTCTGGGATGGGCCGTGGGAGAGACGTTTCACCTCTGCAGGATCAGAGAACATCTCAGCTTCTTATAGGCTTAAGGAATACAAATTGTTCACTGTTTACACTATCTTTGCATATAATATCGTACGTCAACGCCCACCAAAGGGTCGGGGTCCAAAAATAGACTATATCTTGTTTTCCACAGACCAACCAACGTATGGGCATTGCTTGATCGTCTTAGACTTCATCACAGATCAAGAATATATATGTATACTTTATAGGGTCCAACTCTCCTTGGAGGTTATTAAAACTGTATGTTTGGAATAATTAAATACAAAATAAAAAAAAAAAAAAATTTTCGATAGGGTCATTTAGGTGGCAAAGGGGGAGGTGGGGTAGGGCAGAGTAGTACCAGGTTACGTGTCAGCTTCGTCATTAAAGCTTAAAAATGTTATTTTTAAGAAATGTAGGCTTAAGTAAAACAATTTGTTAAATTTTTACACTATTTTTGCATATTTATTAAAAAAAATTATTAAAAAATTATTTTTTTATTTTATGGCTCCAAGTGTAACGCGTTGGACTTTTGATGAGATGGCGTAGCGACCTTGAAATCAAGCGCCAAATTACCGCATTCGATATCGAGCGAAATTTCCATACAATTTAAATACAAATTTCGTTCGATGTCGAGTGCCGTAATTTGCCCCCAGTACTGATCCCTTCTGCTAGTTTGAGAATTATAAAATATATTCTAAAAATTCGAATTTAGAACAATTTTTTTAAAATAAAAGAATAGTTTGAATAACTGGCTATTTTACCATATTGAATGAATTATTTCTTTCGTTCAAATATAAATATTTGAAACAAAAACAAAGTTTTATAATGTTTTTGTAAAAATGTATTTAAACGAAAGAGAGACATTTTGAAATACTATGTTAATGATATAATAAATAAAATCTGTCTATGACTGAAAGTAATTTAAAAAATAGGAATGAATACACGATTTATCTTATGGCATTTCTTATATTTTGGCTGAAAATGGTAAAACGTTAAATTATCAATAAAAAACATTATCAGTCCTTAAGAAAAATACATTTAATTAAATTTGTATGGTTTCTTAAAAAAAATTAATACCCTTGGAAAAACATTTTATTACAATTCTTGCTTTAAAGTTTACTTTATTGCGTTTTTCTTTTGCTTTCTATAGTTTTAACTTATTACTCAAGAAGTTTAAGACAGCAAAAACTTATTTAAAGTGCATACATATGCAAATATGTGTATATGTATGTACGCAAATAAATTGAAATTGGATTGATTTTGAGTTTTTCATTTCGAAATATTAATTGCATGAACATTAAACGAATGCACGCTGCAGTAACAATTTATTTGTAGCACAAAAGTAGATATTTTGGAAGCATATGTTTGTGCTTATGTATGCGTTTATTGTACAAAATTATTGGCATTTATATTTAATTTGAAAAACTGCAGAAATATATTATATATTTGTGACTATAAACAAAGTTTTATGTATATTAAAACTGCATATTATTTGTGAAAAACCCTTATTCATTTATGGCATTTATAAATATTTATCCATATGTATGTGTTCATGTATGTATGTATGTATGTACATATGTATATAAATTCACTGATATTCTTATTCTGAAACATTAAAAAACATAAATTGAAAAATATACAATACGAGTATTATAAATGATAAACATAAGTGTGACTGTAGGTATAACTGCATATATCGTACCCACGAGAGAAAAAGGAAACTAAATCAATTTGGCTTTATATCCTTCAAAACTAACTTATACAGCTCATATGCATGTGTGTATGTACACAGAGGGAAAAATAACGTTCTAAAATTGTCTACGGCCGTTACCAATTTGACAACGGAATGTGCACAATATTTTGACAACCAGCGTTGACAATTCAATAATGTTTCGTTGTCAAATCAAGAACGAAAAGTAAAAAATACCAGATGGTGTTCAATCAAGAACACTCATTGTCAAATTATGAACGAAATGTTGTCAAATTATGAACGACCCGTTGTCAAAATAAGAACAAATGTTGTCATCTCCAAAATCAAGAAAGAGTCGTTGTCAAATTGAGAAATTTTCGTTGTGAAAACAACAACAAATGTTGTCATCTCCAAAATCAAGAACGATTCGTTGTCAAATTGAGAACAATCCGTTTTTAAATTATAACCGATGTGTTGTCAAATTGAGAACGATTCGGTGTCAAAACAAGAACAAATGTTGTCACCTCCGAAATCAAGAACGATTTGTTGTCAAATTGAGAACAATCCGTTGACAAACTGAGAACATTTAATACCAGAAGGCAAATTACGGCATTCGATATCGATCGAAATTTGTATATGAATTGTATTGAAATTTTAATCGATATCGAATGCGGTAATTTGGCCCCATTTCCGCTATTTGGTTTGTACATTTTCTCATTGTGTTTGCAGAGTTTTCTAAGTGCGGTCGTTTATAAACATAAAATATAAATGGAAAAAGAACAAAGTGAAACAAATATTTTTAATGATGAAACTAATTTGTTTTATTTAAATGTGGGCGAGAGTTTTATATTAGAAAACTCTAACATTAACACCGAAGTAAACACAACTCTGGAGCTTGTTGGTAGTGACGATGAGAAACTGAAAAGTTTCTAAAAATCAATAGATATGGAATGCATCTATGATTTCTTAAAAGGTAAGCTATTAACAAAAATAAAATCTTAAAATATAAATACAAATGTATCTAAATTTTATTACTTTTATTCAAGCTGTCCATATCACATTTAGAAGTTTGCCATATATCAAAAAGGAGGACCTAAAGGAAGCAGTGCCGCCCTTAGGGCTCCGGATTGAGTTCAGCGAAAAATTGTTTGATTGGAAAACAGCGGAGGTAACAATTTTTGCGTTTATTACTAACATTTTCTAATTTAAATTTTTCTATATAGTTGGGAATCGATGATGAAACAATTTCAGTGCCATCCAAAGTGGAGCTATGGCTCAATAAAAATGATGATAGTACCACAATGTCCCCAAGTTGCTCAATTAGTGGCAAAGCACAATATAAGGTAAGGTACATGGTTTTAAAAGCTTGTATGACGTACAACTTAGATATAATATTTTTTACAGGATTTAAAATCTTTGATAACACAGTCAGTCAAATGAAAATGAAAAATTAGATTGTGAACGAAGGGAGGAGATTATCAACATTATCATTGAAGACGTAACCAAAAATAACACGGTTCTGCGCAAGATTTTGTTCATTTGACAGATGAAATTTGCTCAGTGCTTTCGTGCGAAAACAATATGAGGGTATGTAATTAAAATTACTTTTTTATACATATACAAATAGAAACCTTTACGGAAATATTTTGACGCATTTATTACTACTATATTCCCAGAAAAGCTAAAAATAACTCTAGTGGAAAGTTATGTTCTGAATATAAAAATAAATATTTAAAAAAAAGAAAACTTATGGCTTCCATTGAAAGCTGAAGTCCCAAAACAAGCCAATTATCTGACAGTAGAGTAGAGTTTGATGAGGCAATTGCCATTGCATTACAAACATCCCTAAGTATCTCTGCTGAGATACCCAGATTGGAAAGAAGTATGTGAAAAGTGGAAGAAAACTTATCTTATACGCCAAAAAGATATAAAAAACTTAGTAAGTCTCGAGTTTATTCAAGCTTGGACAAAATTATCCGATTGTCGAGCACCTGAATTCGTAAGAATTTGCTGTGTTAGTTATATATGCGAGTTGTGTTTAATATTTCATTTATTTCAGATAAATATTGATTTCGACATCATGCACCCAAACAAAGGACATTTGTTACTTTCCAAATGGGAAAAATTTAAGACAATAATTCGTATATTTTACGACAATAATCTACACAATGACTTTTGTAAAGAATTGCTGTCCAAAATCACATCGTCTACTTGTATAGGTAATTAGTAAAATAATTTTTTTATATACTATTATGCTATATACTAACATACAAGTTCCCCTATCTTTTTTAATTTATCTCACGGATTCGCAAGATTTTATATACACAATACTTCTAAACGTGGTTTTGCATCACCAGCAAGATTTAAAAATCAGACAGGAAAGTGTAATAAGAGAGAGTCACAATAGTTGACTCCCAAGAAAGCCTAGTTTTGCGTTTGACGAGTATAAATGATTACGAGAGTCAAATAGTGCAGTCATATGCAAATACTATTCATCTAGATTAATCATTCAGCCATTTATAATCGTGGAAGGATTAACTGATGTAGATATTAAAGGTTTTTATGTATATTTTAATAATAATTAGCTTAAACTGAATTCGTTTATTGAGTGTTTAGACACTTGCTTCAAAATTCTTCTTACACTTTCATTAAAATATCCGCAAGCTAGTGAACACAGCCGTGGCTATTTATACAAAAGTTTTTTTATGATATTAACACTAAGTTTGATTTTAAGTCGGCAAACATTACTTCTCTTATACATTTTTTTAATAATCAATGAGAGTTAATAATCAATGAGATGTCATGTTATGTCGACAAAATTGTTAAAGATTCTATGTTGTCAAAATAACTGCAACCAAACATTCACAACATTTAATTCATTCCGGCAGCATTTAGAAAAGCTACATGCAATTATTAAAAATTCTAACAATTTTAGTTAAGCCTTAGAAAGTTTACCTAAAAAACTACATAACGAACATTATGTGATTCAAAATGTGGAAAATACTTTGTACACCATAGATAATTTAAAAAAGAGGCCCTAAGGTTGTCATTAACCTTATATCAACAAAATAACTTGCCTAGAAATCAAGCTGTTGGTCTTCAGAGTATGGTTTCATCACTATTATCGTCTATATCAATTGCACTTTGGAAAATGCAAAAAAAATTTTGGATGGAACCATTTTAAATAATTTTGTAAGCGGAGAATTAATCAAAAGAGAAGTGCAAGAAATAAAGTATAATTTAATTATTCCTTATATCATTTACTTTGACGATTTTCAAATAAACAATCCACTAGGTAGTCATACGTATTCGATATGCGGATGTTACTTAAATTTCCCATCAATGCCCCAATATCTGCTGTCAAAATTAGAATATATTTTTCCAGTAGCTTTTATATCGTCTACTAAATTAAAAATAAGTGGAAATGAAACAACACTATTTCATTTAGTAAATGAATTGAAAAAATTGGAAGACGGAGTAGAAATAGTAACTGGAAATGAAGTACGTGAGGTACATTTCATTTTAGGTTTAGTTATTTGCGATAATTTAGCAGTAAATAGTGTATTAGGCTTCGTACAATCTTTTAATTCTAAAAGGTATTGTCGAGCTTGCAAAAGAACAAAGACACAGATGCAGCCGGATACATCTGATCGCAAAGCATTCAATTTAAAAATGACTGCTAGTGAAATCATTTGTTTTATACACTTTTTACCTCTAATGATGAGATTTAATTCCGTCCCATAACAAACAGATTTAATATTAAAATGCAGTTTTGAAAATGAGGATATAGTTAGATTAGGAGAGTTAATTAAAAAACTCATTTACTTTACACAAACTTATATGGATCTTTAAAACCCAAAAACCACTTTTTAGTTCACTATCCTACTGCAATTAGAAGGTGCGGACCACTTAGATACATATCTTTGGAGTATGAGATTTGAAGCCAAGCATAAGGAAGCTAAAATGTACTTTAATAGTTAAAGTTTGGAATCAAATTTTCATACTATTTGTTAAAACATGAACATTTTTTTGAACCTACTTTTAGTTTTACTTCATCCAGAATTCTTGATTTAACTAAAGAGGAATATTTCCACAATATTATGACATTAAATGGTATTAATTTTGAAAGTTGTGAAATTTGCGATGAAATTATTTTTAAGGGCACTCGTTACAAACAAAACTATTATTTGGCTACGAACGTGAACTCTATTGAATTGTTTAGGATTAAAAGTTTTCTGATTCAAAATCATTTAATTTATGTTTTACGTTATTCAATTAATATAAGGGGATTTGACTCTCATTTTCAGTCGTATGAAGTTGGTTCTTCAAATAAAAGCATTTATTTAAAACCAATCATTGATTTTTTTAAGTTTCTCTTTTCATTTGTATACAATAAATAATGCTAAGTCGTATTTTAGAATTAAGTATGTTTTAATTAATTAAATAAATCATATATGTACATATTAATCTGTCGTTTTACTTATATACGGGTTCGCAATGGATTATCAATGTTAGAACGAAGCGTTGTCAAAATGAGAACGAAGCGTTGTCAAAATGACAACGGGCCGTTGTCAGAGTGAGAACACTTCGTTGTCAAAGTGAGAACGATTCGTTGTCAAAGTGAGAACGAAGCGTTGTCAAAGTGAGAACGAAGCGTTGTCAAAGTGAGAACGAAGCGTTGTCAAAGTGAGAACGAAGCGTTGTCAAAGTGAGAACGAAGCGTTGTCAAAATGAGAACGATACGTTGTCAAAATGAGAAAGAAGCGTTGTCAAACCAAGAACATTTGTGAACGAGTTGTTCTTAAAATATCGACAACATCCGTTGTCAAAATGAAAACAAACGTGCTTAACTCACTTTTGTCAACGGGTAGTGTCAATTTCGGTGTTTTCCGAAAGTTTTTTTCCTCTGTGTATGTAAATATATATTTATAGAAGTCCTTTTTGTTAAGGAAACGAAATTTAAAATGGTGTTTTAAGTGTTTTTTATATACTTGAGGTATATGTATGTATATGTGATGATTATTAAAAACCTAATATGTACAACAGTGTATAAACATTATACAGCTACATGCGGAGGCAGTCTATTCCGCAATTATGTATGTGATACTAAGACAAAAACATGGATATAATCGGATGGGGTCAAATGGTCAAAAACTGTTCTTAAACAGTTTTATTAATATAACAACAACAAGAATAGCGAGGATACCAAAAATTTACTTGAATAGCTGTGAAACTAATCCGCATATATTAAAAAATTTTAGGGATATAGGAGGGAAATTCAGGTGCACCCTAAAAAAATAATGATTGACGGTGCTATATCTATAGAACTACATCATTTGTATGCACTATATTAATGCATGTAATTGGTAAAAAACTACTATAATGCATTACCATCATCTTATCAACTGGTGATGGAAGGATTACTAAAAAGAGAACTTTTCCAACACCTGCAAGTAACATACTTGAGATAAGAACAACAGATATTTTAAATAATTTTTCAGTTAGAAAAGAATCAAAAATAACGATTTATAATAAGGGGCTTAATCATTTTTCATCATCAACATCAGTCTAACCATTAACATCATAGACATAGCTCTCATTAAAATCATAGACATCATCTCTATCGTCATGTCTAATTAAGTCCATAACCTCCTCCATATGTGCCATATTTTTCTTACGCATACTAGAAACAAAGGAATCAAAGCTTAACAAAAGATAGTTTGCAATCTCTTCATTATATTTTTTCACGGCTGCACTTTGTTGACTGAAAATTCCTACATTTTTTTAAATCCATGTTTCTAACTTCTTGCACTTCTTCTGATAGTTGACCAATAGGTAAAAGTGTAATTAACATTGTCGTAAAATTTTAGCAAAAAATATTCAACCTGCTCTTGGCTACATTTTTGCCGAACATAGTTAAGCGATATATTTAAGTGCTGATTAGCTATTTGGCAAAAACTGCTGACACCTTTTTTTAGGCATCATGGTAATATTGGGAGACTTTGGAGGCCCATAAAAAAGAAACGGTCACCAAATTGGCCAAACTGAGTATAGGGTTTTACTACAATATGATAGTTGAATCGAACCCATATAGTCACGACCTTGCACTTTTCAAAAGGTCTTCATAGTGCTATCATGTAAAAATTGTTTCCTTTTAAGCAAGTGTGTTTAAAAATGTGTTCAGTGTGACTTAACAATACGAAAAATATAGTAAGAATTTTAACGAACATTTTATATTGCTATATTAAATTGAATTAAGATTCTATAGGCTAATTGTTCGAAATTTTTTAATTTAAATTTCAGAAAGACATGATAAATAAGCCAAGGCACAAAGGCAAGTCAACATCAGTTTTTGTTATAACAAAAACTAATGTTGACTTGCCTTTGTGCCTTGGATTATTTATCATGTGTCTCTGAGATTTAAATTAAAAATTTCGAACAATTAGCCTATAGAATGTTAATTCAATACGAAAAATGTTTAAAATTAAACATATCTATTCAAAAACACAACACTTAATGTAATAATAGCAACTTTTTCATAAAGAAATTAAAATTCGAGTAAATAAAAATAATTTAAATAAAAATAATTGGGTGTTTGTAAGGCCAAAGCAATAGGTACAAGTAATATTTAAAATATTTATAACAAATATAAGGTATAATAAAAATGTTAAAATGTCAAGTTTGTGAAAAAAAATTTCAATGTTTAAAAATATACCATTTGCATTTGTACGGCCATAGAGATAAAAAAGCAATGGGTTTAAGCGTTTGTTTTCAAGATGCGGAAAATTTTTTTTTTAAATCTTTTTTAAAATATATACATATGTATAATTTTAAATAATAATTGTACGAGTGCATTTTATTTATTTATGATTAAAATTAAACATATGTATATACTCGTATACCTAAAATAGGGGGAAATTACACACAATTTGTTTAAAAGTATTAAACATATTTTGTTCAAAAATCGACAAATTGTTTGAAAATATATGTTGTGTAATTTTAGGTCAATTATATTATATTATTGACGTAAATTTCAACCAGTGTTTTAGAGTGTAACCCACATGATAAATTTTATAATGTCCAATTTTCGACGTCATTTTTTATTTGGTAGCAAAAGGTAAAGTGAAGCAAGCGGTGTGGAAAAATAGACTTGATTTCTGTTTACATTTTTTTTCATATTTCTCTTCTTGTCACGTTTTGTTCTGTTTTTATTTTCAGGTCATATACATGTGAAACAATAACAAAACATGAAAACCAAATCCTTCGTATGAACGCAAAAAATTTTTAGAATCAATTTAAAAAGGGAATTAATAAAATTAGACGTAATAAAATTCATCATGTGAATTGGGTGATTATTTATATTTAGTTTTTATAAGCATTTTTTTATGTCATTTATATGAAATTTCTTTAACCCCCGATTTTTAACTTCTTATTTAGTTACAAAAATAGTTAATTTTTCCATAAACTTAAGTTGTGTTTAAATACACTTTTTCAGTCTAAAATTAATTTTCGTATTTAATTGTGATAAAAGTATGGTAGCACAAATAAATGGTAAGAAAAATACTGTAAATGCTACAATAAAACTACCTTCTTACCGACGTTTTGATTCAATGAAGAACTGCTTTAATAATTTTCAAGTTATGGAATTTAAACAAAATATGAAAAACACATAATAGTATGAAAAACTTAAATTGAATTTAAATGTACAATGTGGGACATTTAAATGTTATTTAATTTTGAAGTGAAAAACAAAATTTTGCATATAAAGAGACTTTACGTTTAAATAGTACTTAATTTTGAAGTTAAAAACTGGGCATAAGTATTTATTAATCTATTATTATTTTTGCTTTAAAAATATTTGATAAATAATTGCATATCTCAAGTAAGAAATGACAAAAAAAAGTTTATGTTAAAATGGTCTGAGCTTACATGCTAATTAGAGCAATTCTGGAAACACCCTCATACGCAAACACAATTATATTCCTTTGCAAAAAGGAATTATCAAAATACATATAAAAATAAGTGAATTTTTATTTCACTTTACATTGACATTTAAAACATCTATTCATATGCCTCTGCCATGGCACAATTTCAATATTTGTATAAAATTTTCAAAGGTATGACATACAACCGTGAAATCTACTGGTGAAGAGTAATAATATTTAAAGAAGGGCCAGGAAGCTAAACGAGTTATTTTTTTTTTGCAATAGTTTTTGTGTCCTCCTGAACTTTGATGCAAATATGTTTAATGAAAAAAATGTTATATATTCGATTTATTCCTGGTGGCTTTTTGTGATATTTAATAAATTGTATTTTAAAAAGATGACAAACTTAATAGTCACACAGGAAGTGTTTGTCAATCCAATTATAAAAAACAGTTTGAAAAATGTTTTTTGCTTGTTTTAAGCGAATTTTATTAAAAAATTAATACAATTTGCGAATGATAAAGTGAAACACACAGTAAAACTAACAAGTTGCTTAAAATATGATATTAATAGCAATAAAGTCAGATTTTTTATCTTTATATTCATACATACGACAAGTACGGTGACTTTGTCGCTCCACAGGGTGGCCTAAGTGACCGAAGCGGTTGGAGTTCATTATAACTACAGCTGTGAGCGAGAGTAAAATTACGATCACGCACGCTCACGAAAGCATTATTTTTAATCACGTACGATGGTAAAATTTTTTTCAAAACCACCCGTGCTCACTGTAAAATTGTTCTCGTGGATTAAAGTATGAATCTCTATAACACAGATAAGAGTGTGTGTGTATGTACTTACATATATATTTTCTTTAGTGTTAAAAACTCAAAAGAAAAAACTTATCTTCTATCACGCAAGGCTCTAAATTATTGAATCCCGAGCGATTTTAATAATTTATAATCTTGATTTACGTAATTCACGCGTGTACGTTTGCACATCTTTAATTACAACTTATTCTTATTTAAGACAGGATTATTAATTTTTTATACAGTGTATTTATGAAGAATTTTTTTTTTATATTTTACAGTTATATCTGCTTCGCATTTTCGTGCTCTTTTCAAAACATTTTCCATAACCCTTCGCAGAATTTCAAATTTTATGTCGTTGATAACGTTGCCTATATTATTTTTAATTTTCTCTTCAAATAACCCAAAATGAACAGGCATGAAGCGTTAAAGTCGGTGAACCATTAAAATTCTTTTGCACGCAAAAAAAATTTATTTAGCAAAAATGTCGCGTCAAAGAGCCATGGTGCCTCTCAGTGTGCGCTGTGGCTTCATCTTGTTGGAACCATACTTGCGGATGGTTTTCCACGGCTGGCCTTAAATATTTTTCCAACATTGTCCGACATATAACAACAGTGATGGTTTATTTTTCAAAACATATGGGACCATTATCCTTTCCGACGAAACACTGCACCAAACGATACACATAAGTGGGTTTAATTCTCGCTGTTGCGCTCCTGGATTTTCCGCAGCCCTTATCATGTAATGTTTGCTATAACGAACCCATTTAATTGGAAATGTGTTTCGTTGCTCATACTTAAATAATGAAAAAAATCATGATGTGTTTCTGTTTTTTTACAATTTTGGATTTTAAAATCCCCTTTAGGTAAAGTCTCCTTTACAAATTACTGCAAACAAAAAGACAAATTTTACAAAGAATTCAACCCCCTTCGGTTATTTTGGGCCACCCTGTACGACAGTTAAAACAACTGCGCACTAGTACGGTGACTGAGTGCGGCATCAAACAAGAGCGAAATGAATAATTTTGTTTAATTTGGTGCGTATAGCAAAATAAAAGCATTTGTTTTATTTTATACAGGAGAGCATATCCTCTAATTCCCCTGTTTACTCCTTTTATATTTTGCTCTGTCATACTTTCGACTTCTTGTCCGCCTGTCTGCTCTCCTTTCTTCCGACGCTTTCTTTCCTAAGAAATATTTTGTATCACAACTTTATTTGTTTGTTAGTTTTGCATACAAAATGCTTTATAAAGACCAATAATTACTTCGTAATTTGTGCAAAACAAGTCTTCATTCACATCAGAAAACTTCTGATTGCAATCATTACGTATACATACTGAGAAATAACGAAACAAATCGATCATACGCCCTGAAGTTTTATGTAATTAATATATGCATGGATGCGAGTACATAGTAAAAGACGTTCATTAGTGCACGTTTAATCTGTACAAATAAGCGAGTAATTTTCAATTCTCCGTAAATAGAAAATTGGTTACATTAATTTAAGCAATACATCTGAACTTATATAAATGTGAATTACAAACCTTTCAACTAAATATTACTTGTAATAAAAACTAATTGGCTTTTGAATATTACAATTCACGTGCTTATGATGATGATGATAATAATGTTGGAAATAAAAGAGAAGAACTTCTACTTTGAAGAAATTATTACGTTTGGCCTTCATAATAAGTTGAAACTGTGCAGAGGGAACAACTGTTGTAATTGGTTGACTTGTGTTGATTTACTTCTCAAATCATTACATTTTGGTTGGTGAAAGTTAATTTCTGATATAAATTAGAATTTTATAAACACATCATTGAACAAGTAAATCATATAAACTGGGTCAAGATTTCTACTTCATTCAAACTATGCGAAAGAGAATTCAAATACACGGTAGTTGTAGCATGTTAGCATAATGATATGTTGGATAACAGAAAAATAAAAAAAGTTTTACTTTTTTCTGCACTCAGAGTTTTTAGAATCTACGATGCCAAACAGGATATTGAAGGTACAAGAATATATTTTTTTTAATTGCAGAGTTTACAATTTTGTCCTAGATAAAAATGAACTCGAAACTCACAGAAAAACAAACCTTTTGAAATATTTTTCTAATTTTCTGTTTCCTTTTCAGGGCTGTATTCATATTAAATATTTATTTTATGTATTTAACCTGTTCTATTATTCAATTTAAATTTGAGGTAAATATATATAATTTTATATTCTTAAAAGACATTTCTTATGTGAGGTTATGTCACGTGTCATGGTTTGTATGGCAACTGTAATCGTTTTATATATTTTTATAGTTATTAAAATATATAAGACTTAACCCTTAATAGCCTACTGGTTACGCTAAGAACCAACAAAATAAAATCAGAATTTTGTTCAACAGTTTTTTATTTAACTTTACACTGTATCTTTCAAATTGCTTTTGCTTTAACCGTTGTCATTTGCTCTAGTCGCCACTCGAATCTACATATATTTACTGGGTAGACGCTCAGTAGCAGGTGACAACAACGACAAAAAGCATTTTGTGCGCACTTGTGTGTATTGAAAACTATTTTTGTGTTAAATTCTTTGAAATCGTCACGGAAAAAAATATTTCGATAATTCTGTATTGTTTATAATACGCTGTAAGCATTTGATCTATATATAATTATTTTTTAATTATATATAGTTCGTTGAATATAGTTTGTAGGAGTATATTGCAAAAGCTTTTGTATTACCACCAAATCAATAATAATAATATAATATATTTGAATGTGAAATCGTAATTGGTTAATGGCATACATATTTCCAGCTAGAGACAATATATATTTCTCAACACATGCGCGGCGCAGTTTTAGTTTGTTAAATATTGTAAGCTACTTCTGAAGCCACAACTCTGCTTTGTTTGATTCTTGAAAAAATTTATTTTATATTTCATATTAAGTGGTTTTTTTGCACGAAAACGCAAGAGAACTATGCCTAAAACTTTTCAAGGAAGTACGCAGTAAGCACCCTGACCTCAAAATTCCTAGGAAGAGAAGTCGATCAAATGGGTCAACTCCTCCAAACCCTCCAAAACGGGCGACGGGGTCTCTTGCGGGTGGCTCTCAAGTAGCCAATAGCTTGAGATACTCCGAGATGGCGAAGGACACCCAAACTGATCGTCCTTCTTACGGGGAGGTTGCTCAGGTTGTCAGGTTGGGAGTTATCCCTCCTGACTTCCCAGCTACCATGTGGTCAGACGAGAAGCTAAAAACAATTCAAACCTCAGTCCTGGATAAAATTGTGGAGCTAAATAGAGCTCTATAAAGCCGCAATTTGTAGACTGTACGTTTAAAACGGGCTGGCTGATTTTCAATTGTAAAGGGGAGCAATCTGCGAAATGGATAAGGGAACATGTTCCCTCGCTAAAGCCATGGAGCAATGCGACCCTGGAAGTGATATCGGAAGAAGAGGCTCCACGCCCGGAAGTGTACGTTGGACATTTCCCGGAAAAGCCTGAAACTTCCACAACGAGAATCCTGTCACTAATAGAAGGACAACATGAAGATCTCTCAGTGGAGTACTGGAAGGTTCTGAACAGGGTCAGCAAGGGAAGTATAGCTGAACTTACCTTCGCAATTGACCCAAAATCAGCCTCCGTACTGAAGACGAAGGGACATAGCGTAAGCTTTGGGTACGGAACAGTTCAAATAAGGCCTGCTAGACTTCAATCAGCAAAGGCATTGAACGTCGTACCCAATAGGGCAAAACTTGGTAGCAAGACCGGACAGGCCAAGTCAAGGAATCAGGACAGAAAAGTCCCTGTCATTCCTGACGATAAACCGTCCTGCTCAAAGGTATCAAGCAAGCCTGATACGCTTACGAAGGCAGTGCTCGCTCCGGCTGGAACGGTAATCTCCGCCAAGGGGGACTCCAAAGCCCCCGTTTTGTCACCGGGAAAACCAACCAGTTCGGTGAAGGGTACGACTTCTTCAGCGAATGGGCCCAACACTGCAAAAGGGATCAACAGACACGGGTGGCATAGAGCGAATGTCAACAGGCCAGGTAAGGGGTACAGCGATTCTGCGGAAAGAACGGTGCTCCTGGGCTCCAATCTTGGAAAAAAATGGCCAAGCGTGAGGACAAGCATTAATGCTAACCTCAACAGCCCACATCCAGAAGAACAAAACTAACAGGCAGGTAAAGTGCCTCCAAGTGAACCTGCATCACGCCAAGGCAGCGTCAGACGTGCTATGTCGCAGGTTCACTGCAGACGTACTGGATATTTGTTTTATCCAAGAACCTTGGGAAAACTCAGGGGTCATTAAAGGGCTCCGAAACAACCCAAGGGAAGCTTATATACAACAATAAGGTGACGAGGCCCAGAGCGGCCATATTCGTCAGGAATAATATAAACTACTTTCCTATTTCAGAATTCATAGAGGGCAATCTAGGGGCAATTCGGGCAAGTGTTCCATCAGTGACAGGGGAACGTGAAGTCGTTCTAGCCTCCGCCTACCTTCCGGGTGAGGTCGATCATGCGCCTACGGCAGAGGTTTCCAAGCTAGCAGCATATTGGCAAAAAAGAAACCTAGGCATGCTGATATGCTGTGACGCCAACGCACATCACACGTTTTTGGGAAGTACTGACACCAAAACACGAGGTGAGTGTTTACTAGAATTCAACTGTAGAAATAACATATATATATATATATATATATATATATATATATATATATATTGAACAGGGGCAATGAGCCCACCTTTAGGAATGCTATTAGACAGGAGGTCCTTGATCTCACCTTAAGTAGCAACAATATAGCACATGCTATAAACAATTGGCATGTATCTAACGAGATATCTATGTCAGATCACCAACATATACGATTTGATATAGACTTCTGTCCGACGGAGGAGGAACAATTCCGTAATCCTAGGAAAACGGACTGGGATACCTATCGAGTTCTTTTATCAATCTAGTGAGCTTTGTGAGAATGTTCTAAATGCCTTCAGGAACAGTTGCAGGCTAGGGTCCAAGATGGATTAGACGAACTGAAGAGGGAGGCAAGGCGCCTTTTTAACAGGGCCAAGAACACGGGTGACCGGGTCACCTACAAGTCTGCACTCACTACCTATAATAAGGAAATCTAAGAGGTCAACATGGCGGACGTACTGCGAAAGGATAAACAATTTGCCTGAGGCAGTACGGCTACAGAAGGCCTTGTCACAGGATCACTCAAATGGTATTTGTACACTGAAACGACCTGACGGGACGTACACAAACTCACCAGAAGAAACATCAGCACTTCTTCTAGATACACATTTCCCAGGATCACTGCCAGTAAATCCGATTTCGTTTCCGCAATGGACACCTAGGTGTACCAACAGGGATCGCAGGTTGGCGGAAAGTATCTTTGGAAATAGACAAGTAAGCTGGGCGTTGTCTAAATTTAGCCCTTATAAATCTCCGGGCCCGGATGGCATCTATCCGTGCCTTCTTCAACAGGGTCGAAATTATATTGTTCCACAACTGTCCAGGATTTTCAAATCGAGCCTACTGGCATGTCACATACCGAAGGCTTGGTGTATGGTTAAGGTGGCTTTTATACCAAAGGCTAGTGGTCGATCTGAACATCTGCCAAAATCATTTAGGCCAATCAGTCTCAGATCGTTTTTCCTGAACACAATGGAGAAACTGCTGGATAGTTACATTAGAAGGAATTTTCTCACAGTGTATCCCATTCATAAGTTACAATTTGCCTACCAGCCAGGCAAATCGTCGGTAACTGCCATACACTACTCGTGTACTGATATACAGAAGGCTATAAGTAATAAAGAAATCGCCCTTTGCGCTTTTATAGACATTCAGGGAGCCTTTGATAATACATCGTACAACGCAATCGGCAACGCTCTTGATAGGAAGGGTGTTCCGAAAATTATAAAGAACTGAACGTTAGGGATGCTGTCATCCAGGGTGGTTGAGTTGGACTTATGCGGTTCATCGAAGAGCATAAGAGCAACCAGAGGCTGCCCACAAGGTGGCGTTCTATCGCCATTACTGTGGACATTGGTGATCGATGAACAACTCAACAACCTGGGATTTCGAACATATGGTTACGCCGACGATCTTGTCATATCTATGACAGGATGGGAGGATGGAATCATATCGGAGATGATGCAACAGGCTCTAAACCTAATCAGCGGATGGTGCGGGGACAGGGGGCTGTCTATTAACCCGAGAAAGACGGTCATTGTACCTTTTACCAGACGAAAAAAAGTGAAACTTGAGGAACCCACATTGAATGGCTCGATTGTCAAGTTCTCCGGCGAGGTGAAATTCCTTGGGGTTATTCTTGATAAGTCATTCACTTGGAATAAACATGTTTCCCACACCACCAACAAAGCCATTAGAGCACTTCATGCTTGTCAACGGCTATTTGGTAGGACGTGGGGACTCAAACCGAAGATGATATATTGGTCTTTTATCACCGTGATAAAACCAATACTGACATACGCCGCACTGGTTTAATGGCCAAAAACTGAACAATCCACTACCAGGGCACTTCTGGACAAGGTTTATCGCCTTGTGTGTATTTCGATCAGCGGGGCAATGAGAACTTGTCCAACACATGCTCTGGGTGCCATCTTGCACATTCCCCCTCTGCACATTATAGTGAAGGAGGAGGCCCGCAGGAGCACACTACGGCTGCGTGACATCTCTAATTTGAAACCTGGAGATCTGGTTGGCCACATGAGCATACTAGGACATCTCCTGAATGACCCATACATTAGGGTGAATGATCAAATACAACGAACACTAGTTTTGAACAGAAACTTTGATGTTATCATTCCTGAAAGGGGTCAATGGCTTAACCACACTTCTTGGCACGAAGATGCTGACCAGGTCTGGTTCACTGACGGCTCCAAACAGGAAAATGGGGATACGGGGGCAGGGATATATGGCCCTAACTTTCAAAGGGCATTTCCCATGGGTAAATACCCAACGCTATTCCAAGAGGAGGTCTATGCCATATTCATATGTGCAAGGGAATGCTTGAGGAGAAGATGTAAGAATATTCCTATCTATCTGATGTCTGACAGCCAGGCAGCGCTCAAGGCCATAACCTCGTATGAGTTCAGGTCAGGGGTTGTTATGGACTGTGTTACATCACTGATAGAACTGGGCGCTCAGAACAGGCTGACGTTATGCTGGGTACCTGGCAATAAGGGCCACGCTGGGGACGAACTGGCTGACTGTCTGGCGACCAGAGGAGCCCATCGTAGATTCATAGGACCGGAACCCTTCTTTGGCATCTCAGGAGGATATGTCAAAGAACAGAATGACTCCTGGGCTAGAGTGGAGTTTAATCGCCACTGGAAAGCCCTTCACGGCCTAAGACAGGCAAAACGTTTCATTACGTTATCTCGGAACAAATCCCAAAAATTAATTCTGATGGACAAGAATGACCTCAGATTATTAACGGGTTGGTTTACCGGACACTGCGGTCTCAGACGACACCAGTTTACCATGGGCAATTCTGAGACCAAAGTATGTAGACTCTGCGGAGCAGAGGAGACACCGGAGCACGTTCTCTGCTACTGTCCGGCAGTGGCGTCGTGCAGGAGGAGGTTCCTCGGAGGCAATTTTATGACTCCAAGGGAGGTGTACGATATCTCACCGGGTAGAGCAATTAGCTTTATTCGCAGCCTCAATCTACATCAGTGAACACTTGGGGTGCACAAAAGATCCTTTGGGTCGCGGTGCCTATGGCCTGATATAATAATAAGTGTTTTTGTTTGCTTTTGCAGTAAAAAATTTACTTTAAAAAGAAACAACTGCCTAAAAAGTACTCGAACGGAAAAGTTGACAAAATTCGTAAGATTCAGTAAACAGCTGACTGAAAATTTACATAGTGATGAAAAATATATATGTATGTGTACCCTTTGAACTATTCAACTCTGTTTCTTATTCGCGCTCGATATTTTATAACGAGAACATTTTAAGAATAAATGTATAAATGGTTTTATATACAATTTGCAAATAATTTCTTTATATGTGTTTTATTTGATTTTCATAATTTATTACTGCCCATATTTATTAAAAATTACATGATTAATTGTTAATCTTACTGAAGAACAAAATAGATTTATATTATATATAAAATGTGTTTGTTATGTTTTCTGAAAATTTCAAATTGTATTGTTTTACTTGTGTAACTCTCAATTAACATTTGGGAGTTAATGTATAAACTTATAGGTTTTGTTATTATGGAAATTGGTTAAAGTCTACTGATGATTTGGTGTAAGAACCAAAGAAATGCAAGCATAGATACATATACTTTACCACATAAGCAAACAGCGCTCTTAATTATTACCTTAAAAACAAGTGCGGTACTGAATAATCACACAATTGAAAGTTGTACAACTCTGAATAATTAACACAATGTCACAGGAAAACTAATAAATTACAAAGTATGTATGCATATCCCATATTAATTTATTATCAAATACTATTGCTTTGTTTGTAACGATGGTTAAATAAGTCTATATGCCTTCATTTCAATGTTTCTTATACCGAATCAATAGTAACTTTCAACCTAATTTCAAAATAGCAAGCTTTGTAAATTGTTTATTTTGTAATGAATTTTATGATTTTCATTCAACTTTTCCAAAAAAACAAAATTTTAATTTCCATTTATTTGCTTTTTAAACCATATATGTATATTTCTGCAAGTAAAAAATTTGGAAAGACTAAGATAAAGTGTCGACATCACATGAAATGAAATCAGGGGGAAAATTATGGCAGTCGATAGTCATCGAAATTTCAATACAATTTAAATGGAAATTTCGATCGATATCGAATGCTGTAATTTACCCTCTGATTTCATTTCCTGTCATGTCGGGACTTTCACATTTGATTGTGTTATAACCCCTTTAAAGAAACGGTAGCATTAATATAATTCAACAAGCTCGATAACTAGTTCTACGATTTGAATAATTACAAAGTCGTATTTAAGACAAGCTACTCGCAATATAACGTTTTTCGGTATCGAACTGCCTTGAAGTTATTCAGAAATTAGTGGCAATATTTTCAGCAAAATTCAAATTCTTGAAAATTTAATTCCGCCAATAAAAAACTAAAAGTATAGATAGCTTTAGAAAATTTATGTCACATTATTCTTGGAAATAGAAGGGCTGTTGGTTGCAAAGAACTAGTATAAGGATTTATTTTTTCAAAGTAATTTGCCATTAAAAATACATATCTTGCAATCGCTTTTTTTTGGATTTTTCATAATAAATTCGTATAGACATGATAGCGTTAATCTCATTCGGAGTCAGCACGCTATAACCAATTAAAATGTTACAAAGGTTTTGCCCGCGACTTTGTTTAATTTACAGCTAAGAAAATTAAAAATCCTCCAAAATATCAAATATCTGAAAGTTATCTCAAAAATCCCATTTTCACAAGATCTGCACATTGTGAGTTCCTAGGAAGCTTCTCTGACTACATCTAAGAAGGTGCCACTATGTTTGTATTAATGTGTGTGTTTAAGCAAATGAAGCGTTTAAAACTTTTGAACGGCTTGGTCGAATTGAATCAAACTAAGAGATCTATCAAAGTATGATTTCTCGTGAATTGAAATCAATTCGGACCGAATTCAATAAATCCTAAAAAACTAAGAAATTTGTTTTTCAATAATAATTTTTGTAGTAACTTAAACGGATCGACTTCTTAAACGGTGTGACTTCTTCAGGAAAAAATAATTAATTTCCTGAAGAAGTCAGCCAAACGAGCGATGAAATTTTGAAAAATAATATATTTTAACATATAAAAACAAAGGGACCTTAAACTTAAAAATATTAGAGAATATAATAACACTGCGACAAATGAAGACCTTTTGAAAAGTGCAAGGCCGTGACTTTATGGGTTCAATTCAACTATCATATTGTAGTAAAACCCTATACCCAGTTTGCCCAATTTGGTGACCCTTTTTTTATGGGCCTCCAAAGTTTCCCAATATTACCATGATGCCCAAAAAAAGGTGTCATCAGTTTTTGCCAAATAGCTAACCAGCACTTAAAAATATCGCTTAATGTTCGGTAATAATATAGCCAAGAGCAGGTGGAATATTTTTTGCTAAAATTTTATGACAAAAATGTACTTTATCTTAGAGTTTCTTTTTAAGAAAGTTAAAGAAAAAAAATGTTTTTTCAATTTTTTTATCATAACTTTTAGGAAATCCTTATTTTTCGTACACTATATTTGGGAAAATTGTAGCCACGGTAAAGCTGAAGAATTTTGTGAACATACCAATATAAACTGAACGTGTATAGATACCAAAAATAGGTCATAAAAACTCAACTCTTATAATTTTATAATAAACAAAATTGAAATACCTGGGATATGATATTATTTTTCTAATAGGTCTTGTCGGGCAGAAGGATACTATGTGTTTGAAATTTGCGAAACACCTCCAAAATCTTGAGTTAGGGGTAAAAAACGGGTTTTCTACCTTGGTTTAGTTATTAGCCTGTATCTTAGTGTCAGCCGAACTTTGATTTCTCGGTCGATTTGGAAAGACAAGACCAAGGCCTTCAAACGGCATATACACGTATGCAGTGGCATTGAAAATCATATGTTTTTGCTCCATCAACCCCATTTCTTTGATATTTTTTTGTAATTTTTTAAATTCGATGTTGTTTTTCTGTACAATTTTATATGGGAACCGTATGATTTCTGTTTTGGGCTGAAACGTGTATTTGTCTGTGTGTAAAATGCAGCTGTGCTTTTAAAAATCCGCTAAGAATTGACCGAGTTATATAAATATTTTTTAGGGAACAATTTCGTTAAAATATAATTTTTCATGAATTTACTCAAAATTGTTTTCTTGGTCGTATTCTTTTTAAGTAAGCGTCTAGAGAAAATTTAACGAAAAGTGTATTTTTACAAAAAAATATGTCTCAGTTAAAAGTCCAATAACTCGGCCAAATTTTAGTGGATTTTCAAAAATGAAAATTCACTTTATACACAGGTCAATACACGTTTTAATCCAATTCAGAAATAGTGCGGTTGCTATATAAAATGGTGCAGAAAAACGCCATCAAGTTTAAAAAATTACAAAAAAAATCATAAACAAGTAAAAGTGTTATATTCGGTTGTGCCGAATCTTAAATACCCTTCACAGATGTAATTCTTTTCGTTTAAATTTTTTGGTTAGGAAGCTAAATGTTTGGCTCCTCTAAATTCTAATACCTCTGAACGTCTTTCAAAAATATTATGTATGTTTAATTTAGAAAAAAAAGAACAAATCCGTTTCATGTACTCCAAAAAGTTCTAATAGTCCAACCGTAGAATCGTGTTTTAGATTTTTTTGGTTTTTAATACCAAACTTTTTATACCCGAAGTATAAAAAAGATTTCATCCACAGAAAACCAATATTAGAAACGTATATGGTTAATTTTATGTACCAAAAAATTTCGATTTTACAATCCTGGAACCGAATTTTTAATTTAAAAACTTTTAATACCGATTTAATTCTTAGCGAAGTATAAAATATGTTTAATTCACTGAAAAAAAGTCAAAATTGGGAACTTTTACGTACCGAAAAATTTCAATTTTCCAACACTGGAACCGAATTTTTAATTTTTTATCTTATATATTATATATTTTTTTATAAAATGGTTTAATTCACTAAAAACACAAAATTTGGAACTTATGTGGGTACTTCTATGTAGCAAAAATATTTCGATTTTCCAACTCTGGAAGCGAATTTTTATTTTTTTACCAATGCAATTCTTAGTGTAACATAGTTTTACTTGACAAAAAAATGAAATTTTTAAAACTTTTGGTCACTTTCATGTACCATAACATATTTCATGTGTCCAACGCTGGAGTCGAAATTTTGATTTTTTTAAGATTCTAATACCAATTTTTAATTAGTAAAAAAAAACAAGTCAATTGACTTTTTGGTTACTTTTATGCATAAATAATATTTCAATTTTCCAACCCTGGAAACGAAATTTTAATTTTTTGTTTTTTTTTTTACCAATGAAACTCTTAATGAGGCATGAAATAGTTTTATTTAAGAAAAACTTAATATTTGTAACCATTTTGGTCACTTTCATGTACTACAAAATATTGCAGTTATCCAACTCTGTTATCTTTTTGATTATTTTTTTAATTTTTGATACCAACTTTGTTTTTCCTGAACTAAAAAATAAATTTAATTAGTAAGAAACCGACGTTAGTTGCCTTTTTGGTTACATTTATGTAAAAAAAATATTTAAATTTCCCAGCCCTAGAAGCGAAATTTTAATTTTTTTTACCAACCCTAGTCTTCATTAGGTATAAAGTCGTTTTATTTAAAAAAAAAAAAACTTAAAATTTGCAACCATTTTGGTCACTTTCATGTACTACAATATATTGCATCTACCAAAAAAAATTTAAACTTCCCAAACGTGGAAGTGAAATTTTAATTTTTAACATTTGTTTAAAATAGTATTATTTGAAAAAAATTTACAATTTTTGAACCATTTTGGTCACCGCCATGAACTATAAAATATTGCACTTGTCCAACCCTGGATTCGAAATTTTGATTTTTTTTTTGGAAATTTTTGATACCAATTTTGTTCTTCCTAATATATAAAATAGTTTTAGCGAAAAAAAACAGCGTCAATTGCCTTTTTGGTTACTTTTATGTATAAAAAAAACTTCAATTTCCCAACCCTGGAAGCGAAATTTTAATTTTTAACATTTGTTTTTATCAATGCAAATCTACATGAGGTATAAAGTAGTTTTATTTTAGAAAAACAAAAATTTTCAACCATTTTGGTTTTTACATTTACTACAAAATATTGCATGTACCAAAAAAAACTTTCATTTTCCCAACCCTGGAAACGAAATTTTAATTTTTTGTTTATCAGTGCAACGCTTCATGAGGTATAAAGTAATTTTTTTTTCAGAAATATTTAATATTTTTAACCATTTTGGTTACTTTCATGTACTATTAAATATTGCACTTGTCCATCCCTGGATTCGAAATTTTATTTTTGAATTTTTGATACCAATTTTGTTCTTCCTAAATTATAAGACAGTTATAGTAAGCAAAAAAAACAACAACATCAGTTGCCTGTTTGATTACTTTCACGTATAAAAAAAATGCAATTTCCCACCCCTGGAAGCAAAATTTTAATTAGAAAATTTTTTTTTTTTGGCCAATGCAAATCTTCAAGACGTATAAAGAAGTTTTGTTAAAGAAATACTTAAAATTTTTAACAATTTTAGTTAAAGAAATTAAAGTTCGGTTGACACTAGACTAGGATACAGGCTAATAACTAAACCAAGAAAGAAAACTCGGTTTTTTACCCGTAGTTCAAGATTTTGGAGCTGTTTCGCAAATTTCAAAGACGGCGTGTCGTTCTGCCCGACAAGATATATTAGAAAAATAGTATCATGTCCCAGGTATTTCAACTTTGTTCTATTTTGAATCAGTGTTCTACCCAAAAAATTTAGTTTTATTATAAAATTTTAAAAGTTGATTTTTTATGACCAATTTTTGGTATCTAGACACGTTCAGATAATATTGGTATGTTCACAAAAGTTCAGCTTTACCGTGGCTACAATTTTCCCAAATATAGTGTACGAAAAAGAAGGATTTCCTAAAAGTTATGATAAAAAAATTAAAAAAATTTTTGTTCTTTAACTTTCTTAAAAACTATAAGATAAAGCACATTTTTGTCATAACATTTTAGCAAAAAATATTCCACCTGCTCCTGGCAATATTTTTGCCGAACATAGTTAAGCGATATTTTTAAGTGCTGATTAGCTATTTGGCAAAAACTGATGACACCTTTTTTTTGCATCATGGTAATATTGGGAAACTTTGGAGGCCCATAAAAAAGAAACGGTCACCAAATTGGCCCAACTGAGTATAGGGTTTATTACAATTTGTTGTTGATGTGAAAACATGTTTTCTTCTTTAGATTTGAAATATTCTTATCATTTATGTGTAGATTATAATTGCATTAAAAGTGTGGTGCAGTTGGCTCAAATAGTAGAACACGAGACTATGAAGCGAAAGGTCGTAAGTTCGAGCCCGCGCTGAGTCATGAAATATTGTGTTGAACTCTTCTGATCAGCATAAGTGCGTGGCTGTGTTAGTTGCTGCCAGCCTGTTTCAGTGATGAAGGCATAGCACTGGTCACTGACCATAATTGGCAGCGACTGACGCTATCATGTACTAAAAGCATAGTAACAGCACCCACCTTCGTCGGCCCTGTAGCAAAAATTAGCCGGCGAAGTAAAGGGTTGAAATAGCTACAAAACAACTGTCTATCTTCTCATCTTTCCTAATCTGTCCCCTCAATACTATCCCCTCGTTTTCAGTTCCGGCGCAATGCATTGCATATAGAGGGGTCATCCCCTGAGTGCTGGTCCAAGATAAAAAAAATTTGATCCAACCCATATAGTCACAACCTTGCACTTTTTGCACTGTTGATAGGTCAAAAAACCAGAAGAATTTATAATGGTGGTACCTTTCCCATGAAAATTAAACTTAAATTGTTATGTGGACATTTCTAAATGCTATGATATCTTGATTTAAAATCTGTTAATAAATAGATGTTGAAACTAGCATTGCATTAAAATAAAACATTATTCAATTTATTTTCTGTAAGAATAGTGAGTGGGAACAAATGTAGAATTAAATGGAAAATATCACATAAGCAATTTTAAATTGCATCTCTATATTATAACTTCAGCCCCATTCGGTAACGCAAATAATATAGAGTCTATAAATCAATGGGATTATCATTCATGTCATAGGATGTTTGGTGTAAATGAATTTCCCTAAAATCCTGCATTTATTTAATCGAGGTGAAAGGTTCTACCTTAACACTACGCGTTCAAAGGAACTTTCGAAATTTTGAGATACAATTAAATGTGGCCCGTTTGTGTATGTTCAATTAAGTCTGAGGCCAAATTATCGCACTCGCTATCGATCGAAATTTTAATACAATTTAAATGGAAATTTCGTTCGATATCGAATGCCGTAATTTGCCCCCTGGTTCATTCTTTATTTTTCACAGATTAGTACTTCTTATATAAATTTAACTTTAGATTATTTTAGTATTTTTAATTGGGTATTTTAAATTTTCATTTATATATAACTGTGGTTGGGTTTATCTTTTTTTCAGATTATGTTTTTACTATCGTTATCCTTCGTTATCTCTCCCTCTCTCTTTCATAAATGCGGCAATGTTTGTGAAAATGTACACTTGTGTGAATCTGATCATCGATTCTGTAATAGGCACTTTCGCCGCTGGTTATTTGTTTTAAACATTTATCCCTCCCTCAATATACTGAGAAAGAGTAACAGATTAGTTTGTGGAGGGAAGAGTAGCTGCCAGTATAAAAGCACAGAAAAATTTTAATGGAATGAAATAAATTGTTGTAACAGAAATGATTCGTTGCAATATCTGTTTACACTAATAAAGCAGTGAACATAAACTTGTTTATTGATTGACCTTTTCGAAGCTCAACTATAACTGGTCAACTGATTTTCCATTACTGCAGCTGAGGGTTTATGATTGCAGTGACTTAAAATTTATAAATACGAATATATCATTATTATCCATCATACGAGCAACATACTGTTAATATGGCATGTAACTATAGATGACTACTTTAGAAAGTTTGCAGCAAACCACCTACACAAGTGGTGACAACCAAAAATACACATCAGTACTGATGATGGAAGTACAGTGGCTTCCGAAAATAGCCCTGTTCGGTGAATTATTTATTATAATATAGATACAAAACAATACCAGCCATAGTCAAAGACAGCAGCTAGACTTCCCATTGGATTAGAAAGAGATAGTTGCCTGAATAAATATATTGTTATTTCTTCTGTAGTGCATTTGAAGCTTTTAAATTACATATCTACAATAATTTTTTTGGTTTTATTTATTCAAAGTGTAAAACAGTGTTAAAAAGAAATTGAATTTTATATTCAACAGCAACAATAACAACAGTCGTAATATAACAACAAAAATAATCTGTCACAAACTTATGCACACATACATGTGGAAACATGTATGTATGTGTGTATGTATAACTTGAATTGTAGTACGAGTATTTGCACATATTTATTTCATTGTGCGATGCATCAGAGTAGCTAAAATGAAATAAACAATTCACACAGTCACATGTCAACGCATATAAACAAATATTTATTATGCGTAAGTATTTGTTGAGGCAAATATATCAAAATTATACAAAACTTTTTGTTCATTTTTTTATTGCCAAGCAAGGATCTGGGTGAATTTGTGTTGCTGGAAGTGCTTGTATTCTCTTAAACAGAGTAATGCATTCGTAGGCATGTCACACAAATATTTAATGTACAAATAATATGGAATTGTTGGTTGTTTTTGTGTATGTTTTCATGTGTAGCTTTAATTTTACGAATAAAGCTGGCACATTGGTAAGAGTGGCAATTCAAATGAGCATTTAAGCCGAAAAATTTATTTACTTCACGCTATAGAGGAATAATGAAATCTATATATTTTTAACTCCTACTTTTATATAACACTGATGAAAATTTGTAAAATTTCAAATCCTTTACCATAATTAATATATAATTTATAACTTTTTTATAACCTTCGCAAAAAGTGAAAGGATATACATATATAGATATATATATATATATATATATATATATATATATATACATATATATATATATATATATATATATGTATATATATATATATATATATATATAGGTTTGTCATTCCGTATGTAATTTGCTCAAAATGAGACCACTTATAGTATATAATTTCCGGATTCTTATAAATAGCGATGACGAATGAGTGATGTCCGTCTGTCCGTCTGTAGTTACATCGGGTTTCCCAAGCTTCCAGAAGAACTATAGGCTTTATTCTTGATAGTTTGAACTTAAATAGAGTTGTATTGAAATTCAGAAAAATCCGAAATATAGTTTCAGAGCTGGGAAGCTTACACCTATTTGTGGACGCAAAATTAACTAACAAAAACTAATTATTTTTTGTTTTTTCGTTAATTAAATCTCTTTTATGCTTTGGAAAGAATAACATTTGTATTAAAAACCCAAGAGAACAAAATTTTCTTTCCAATTTTTATTTTTTAGTACATGATTACAAATTTAAAGTTTTTTGGATAAAAACTTATGCAGCTCTTAATTGTTTACAATTATTTCAGTTGCTCATTTTGTCCATAGGGGTCTTCGTTATTTTTACGGTCAACGGAGTGAGTCAGCAATTCGTGCAGTTATTGCTCGTTTTGGCATTAACTTTAATCTTTGGCAATTAATTTTTAAATTTTCAAACACTGAAAAGCAGGTTTTTTATACCCTCCAAAAAAGAATATGGAGGTTATATTCACTTTGTCATTCCGTTTGTAACGCAGCGAAATATCCATCAGAGACCCCATAAAGTATATCCATATATTCTTGGTCAGTGATGAAATCTCAGACGATCTGAGCATAACGATTCAGTCCAAACGAACAGAGCTAGACTCTTGAATTTTAGTAGAAATATATCTTTAAGGATAGCACAGGTTAAGTTCGGAGATGAGCTAAATCGGGCAAGAGGGAAAAAAGGTCCCCTAAGAAGAACTAAACCAACCTCTAAAGAACAACATAATTTTTAAAGTTTTTTTGTAATTTTGCTAAGCAAATGATATATTTTTATATTAAAGAAGGTTTAAAGCGTTAAACTTGGAGCCATAAAATAAAATAAAAATATTTTTGGACCACGCCCCCTTTAGTGGGCGTTATTATATACAAAAATATTGTAAAAATTTAACAACTTGTTTTACTTAAGCCAACATTCATTAACAATAACATTTTTAAGCTTTAATGACGAATCTGAGACGTAACCTGGTACTACATTTGCCCCTAATTAACCCTATAAAAATAAATTAAATTTTGTATATAATTATCCCAAACATTTTTTTTTAGAGTTTTATGACAGAGGTGAAATGTATCCCCCACATCTCTTGTCAGAGTGACTCTGCCAAAATAGAGTTTTAATACCCTCCAAAGAGAATTGGACCGCATAAAGTATATATATTTTTGATCAGTGATGAAGTCTAAGACGGTCTAGTAATGCCTATACGTTCGTCTGTGGAAAACATGATAGTCTATTTTTTGACCGCGCACCCTTTCGTGGGCGTGGACGTACGATATGATATAAAGCAACTCTGTCTGTGTAAATTTACGTACTAAATATTTGGAGGGTGTTTAAAATTCGACCCTGTCGAATATAAAGTTTTTACTTGTTTAAAACTCAGATATATCGAGCAACAGGGAACTGATGGTCCAGATTAATCCTTTTTAAAGGGTAATTGGTTAACTTCTAAATTATCTGGTCGATCGCAGCTCAAAAATGTCATACAAAATACGGTCGGAACTTCGTCAACTGCGAAGAGATAAATTGATACAGTTGAGGGAGACTGGATGCGTTGGAGACGCCTTATTTCGACGGCGTGCGCAAAACTGTAAAATTTTAAGTTCTCTATAGCGTACATTAAATTAACACAACAACTGAAGCCCAATTCACATGCACGATAAAGACAGTTCGTTGAATGGATTATTGATTATTAACATACGAATACTGATTTTTGGAGCAAAATCATCCTAAACGATGAAATATCCCATTTACATGTCGTGTACTCTCGTTTCAGTGATTAGAACTGGCCCCCTAGATCGAGGGATTTATACCCATTAGATTAGATTTGAAATTACAAGTCTATGTCAATAAACCCCTAATCCCCATTGTATTAATGAAGGAAGTCAATGCTGCATCAAAAAAAGTATCTGCTGGGTAAGTTGGATAATTGAAAACTTTCCTTTGTGCCTTGCAATTTGTCCTTGGAATATTTAGCCGAATTTAAACCCAATTTTCGAACAATATTATTAAATTAAATATAGCAATAAAAATGTTCGATATAAAATATACCGACATTTAATCATTTTTATGCAAAATAGGCATGGATTCCGATAAACGAATGCATATGTGCACGCATAGTTATAGAAGATATTTGCACCATATATTATTTCACTTTGTGGTGTAATAATCAAACTACCATTAAAAGACTATATATAGGTAATTTTTACAACAGATAAACGAGTGTTTTATTGGAATATACTTTGGTTAACAAATAGTTAGTCTTCTTTTTAATTATTGCATCAGAACAAAGTTCTTTAAATCAATTAACAAACTTAGAACATTTTTTTAGAACACTGTTAGATATAACCTAAGAATTTATTCGTAAAAGCCACAAATAGAATCAAAATATCACACACGGATAAATGCCAGCACTCAGGCGCACTTACATACATAAGCATTAGATTAATATCACTAAAATATAAAAATATCTAAAATATAAATATATTATCTTTTAAATTTGTAATATTGCTTAACTTGCTTAGCTTCAATTGAAAAACAACAGCGACAACAACAGCACAGCGATAAGGTTTTCAGAAAGAAGCCCTGACCTTTTTCTGCATCTAAGATTAATAGACATAAATTGATGACACCTTACACGACACTTTTACTGAATCATTTTTCAATCCACACTCCCCTTACTTTCCTTAGCATTACGATTTTAAGCACACCAACACTCCTGCTTGCGAGGCATTGTGTGTATAAAAATATCAATTTATTTCTATGTTTGTGTATAATTCCGTAAATAATATGCATTTGATTTATTATGTCATTGAGATGTCAAGTAGTGTCCTTTTTTGCCATATCATTCGCCTATATCATTTTTATGTGTAGCCTTCTCCCGTATGCTTGGCCGTTACACATTATGTACAGGGCTATTGCCAATTCTGTTGACGTTATCGTACTGGTCGTTTACTAGTCTTTATTGGTGTGTTGTGTTGTTGATGTTGGCATAAAACATGTACAAATATTTTGTCAATGATGAATGTTTCTTTCCACTACAAATGCCACATTTTTAATATATTTTATTTAATTTGTAATAACAATCAAATAAAGTTGTAAATAATGGCATTATTTGCACATTACAAAAACAGATGGTAAGTCTGGACATACCATACACACGAGTCCATGCATATTTATTGGCTTAAATGTGCTTAAATAAAGTGTGTAGTGATAAAAATAATGGCAAAGTTCAAAATCAACTAGATATTCAATCATTTGAGTTAATAAATATGCGATACACTTGTCCTGTGGGAATGCTAATGATGATGCCAAATTGTTGGCTAAGTAGAACAATTCTTATTATTATTAGTATTCGTAAAGGTGGCGAGTAGTCTTTTCCAAATATATAATTCAGTAAAATAGGCCAATTCTGTAGCAACCAGCTCTCTGGCTTATGAGTTAAAAATCAAATACGCTTAAAAATTGGTATAATCAATGTGTTTCTTATGGAATATGTGTGAATGTGTCAACTTACTTAATTGCAATAATTCAAGCCATACCTGAAATAGAAACACCAAAAAGCATTAGTATCACTTTATGTAATTAAGATATTTTTTAAATAAAAGACAGAATAGAATTTCAGTTGTAAGAGACAAAGAAAAAAACAACAGCTAAGAATTGTTTTATGCAAAAGCAATCATTTAGAGTGCTGACACAGAACCTTCGTTTCTTTGGCGAAAAGTTAAAGTTTATATATTTGGTAATAGCTGTTTAACAGCTATCGGGTAATTGTTTAGCAAACTTTGCTTTTGGCTGCTTATCTGTTTACGTGTGACATGTTGCTGTTAAACATGTTCAGATTATTGAATTTTATTATCAAACCTTATGCTCGGTGAACTTTCTTATAAAAATTCATAAAAATTTCCGCATGTAGTAAAGAGCAAAAAGAAGTTTTGCAGGAACTGCCAACCCATCCCGAAAAATTCACTGTTTGGTGTGGATTATTAGTAGGTGCTATCATTTTTCAAAGATGCGGAAGACTGGAACGTTAATGTGAATGGCCACTAAATAAAAATAACATTTTGTGGGTGCTGTTGGCTGAAGTAGTAGAACACGAGACTATGAAGCGGAGAGTCCTGAGTTCGAGCCCCAGCTGAGTCATGAAATATTGTGTTGAATTCTTCTGATCAGCATTAGTGAGTGGTTGTGTTAGTTGTTGCCAGCCTGTTTTCAGTGATGAAGGCATAGTACTGATCACTGGACAATTACTGGCAGCGACTGACCCAATCATGTACTAAAAGCAGAGTAACAGCACCCACCTTCGTCGGCCCTGTAGCAAAAATTAGCCGGCGAAGTAAAAGGTTGAAATAGCTACAAAAAAAAAAAAAAAAAAAAAAAACTGTCTATCTTCTCATCTTTCCTAATCTGTCCCCTCAATACTATCCCCTCATTTTCAGTTCCAGCGCAATGCATTGCATATATAGGGGACATCCCCTGAGTGCTGGTCCTACTCCTAAAAAAAAAAAAAAAAAAAAAAAAAAAATGGAAAAGGTGAACTTGACTGACATGTGGTTTTAACAAGAAGTTGCCATTAATTTTTGCATTTACATTATAAAATCACTCGCTTAAAAGCAAATAATTATTTTTGTTTTGCTGTTTTGTAGGGGTCAGGTGAAAACCTTTGATTCTCTTCGATACACTTCAGTCTATAGCGCTTTCATTTATGATACAACCAAACCAATTTTCATAAAAAAAATTTTGTTTTAGCTTCTTCCTAATGTACTGGCACAAATTTGACTTTCAAAAATTTGCTGCTGCTGTTAAAGCCAAGCTACTGTTGTAATCAACAGAGAAATTCTGCGGACTGTAGACTTCAATTAAAGTTAAGTATGGTGGATTAAATCACAGATTTTATGTGTGAAAATATCTGTGGCATTTTAATGTACGTGTTAGAGCAAAGAAGCATACAAAATTTGCAAAAGCATCCATAGGTCGATAATATTGAGAATTATTAACACTAGGAAATATTAAAGCATCCTCACACCTCGACTTCAAAGAAAACACATGCAAAGAATTTAACACGTGAACACAAATACCTACAAAATTAATGGTGGAAATATTAATGAAAATATATGCATGTTACTGCAGGCGTAATAGCGCTTCATACATGCAGATACATAAATATAAACATACACATATGGATATAAAAACAATATGTGTCTTTAGGAATATGTACCCTGACGGGAGCAAGGGTTCAAGTATTGTTGGCAAGTGGTGCCAATGTCAACAATGCGTCTACAGTATGTGCTTTGCCGTCGTGCAGAAAATGTGTTCGCAGGCTTCCTTGAGTGGCAGTTTAAATTCGCTTGTTTTAATTGGCTGAATTATTTTTGTGTGACAAAATTCCAGAAGAAGGAAAAACTAATTACACACTGATACAAAATAAGAAAAAAAATACACTGAAATGACACCTATATCAGACGATAGCTCTTGTCGAGTAGATAATTTTATCATCTTTAGACATTTCGATATGCCCTCAAAATCGAAAATTATCGATAAAAAAACGATTTGTTTGGAATTTAGGGGGAAAAAAGTGTTTAACTGAGACATTTTTAAATCGATTTTAAAATTTAAAAGGCGTTTCGGCAGAAAAGAAGATATGATTTATTTTCGTAAAAAAAATTTTAACCTGGCCAATTTTTCATAAAAATGTTTTCCGCGAAAATTAATATTAAAAATTTTTTTTTTGAGATTTCCAACTTTGGAAGCTTTTTCTGCGTCTAAAAACCCAATCTAATTTGACTTTATAAAAAATGCGTATTTACCATTTTATAAACAAGAGTACTTTAATTAAAATCAGGAAAGTATAAACAGAGATATGTATAACGATTTTGTTTGAAAAGGTGAATTAAGTATTATTGTATATTAAAAAATTTTTAATATTCCACTCTCAAAGATAATAAAATGTAATTTATTAAATAAAAATAAAAAATAATTTGCTGTTTTGCAGATTTGAACGAATAGCCTGTTGAGAAAATTAGCATCCTGTAATACAATTTACATAAATAAAGTTCACTATTAAAATAGAAATCCACACATTATTTAAAAAATTGTCTAAATAGTTCTACATGGAATTAAAAATAACTTAAGTAGTTAATTAAAAATGCTTCTTTTGTCTTTTACCGCTATACAGACTGTCATCTGTTTCTCGTTTGAGTGACCAGCAGTAATTTGCAAGCATTTTTATCTGGCTTTTCCCCTGGTAACGTTTTTCAATGGCTAAAATTTCTTGCTGGAGTCTTTCATTTTATTTTTTCTGTGAAAAAATACAAATGGGCGTGTAGAAAATGAATTTTTATGGACATTCGGCACTCCATTTCAGCATAAGATGCAAGAAATTCATTTACTACCTGAATATAGTTCTCACTTCTTTCGTTATAATGTACCTATTTATGTATATGATACGTTAAACTAAACTGGCGCTTTTTACCAAAAACCTTATATCTATCTTAATTCGCACTTAAAATGTTTTATGCACTTTTGAAGTAAATATAAAATAGGTTGGGATCTCTGACAAAATATTGCGGCAAACAGCATCCCAATGTGAAATTATTGGAAAAAAATTTAATTTAAATTTGTTTGAAAATATTTTTATTAAAACTTGATGAACTAAAAAAATTTTTTAAGAAAGAAAGCCTGATTTCTTATCTGTATCAGACCGTATTAAAATTTCAAATCGATATACAAATGACTTAGTTAAGCCAATTTTTGTTCGAGAAGACAAAAAAAAATCGGTTTTTATCGATAACTTTCGATTTTGAGGATATATCGAAATTTCTAAATATAACAAAATGATCTACTCGATAAAACCTATAGTTTGATATATGTCTCTTTCCAAGTGTATTTTTTTGTCATTTTGTATTAGTGTGTTATTTTTAATTCCATATAGAGCTATATAGAAATTTTTTAATATACAAATAATACTGAATTCTTTTTCTACCAAAATCGATATATCTCTGTCTACTTGTATACGTTCCCGATTTTAATAGGACTCTTGTTTTATAAAATGGTAGATACGCGTTTTTTATAAAGTCAAAATAGATTAGGTTTTCTGATAACATAGACGGAAAAAAAGATTCCAAAGCTGGAAAAATCGATAAAAAGGTTTAAATTTTCGCGGAAAATATTTTTATGAAAAATTGGTCAAGTTAAAAAAATCTTTTTACGAAACTAAAGCCTATCTTCTTTTCTGCCGAAACGCGTTTTAAATTTTAAAATCGATTTAAAAATTACTCAGTTAAACCTTTTTTTCCTCACTAAGTCCAAAAAATCGTTTTTATCGATAACTTTCGATTTGGAAGGTATATCGAAATTTTTAAATATAACAAAATGATATCCTAGTCGAGACCTACTGATTGAGCTTGGTCTCATTTCAAGTGTATTTTCACTGTGTCACCGTGTTATTATTTGAAGAAATCAAAATTAAAAATACATGTGGAGGAGCTGGTTATGGTCCAGGAACCCTGGGTCCACCAAGGACGGGTTCATGGACTGACACTGAAAGCATATAAGCTATTGTTTGCCAAAGGCACAGGTAATATTAGATCTTGTATCTTGGCTAAAAACCCTTTGCGTATCTTTATCCTATCTGATTTCGGTGATGGGGATACTGTAGCAGCTGCTCTGGAGACCCCGTCCGGTACGGTTTGGCTGGTCTCGAGCTATATGGCGCATGATCACGAGGGCAGTCCACCAAATGGCAAGGTGCATGGTATTGTGTCCAGGGCGATTAGCACGAAGACGCCTATAATAATAAGTGCTGACGCTAACTCAAACCACACCTCCTGGGGTAGTAGCGATACTAACGAGCGGGGTGAGTATCTCTTTGATTTCATATTAAATAATAATCTTGACATTGTCAACAGGGGTTCAGAACCCACTTTTATTGTGTCTAACCGTAGAGAGGTTTTAGATGTAACATTGGTTAGTGCAGAGCACACCAATCTGGTTAGCGGTTGGAGGGTTGCGGACGACTGCTCCCTATCCGACCATCGCTATATTGACTTTAACATAGGGTTAGGTGAAAGTTGGCTTAATCCTATAGTTAACAGGAAGAAGACTGACTGGGACCTACAGAACAATGTACTCTGCAACTCCTTATCGACGACTCAAACTATTTGAAATATTGGGGACATTGGCTCTGCTGTGGAGATTCTAAGTGATTCGTTTCGCTGTGCCACTAATGTTGCTTGCAAACCAACGGTTTGCAGGGGTAGGGCCAAAGCACCATGGTGGAGCCCGGAAGTTGCACATTCACGAAAAGAATGTCGCAGGCTATTCAAGGAGGCTAAACGATCAGGCGACTGGTCGACTTACAAAACCTCGTTGAATCGCTTTAAGAATCTTGTCAGAAGCGCAAAAAGGAGGTCTTGGAGGGCTTTCTGCAGTAATGTGGAGGGTTCATCTGAAACCAACAGGCTGCGTAAGATGCTATCAACCGCACCGGTTGTACCTACATACAGAAACCTTGTGGTAGCTGGACCATGAGTAGTCAAGAGTCGCTGAGCGTACTACTCGACACTCATTTTCCTGGCAGCCAGGCGGCACCTTTAACAGGCACTGTCGATGGCAGCTTTACGACAGGCGCAGTCACAACTCCATTGGATATGGATAGGCTCCGCTGGGCTGCACACAGCTTCGATCCGTTCAAATCTGCGGGACCAGATGGAATAATTCCAGCGGATCTACAGAGAAATACGGACATTGTCCTACCGTGGCTCACGGTAATTTACAGTGAATGCCTTAGGAGGGCATATATACCTATATTTTGGCGCACGTGCAAGGTTGTCTTTATCCCGAAGGGGGGTAAGACGTCGCACACCAAGCCTAAGAACTTCAGACCGATAAGTCTTACTTCTTTTTTACTCAAAACTTTAGAAAGGGTAATTGATATTCATCTGAGAATGACCATTCCGAATAAGCTTCTCTCTAAATCACAGCACGCCTACACTAAAGGCAAATCTGTGGAGACGGCACTACATTCTCTAGTGGGTCACAAAGAAAAATCTCTTGAGTATAAGGAATTTACTATGGGGCTTTTCTGGACATAGAAGGTGCTTTCAACTATGTCAACCCCGACTCCATCATCAATGTGATGGTAGCAGTTGGGATTGATAACAATTTATGCCGGTTTGTTAGAAACTTACTAACTTTCAGGGTAGTCAGGGCCTCGATTGGGGATGTCACCGAGTATAGGACAGTCTATCGGGGCACTCCACAGGGGGGTGTTCTGTCACCTCTGTTGTGGAACCTGACCATTAATTCGCTTTTGCTAAGTCTAGAACGCAGACAGATTATGACAGTCGCGTACGCGGATGACGTAGCGGTGGCGATATCGGGTAAGCACTTGGATACCATATCTCAGTGTATGGAGTCTGCGCTGGCTCTGCTGAGTAGGTAGAGTGTCAGCTGTGGGCTCGGCATCAACCCAGCCAAGACTGAGTTGGTGCTCTTCACTAGGAGGTACAAGACCGATAGCTTTACACACCCAAAGCTTAACGGCACCTCCTTGAAATTTTCTAAAACCGCCAAGTACCTGGGTGTGATTCTGGATAGTAAGCTATCATGGAACCAGAACATACAGGCGAGAGCGGAAAAGGCCTTAGTGCCTATTTATACATGCAAAAGGGCAGTAGGCCTCAAATAGGGTATCAACCCTAAGGGGATCAATTGGATCCTTGAGGCTGTTACTAAACCAGTACTCTTTTACGGGGTGTTGGTATGGTGGAATGCGATGGACAAGCAGGCTCATCGCAGGACCTCTGAAAAAGTCTTTCGGGTCGTAGCGAGACTGATGACGGGCGCACTACGATCTACACCAACGGAAGCAATTTTTGCAATGATAAATTGGCTCCCGGTTGACATTCTGGCCAGACAATTGCCTCTATTCTCTGCGGTCAGGTTGAATACGGTATGTCCATGGACTAGGACTGACTATGGGCATGCTAAGATTTTAAGAGAGCACTCGGAAATCCATGCCAACATTGACTATTGTGTACCAAGACCCTTCTTTGGTGGACTTTTCAGTTCCATTGTCGTTGACAGGGAACAGGTGGACAGACTTTCCTTTCCCGAGGATTCAGTTAGAGTTTTCACTGACGGATCCAAAAGGGGAACAAGAACGGGCGGAGGCTTCTATGTGGAGAACTTCAATGTAAGTTCTCCATTCCGGCTCAAAGACGGTTGTACTGTCTTGCAAGCCGAAATCTCTGCTATTACTCGGGCAGCGAGATGGCTGAGGTACTATAGTATATCGAATGATATCTTCATTGTTACCGATAGCAAAGCAGCCATCTCTGCTATTAGTGGTGTGTACAGTACATCGAAAACTGTGGTCGAATGCCGACGAGATAGCGAGACATTCGAGGGTGACACTGCTTTGGGTGCCGGGACATTCTGGATGTCCAGGCAACCATACTGCGGATGAGATTGCCAGACAGGGGACTGAATTGAGCAGTTCAATGATCAGTCACTTTACTGGCATTCCATTATCGCGATGCAAGCTTCTGATTCAAAGCGAATCATACAAACTAGCTCAACTTAGGTGGGAAAGAGTGGCTAACTGTCTCGTGGCAAGGGCCACGTGGCCCCACTATGATTTGCGCAGAACACGCGACCTTCTCAAGTTTGACAAGGCGCGCATGCGTCAACTGGTGACTGTTCTGACAGGACACTGTAGCTTTGGGACTCATGCGAGAAGGATGGGTCTTACATACAACGACTATTGCAGAAGCTGCAATGATGAAGAGGAAGAGGAGACTGTCCTTCATCTTCTGTGTCAGTGTCCTGCCCTTGCAAATGCAAGGGCAGTGGCGCTGGGCTCCCGATTCCTGTCAGACTTAGACAGCCTGGCAAACATGGAGCTTTCAGGGGTATCATCCTTCCTCAGGGGTACAGGATGGTTTGAAACGGCGGAGGACATCCCTTAGGAGGTCCTCTGCTTAAGGGCATCACAAAGGGACCGATGTGGACGGACCGAAGTGGATTGTCCCGCCAGGGACAACGGCCCTCTAACCTAACCTAACCTTATTTTTTTATTTGTAATAAATATTACTGCTAGAAATGTTAAATTCTAAAAGCAATTTATAAACGGCATATTTAAGAGAACAAGTCGCAGCAAAGAAAATAAATTGATATGAGAATTTTTCGTAAAAGGAGCAATAAATATTGAAGAAATAATTACTATAGGCCTAATTCATAAAAAATATTTCATGCTTATAACCGTCTTATTTGACAATTATCCCATAGAAATATGTCAAATAACGATGTTATAAGCATGAAATATTTTTTATGAATTAGGCCTTATATATCGAAATGCCAAATATGCTCTTAAGTGATTTAGAAATCATACAAGTAAATTGAGAAGTACCTAGTCAATAATAACAGCAACTAAAGATTCCATTACCGGCATTTCCCGCAGGGTTCATACATGCGCCTAAATCTGTTTATCAGTATGTATGCATGTGATTTTCCGAATATACTTTTTTAAGCAACTTTATTTTTTAAGCTTGTACGTTTGTATGTATGTACATCCATAAACAAATGTGTGTATGTATGTGTTCAAGTAATTTAAATTTTAAACGCTTTAATTTTATGTATATAATCACACAAAAACATACTCATAAATGTTTGTGTACTCGTATAACATTTTACCTTTGTTTATAACGGGTGATGTTTTAGCAACTTTCTTTTTGGCAACACTGTTTTTGGCAGCTCGGCTTTTTTCGTGTAAGATGCTATTGTTAAACATGTTCAGTTTGGCCTATAATTTAAAAGTGAATTGACTTACAAACGTACAACGCTTGCAGATGATTGAATTGTGATATCAAAATTATTGCTCGGCAAAGAAAATGCTGCATGCTCATTTCCGGTTGAATGGAAATAATAGTATTTGGTGTGAGGAGCAGCCAGAACCACGTGAAACAATGGCCCGATTGAGGGATGACTCCGGTGACCAGTTTATTACACGGTCAATTGCCCGGCCCCAATCGTACGATTTAACGCCTTTAGATTATTTTTTGTGGGACTATATAAAGGCTCCTGTATTGGAAGCCAATATTGAAGATTTTATTCTTAAGATACCGGCCGATATGTTGTAGAAGGTATGGCAAAACTGAACCCATCGTATGAATTAATTGAATCGTAATCGCGGTCCACATTTACATGTTATAAGCATCAAACATTGAATTATATACATTTTATGTTCTATATTTTATATTTTTTAATCAAATGCGAAAGCTCTTCAAGAATCACCCATTATACATATGTGCTCCTGAATATGTTTGCAGATGTGTGCTTGCCTTTATTGTATTTTATAGAACAGTGTTTTTTAATTAAGTTTCATAAAAATTTTTTATATACCACTATAGCAAGCAAAAAATGTTAATTTAATATTTATAATAGAAATACGGCTAGAATACGCTAAATCAGCTCAAACAAAACAATATTGGGACAGTTAATATGTGCCATGGTCAGAATAGTTGCTTTTCGAGTTACGCTGTAATTTGACTCTTTTTAAATCAAATCTTTAGATATTTATTTAAGTCTTTTGAAAATATATTATTGTACTTTTCATAAATTAGCCAAACATTTTAATTTTTCCCTTTACCTCATATAGAGCTGCATAATATTTACTGAACACCTCAATAACCACACCCAATTTCCACAACACCTTTTGTATATAAAAAGCAATAAAGTATTAAACATATTGTTACAAGGATTAAAAATAGATTCAAATATATATTTTTTCGCAGGACCAGCATTTAGAAGATGACCACCACGCATGCAGTGCATTGCTCCGGAACTAAAAAGAAGGCGTTGATATCCCATATTCAATTAAGATTTATAGGCTAATTGTTCGAAATTTTTTGTTTTAAATTCAGAAGGATATGGTAAATATTCCAAGGCACAAAGGAAAATAAAAATCATTTTTCAGTTACTCAACTTACACAGCAGAATAGAACAGCTGTTTTCGAAAGCCGCAACGCTTTCATCATCAGTGCTCATGTTTATTGTGTTTGTCATCACTTACCAGGTGGCTTAGTTGAATATGATAACAGTTCTTATTTATAAAAATTATATTAGGAAATTGCATACGAGAAAAGTAACAACCTGAAGGTAAAATATAGATAAGTACGATAATATGTATCGTACGTCATTAGCTGAAATATTCCTATGAATTTTTCTTTTTTAATTTCTCGAAAGGAAATTTAACATTTAAAAAACATTAGGAAATTTCTGGATTTCCCCCGTTTTGAAAAAGTCGTGTTTTCACCAGATCTCAACGTTTGTGGCCAGCTTAGAACTTTTAAACGGCTGAATCGTCGCGTGTCAAAGGGTCCCTTCAAACTTAGATTTCCTACGAATTTAAACATGTTCGGACCAGTAGATTTCGAGGTATATCAAAAATAAACTTAACATTTTTTTTCGAAAATGGTTTCTTAAGGATAAATTTTAAACGGCTTTTCCGACCGAGCTCTTCAGCTCTTAATAATAACGGTTCGCGCGTTCGTGAGATTCGAATATAATTAATTTTTCAAGGTACTCTGAAATTATCTATGTGATCAATTATGTAACGAAGAACAACATCAATACCGCTTGCCACATGAAAATCGTGATCCAGTCGAAATTTTAAAATTAAAATATGTAATACCATTTTTAGCGGTTAAAATTAGCGGGAAGTTGCAGGCATGACCTTTATAGTCAACCATTTTCCGTATTTATTTTAAAACAAACACAGACTGCGGTTTGTTTTCTTATCCTAAAAGGTGTTTTATAATATGTTGACTTTACAAAGTATTAATACTTTGTACTACCATGTCAAGCCACCTTAATACAGTTGTAGCTTTGAGATGTTGAATCGAACGTATGATTTAAGCGAAGAAATAATAAGGGATATTTCCTAACTCCTAAAGATAGCGATACGTTCATGGAGAATATAAAAACTGTCAATTTACGCAAAATTATAAGCAATAGTTGATAGCAAAGTGTTCATTAATTCTGAAAGTATTCAACGAGAAAGGGACAAAAGAGAGCAATATATTAAGGCACTAAAAAATTGTTTGAAAATTCTTGATAGTAAAATTTTTACTTCCCATATCGTCCAAACAGCTGTTTTGTGTTTATATTTACAAATCGAGTTTTGTAAAAGCAGTAAAAAATTAAAATATTTTGCGAACTTGAAGAAACTGCAAGGTTTTTAGAACATAAGTCATTTATGCGATAGAAAAGTAATAGTATTTCCTCACAAAGGATATCATATATCTCTTTGCGTAAATTTTAATAATTTTTTAGATTTTAATAATGTCTTAATTCTAAATACAGAGAATAATTACAAACTTAGATACATCTTAGAAATGCTACCAATTATAACGGTTTCAATAGATAAGAGAATTAATTTTAGGACAGATGCAGCTAATGTTTCTCATACATATAAATATTTGCTAGATAAAAAGGGAAGCTACATTTTAGGATACATAAAAAATTTTTGTTTGCTTACATTTACATTTTTTAAATTGTTAATTTTTTCCATTTTGACTATAATATTGTGTTTGTTTTGTGTATCGAAAAATTTTTTTTCAAATAATTTTTGTTTGTGTGTATGTGTTGAATTGAAAAAAGAAACAAATTTTATATAAAATTACACAATTTTATATATCCCATATAAGTCGCGAAATATCGGAATAAACAAAGTTAAAAAAAATAATTGACCTCTTGCTTAAATAAGCAAAACATATTAATTATAGAAAAATAAATTCAATTGCAATTTTGATGCTTCCTTGTGTAGGCAGCGAGAAAGCACTCGGTGCCCACAAAAGGCCCATTGTGATTCCCATAAAACTGTAACTAAATTGCATAGTATTTTTATATTTATTTATTTTGCTTTATTTTTCACGGATCTGCTAATAGTTTTACAATTATAAATTGTATGAATACCTATATACTCGGTATTTTACACAATGGCTGCAGATATACGAACAAGTTCCAAGTAAAATCCAAATTTATTGTGTAATGGAAGTTTGCTAAAAATTATTTTCTTTATTTCAATAATTGAGAATTGCGGGAAATAAACTTCAGCTATATCTATGTGTTTGCATGTTCTTTGGATATGTTTTTATAACAATTAAAAATCACATTGTTAGTGTTGCAGTGTGGTGTATGCTGATATTTTTCTACAAATACATTTTTGTATTCATTAAATACGTTTTTGAATAATGCAAATCCAAAAGGTGTCCTGCTTCTATTAGAAATTGAAATTTTTATTACATGGTGCTGCAAGACTGTGACTTATAAAAAGCAATTCGCAATTCACTTTGTAGAAGGGAAGCCTAAAATCACATGCTTTTTATGCTTATAAATTATATGTTCCCACATATTGGAGCAGTATTAAGTAATCACGTACTCTTATTTAGCATAAAATGATGATAGTAATAGAAAAGTAAATGAACTAAGATGTTAAATACCTAATTGAGGTATTTCAATACCTTTGAAGGAGAACTTCACTTTTCACTTTTCGGAACATCGCAATAACATATTGTGATTGCCTGCAATTTTGGAAAAGCCAATTAGTGTAATTTTGGAAATTGAGTACTGATAGTGGAACAATAAATTCCGTTCTTTTCATGAATTTTTGCTTTAAAAATTCAGTTTTCATAAAAAATGGACTTGGCACTATTGCTGACGAAGCTAACTTTATATAAATGTAATGAAATCATTTGTTATTATTAATTTATTGGTTTGTTTATACAATTACAATGCTTTGTATTGGAGCTCTGAAATGAGTTAAATACAAGCAGGAACCATAGAGAATGAGTTGCTCTGAAAATTCACTTCTTGTTACAAATTGCAAATTATATGTTGTTCTTGCCTGAATGGCGAAGTTAACATAAAATGTGTACTATTCCCACTTTTTTAAATGTCCATAATACAATCATAATTTTCTGCGTAAATGTGTCCCTTATCTCCGTCAGCAAGTCACGGGGCCTAGGCTGGTTTTAGACGAATATAAATATTGTATAAACATATGTTTCTACTGGAATTATCTCCCAGAATATGTTTATTAAAAATAATAAATATAATAATGGAAATTATGTGCTATAAACATTATAGTTATGTTTGCTTTATTTTATTACACATTTACGTGTGTGTTTTTTCACGCCACAAGAAGATAGCATTTTATTGTTTTCTTTTAAGAAAGATGAAGTAGTTTTATGCAACGGACCACATAAGCCTTTAAAAGCATTTGTTATTGACCATAATCCCTAAAAATACAATAATAAAGTAAAAGAATACATGGCTGAAATGCTGAGCGAAGAATATATATCACATAAAATAAAAGTTATAGCGCAAAAACGTGACGTACCGGAAATATTAAAAAGGAAATTAAGAAAAGCCGTATTTCAATCAGTAACTGAATCTATCTCTCTTTGGTTTAAGAGGAGTTGGACCGTTTTATTGTATTTGTCAACAATTTTTGCATTTAACCAATTGTTTATTTATTTATGGAAGCTATAATTAATTCAACTCAAAGCACATATATATATATATATATATATATATATATATATATATGTAAATGTATATATATATATATATATATATATATGTATATATATATATATATATATATATACATATATATATATATATATATATATATATATATATATATATATATAAGTACATGGTATTTAATAACTATCAGCAGTATTTGTTTGTTCGCTAAATTGATATTGATAATATAAAAATATTAACTAATTGAAATAATAAATCATTAATAAAAAATATGTGCACATTAAAATAAAATTTATTTAACATAAAATGTCAGCAACCTTTAGTTGATTTTAATTTAATACAAATAAAAAGCCCGGCGCTATTAATGTCACAAAACACAGATTTATTGTATTGAATAAAAATGCAATTATTGTCAATATATTTTACATCCATATGTACATATATCTTCTTCTACTTTCAGCAATGTATATTTTAAAGACTTGAATTTTGGAGTATACGTATTGGAAAGATATATGAAAACGATTGGCGTTAAGAAATCCAATACATATGAAAGTGAATCATTGAACAAAGTAATTTAAGGTCAAGCAAGAGAAATCATTTATTAAAAGAAACCGTAGCGTGGCGTGGCGTGGCGGCCTTGAATTCAGTACTGATCCATTCGGTAATTTAAATGTGGAATTGAAAATTTGTTCATTTGGTAGTGGAATATAGAATACTGGCGAATATATATATATGTATATTATAGTTTTCCGTATGCCTTTGTGTGCATACCTTGACTAGACTCTTGAGCTGTTGAAGAATTCTCTGATAGGCTCCTTTTGATTTTATCGGACATGGTTTTATCATAGCTGGTGCCGTTGAAATCACATGCTTTCATGCCCATTCTCTTACTAAGATCAGGTACCCTTGGCAGCATGTATACTGGAAATATTTGGAGTTCTTCAAACACTATTTATCACACTGCGACAATAAAATAAAAAAATTCAAAATGATATTATTATTTAGGAACAAAATTAACTTTTCTAACGCAAGATGTAGGTAAACAAAATGTTTTGAAACAGTGCGAATATAAACTTGATATTTATTTATATCCAATTTATTTAAAAAAATTGTTTTAACAAAAGCACCAATAATTAAAATAGTTTGTAACAGATTAAAGAAAAACATGATTTAAATGAGTATGACGGAAAAGCGGCGGGAGATCGTACTGAACGGGCCACACATATGGAGATTATTGTAGATGAAAATGAGAATCAGAACGAGAATCAGAACGAAATCGATCTCAATATATCTGTTCAAGATTTCTTTCTCGACACGATTAATGATGACACTGATCCGGGAGATATAATTGATTTAAATTCAAACAATATCAAACAGATTGATTGTGAGGCATGTAACTTATCCAAGAATATTCCTTCCAGACTTACTAATACTTGCAATAATTTTCCGCTAGAATTACGTGATGTAGAAATAAATTGTAAGTGTTCCGAATTCGAGAAGGTAATTTGGAAGAAAGGCAATATTCAGTTTAATGACCAACAAGTTAAATTTAGAGGTGATAGTAGTTTGCCTCAAAATATAATGTCTTTGGAAACACCTAATCAAGTTTGGAGATTTTTATTTCCTGAGTCGTTAGAACAACATATAGTTGACGAAACCATAAAATACGCTGGACTTGACGAGACATTTCGATTTGATATACTTGAATTACTCTGTAAATGTAATAAAAAAACAAATGGCTGTACGGCGTTTTGAAAAGATACGGGAATTCATCGATTTCAACGATAAAAATAACCAGCCATTTAGTGATGATACTAACCGATACCGTCTTTATTTAATCAGACCTATTATTGACACACTAAATACAACTTTGGAAAGCGTGCCCAAACTAGATCGACTCTGTGTTGATGAGCAAATGTGTTCAACCAAAATTAGAAGCTACATGAAGCAGTATTTGCCTAATAAACCAAAAAAAGGGGCTTCAAGCTATTCGTTTTATGCGATACAACTGGGTATGCTTATAAGTTTGAAATTTATAGTGTAGCACCAGAAACACCAACTCTAGCTGAACCGGATCTTCAACTTTCGGCCAATATTGTAGTCCGGTTATTAAGAGAAGTAGCCAGGTTTCAAAATTATATAATATATTTTGACAATTATTATACTACCGTACCATTAGTGGTGTACTTGCGGATGCAAGGTATACTTTCGTTTGGTACCATTCGACGAAACCGAATAAAAAATTGCAAGCTGCCTGATGAAAAAATGATGCAAAAGTTTGAACGCGGTACTATGCGGTATATGCAATATACATGGAATTGACGTAACTTCACTCTCGTGGAAAGACAATAAGATTGTGAATTTACTTTCAACCTATGTGGGTGTTAAATCTATATCTGATAGCGTTGGAAACAAATCGACACAATCTCTAACGATAAAAAGATTTGACAAAAAAGAAAAAACTGTCAAAATGATTCCATGTTCACAAATTATAAAAGACTATTTATTTATTTATTTATTTAAATTAGTCTATAGACAATTTCCTTACAGACTATTTCAGCAGGATAGTATATAATTCAATTAAATCAATTCAAATTAAATATGACGCTATTTAAAGAACATAATAAAAATTAATGATTTAAAAATAGTATGACGTTAAGTTTGATGATAATGAACATATGGGTGGTGTCGATTTAATGGACAGCTCCATGAGCCGGCATAAGATAACAATAAAAAGCCGAAAATGGAGTTTTCTATCATCTTTTGGATATGACGGTGGTCAATGCTTGGTTATTATAGAAAAGAATAAATAAAGGTCGACCCGGATTTAAACCTATGCGATTAATCGATTTTAAATTTTTTTTATTTTTTTTTATTTTGGACCAGCACTCAGGAGATGACCCCTATATATGCAACGCATTGCGCCGGAACTGAAAACGAGGGGATAGTATTGAGGGGACAGATTAGGAAAGATGAGAAGATAGACAGTTGTTTTTGTAGCTATTTCAACCTTTTACTTCGCCGGCTAATTTCTGCTACAGGGCCGACGAAGGTGGGTGCTGTTACTCTACTTTTAGTACATGATAGTGTCAGTCGCTGCCAATTATGTTCAGTGATGAGTGACTATGCCTTCATCATTGAAACAGGCTGGCAACAACTAACACAACCACGCACTGATGCTGTTCAGAAGAATTCAACACAATATTTCATTACTCAGCGCGGGCTCGAACTCACAACCCTCCGCTTCATAGTCTCGTGTTCTACTACTTCAGCCAAGAGCACCCACTTAAATTAGAAATAGCTGACACTCTATTCACACTAAACTCGACACGAGCTTCTGTGGAACACCTCGTATTGAAGCAGAAATCCAAGAAAAACTCTTCAAACCAAATTCTCATATACACTCGATTGGACAAGATTGATCATTGGACAGCAATTGATAAGAAGGGCCAATGCAAATTTCCGAACTACGCTGGACAAACCAGGATGTATTGTACAAAATCCAAAGTGAATTTATGTTTAACTGCAGAAAAAAATTGTTTTTATAACTATCATAATTCGTAAAAAAGTATATATAATTTTTTGATATTATTATTTTTTGATATAAATATTATGAATGAAATTGCGCGAGAAATTTATTTCTTTTTAAATTAGAATTTTAGTTTTTCCTATTACTTGCTATTGTTTGAAATTGTTTCCCGGGAAAAATTTTTCTCGGATTTTATTCATAGTTAGCCCAATGAATTTATCAAATGTGTATGTATAATTTATTTTTTATTTAGTTTTAATTCTTTTTTTCAGTGTATTGTTAATTATTATTTTCAGTGTATTTTAAAAACTGTATTGCCTTTTTAAAAATAAAGTATTTCAATAAAATATCTAAAAACAATATTTTATTTTGGTGTATCTGTATAGGAATCTTAATTACTGGGTAAATGCACAGTGTATCTTTAAAGATACAACCAGTTTTTTATAAATAGCTTTTAAAAAAAATGTAAAAAAAAGTAAAAACACAGTTATCTTTTATTTACATTTTGACATAAAATATTTTTTAGCGAAAATCGGTGACTTCAGACATTTAAGGGATATGTTCTACTATCAATCAGAATACAATTTCGTCATAAGTATTGGAAGAATTCCTTAAGACAGGTCAGTATTTCCCGAATTTCATATATTAATTCATTGAAGCATCAAATAATCATGCATTAAATTAAATTAAACATGAATGTGCCAACGTAGAGAAACCAGTACTGATCCCTTCTGCTGGTTGGTTAATTTCAAAATATTCTAATTTTCCGCTCTTAACAAAAATTACTTGAATTTAGTAAAAATGAATAAAAGATAATGTGGAAGGAATTCTTATCTCAATAATTTAATTACATTTTTTAAAATCGTAAGCCTTCTTACTTTTTCCTTTTATTGAGTTAAAATTAATGTGAAGACTAATATGAAAATGCATTAATAATATCGAAATTTAAATAAACCTAAGTAAAGACACAAGATAAACATTAAACAGACATGAAGAAAATATTAAGGATATACCTACATACAGGGAAAGTAGGCATGGATATGAACTAAGATTTATAAAATAGTAGACTTAAGAAGCGTGGAAAGACACGTCAAATAACGCGACTCGTTATGACGCTCTTGGTAGAACAATGTTGTCAATATTGAATTAAAAGGGAACTTAAAGCGACAGATCTGTGAATGAAAAACCAGTAGCAATATTCGTAACACGGTTAAACAAACAAACGGGCTGTTGGCTGAAGAAGTTAACACAAAGCTAAATATATAGAGAATGTCAAGTTCGACTCCGCGCTCAGTCGTGGATACGGTGTCGAATTTATCTGATCAATGTTAGTTCATGGTTGTGTTAGCTGCTGCCGGCCTGCTTCGATGACGAACTCATAGCCCTGACTCCTGAACAGTACTGACAGTGACTGACACCATCATACAGTACATTTCGGAACACATTTTGGTTCGCACTGTATTAAAAATTCGCTTAGGAATTAAATACGGGTGTCCGCCGGGAGGGTATACTATTTTTTTTTTGCCGCCATTTTGGAAAAAATTAGTCTTGACAATTCATCGTGAAGTACACACGTGGCAAATTTGTTATGGAAAAATATTCGATGCCACATCGCATACAGCCGGGATTACAACGGAATTACTACGAGACCTCTTTCCACAACAAGTTATTTCAAGAAATGGTGATGTTGATTGGCCTCCACGGTCGCCTGATTTGACTGCTCCGCACTTCTTTTTGTGGGGATATCTGAAAAGTAAGGTTTATGCAAACAAACCAGAATCGCTTGAGCAACTAAACCAAAATATTCGTGATGAAATTAATGAAATACCGTGTGAAATGTTTTAGAATGTAATGAAAAATGTGTTCAAAAGGGCTCGCATTTGTGAGGCTAACGATGCGGACATTTATTTGATATTGTATTCCATACATAATTGCCGACATTAAATAAAACAGTTATCAATATAAGATCCATTCTCATTCATTTAATAAAAAATTAAACAATGTAGCGTTCCTTCCCGGTGGACACCCTGTACTACCACAAATTCATCAAATTTCATCATGCGTGCTCTCTCCTGAGTGCGGCTCTTACAAAAAACAAGTAAAAGTCTGTGCCGCTCTTACAAAAAAACAAGTAGAAGGCTGTGCCGAATCTTAAATACCCTTCACATATGAAATTCTTCTTTCTTTCTTGCTAAAACAGAAAGTAGGTTAAATTAAAAAAAACAAAATGATGTTATCAGTTACTTTTATATTTAAGAAAATGTTTAAATTTTTTGGCTAGGAAGATAAATGTTTGTCTCTTCTCATTTCTAATACCTCTGAACGTCTTTCAAAAATATTAAATATGTTTAATTTACAAACAATAAGGAAAAACCCCGTTTCATGTTGCCCAAAAAGTTCCAATTGTCCAACCGTGGAATTGTCTTTTAGATTTTTTTGGCTTTTAATACCAATTTATTTCTTCCTGATATATAAAGTAGGTATAATTCATCATGAAAAGCAAAAATAACAAATTATATAGTTACTTTTATAAATCAGAAAATGTAGATATTCCAACCCTGAAACAGGATTTTTAATTTTTTTCCCGAAGTATAAAACAGATTTCATTTACAAAAAACCAAAATTAGGAACTTTTATGTACTAAAAAATTTCGATTTTCCAACCCTGGAACCGAATTTTCATTTTTAAAATTTTTAATACCAATTTAGTTCTTAGCGAAGTATAAAATAGGTTTTATCCACTAAAAAACAAAATATGGAATTTATGTAGGTACTTTTATGAACTGTGTGAAGTTAAATTCGTGAGTTAAATACGTCCCACACGTATGCTAACTATATTCCACAAAATGTTAAAAAACCAAATTTAGTTATTGTATATATTTTTTAATTTTTAAAGAAAACACTTAAAATAACTGTTTAAAAGAAAAAAAATGTGAAATACTACATTAGCTTCATAGCTGTACCACCCCATGTATGCCGATGTGGAGGTATGGATAAACATATTTCTAAAAGACTTGCGGAGTATAGACCCATACTCTAAGAAAGCTATTGGGCAGTACAACAGCGCCCTGAAATCGAAATATAGGATTGCTTCGCAGGGAAGGCGCTATAGCAGGTGGAACGCCCCACATACATGAAAAATGCACTATTTTGCGGGAAAAAAACACTGTAGCAAAAATTCTAGAAGACCTGCGCATATGTGTTGTACAGTGGTTTTTTTTCTGCCAAATTGCATATTTCATGTATGGGACGTATTTAACTCACGAATTTAACTTCACACCGTTACTTTTATGTACCAAAAATTTCGATTTTTCAACCCTGAAAGCAAATTTTTTATTTTTTAATACCAATTTAATTTTTCCTGAAGTATAAAATAGGTTTAATTCACTAAAAAAATAAAATATCGAATTTATGTGGGTACTTTTATGTACAAAAAAATTTCGATTTTCCAACCCTGGAACCGAATTTTTAATTTTTTAATACCAATTTAATTTTTCCTGAAGTATAAAATAGGTTTAATTCACGAAAAACACAAAATTTGGAATTTAGGTGGGTACTTTTATGTACCAAAATATTTTGGTTTTCCAACTCTGGAAGCGAATTTTTATTTTTTTAACAACGCAATTCTTAGTGAAGTGTAACGCAGTTTTACTTGACAAACAAAATTAAAATTTTTAAACATTTTGGTCAGTTTCATGCACCATAAAATGTTTCATTTGTCCAACCCTGGAATCAAAATTTTGATTTTTTAAGATTCTAATACCAACTTTCTTCTTACTGAATTATAAAATAGTTTCAATTAGCAAAAACAACAACGTCGATTGCAGTTTTGGTAACTTTTATGCATACAAAATATTTAAATTTCCCAACCCTGGAAACGAAATTTTGATTTGTTTTAATATTTGATACCGATTTTGTTCTTCCTGAATTAAAAATAGTTTTTATTAGTAAAAAGCCGACGTTAGTTGGCTTTTTGGTTACTTTTATGTATAAACAAAATTTCGATTTCCCATCCCTGGGAGCGAAATTTCCATTTTTGTTTTCTGTTTTTTACCAATGCTAGTTTTCATTAGTTATAAAGTCGTTTTATTTACGAAAAACTTAAAATTTTAAACCATTTTGGTCACTTTCATGTAGTACAATATATTGCGTGTACTAAAAAAAGGTTAAATTTCCCAGCCCTGTAATTGAAATGTGTATTATTATTTTTTATTTTTTTGCTTTTTTAGCAATGCGACTCTTAATGAGGTGGGTGCTGTTGGCTGAAGTAGTAGAACACGAGACTATGAAGCGGAGGGTCCTGAGTTCGAGCCCGCGCTGAGTCATGAAATATTGTGTTGAATTCTTCTGATCAGCATTAGTGGGTGATTGTGTTAGTTGTTGCCAGCCTGTTTCAATGATGAAGGCATAGTCACTGGTCACTGAACGTAATTGGCAGCGACTGACACTATCATGTACTAAAAGCAGAGTAACAGCACTCACCTTCGTCGGCCCTGTACCCAAAAACTAGCCGGCGAAGAATAAGGTTGAAATATGTAGCTACAAAAACAAGAAAAAAGTCTATCTTCTCATCTTTCCAAATCTGTCCCCTCAATACTATCCCCCCTCCTTCTTAGTTCCGGCGCAATGCATTGCATATATATATATATATGGGTCATCCCCTGAATGCTTATCCAAGATATTAAAAAAAAACGTATTTTTATTGAAGAAAAATTTTAAATTTTTAAACATTTTCGTTACTTTTATGTATAAAAAAATTTAAATTTCCCAGCCCTGGAATAGAAACTTTAATTTTAAAATTTTTTTTATCAATGCAAATGTTCATGATGTATAAAGTGATTTTATTTAAGAAAAACTCAAAATTTGTAACCATTTTAGTTATTATATGTACTACAAAATATTGCATGTACCAAAAAAAAAACTTCCATTTTCCCAACCCTAGAAGCGAAATTTTATTTTTTTTTATCGGTGCAACTGTTCTTGAGGTACAAAGTAGGTTTATTTAAGAAATATTTTAAATTTTTAACCATTTTGGTCACTTTCATGAACTACAAAATATTGCAATTTTCCAACCCTGAATTCGAAATTAAATTTTTTTGAATTTTTGATACCTAAATTATAACATAGGCTAAGTTAGAAAAAAACGTCAGTTGCCTTTTTGGTTACTTATAAGCAGGTATGGGCACCACTACATTGACAGTTTTGCATGTGTGGCATTGTATTGGTGTTTTATGCTCTTTTTTTGCTAGACTAAGGCTTAGTCTAGCAAAAAAAGAGCATAAAGAGCATAAGAGCATTGTGCTTAGTCACTAAGCACAATGTCGTTACTCTGCTCGCTCATCAATTTTGTATATGTACACATCGTTCGCTCTTTTTGCATTTTCATTTTGCATTTGCCCATACTGGCCTATAAGTATTAAAAAAATTTTAAATTTCCCCCTCATGGAAGCGAAATTGTTGTTTTTAAAAATATGTTTCCCATGCAAATCTTCATGACGTATAAGTTTTATTTAAGAAAAACTTAAAATTTTAATTCATTCTAGTTATTAGCTGTACTACAATATAATCAATGGGTCAAAAAAAATTTTTATTTCCCATCCCTGGAAATTTCTTTTTTATTTTTTAGTTTTTAGACCGTTGAGGCTTCCCAAAGCATGAAATAGGTTTAATTTACAAACAATCAAAAAAATATTTATTTTTTGGTATTAATTTTGCGTCGAGAAATACGTGTAAGCCTCCCAGCTCTGGAACCGTATTTCGGATTTTTCTAAATTTCAATACCACTCTATTTAAGTTCATTTCCAATCCAACGGTCCAAGAACGAAGTCTCTAGCTCTTCTGGGGCTTGTGAAAACCGTCATCGCTCAATCGTCATCGCTATTCATAAGGATCCAGAATACATATGGGCAAGGCCACGAAAATGAAACCACATAGATTTTTTTTCTGTCACAAAGCCCGAACTTTTTTTACATTTGAAATGTCAAATATGTATAGAATATGGCAGCATTATATGCCAGTGCAAAATTTGTGTCTGCTTTGACATTTTAGTTGGAAAATATAGAAATGTCGGCGAAAAAGGTAAATTTTGTCGTTATTTTTTGTACTCTAGGCAGATGATTACTTTTTTTTGGATAGAATATAAATCAAACTATTGATTAGCAAATTTGTGTACAAAGCTTGGCTTTTGAACCAATTAGGGCTTAAAGTAATCAGCCGCAAATAAATGGTGACGTTACTGACAAATTTTTATAAAAAGTTTTTTTATGCATTATCTAATTAGAAAAGAAGTTGGATAAGCTGATTTTTTGCAGTATTTTTGAAGTACTTTCATAATCAATGCTTAAATAAAGCATTATTTGCATACGGCAGGGTATTTTTGCAAAAAAAGATTGCGTGACGTTACTGAGGGATTTATTTTTTTACTTTTTTGCTTAATAATTTGGTATTTAATTGCTAGACTCCGATTCCTGGTTCACAAAGAGACAAGCGTTATGTTGAAAAGCTATAAGAAAGCAATAAATACAACTGAAGTGATGCTTTAATTTTGCAACAATTAACAAGACTGATATTAATAAAGACTTTTTTATTTTCCGACAACAATGTGTTTTTATTTTACAGAGTGTCCTGGCTTTAGTTCAAAATACCGACATAAAATTTGTATCACCATTTAGGAAGAAATTTCACAAATATTTCGCAAAAAAAAAACAGAAGTCAGATCGCCATTTTTCATACTAAATAGCCGCTAAAGCTGAAAAGTACGAAAAAATTACAAATTTTGTCAAAATTAATGATTGTCAAAAATTGGTCAAAAACCAATTTTAACCCTCAAGCTATACACATCATTGAAGAGATAATTTAATTAACTAATACTCTATCATACAAAAATCAGCTCTAAAGGGCAAGCCCGATTTACTACAATATTTTTTATGAGATTACTGCGAAAAGTGCTTTTGCCTTAATATCTCCCCCGGGTTGCATCTTAAAACTACTCTACTATGATTTTTTGGCTGTTTAGGGTCCCTCTATAAACGCAAGAAAAAAAAGACCCGAAAATCCCAACGAAATTCGAACGTGTGACGTTACTGACATTTTGAGTCACGTTACTGACACTGCTATTATGTCATTTACGTGATTAAAACATAAAATATTAAGCCCACCTTTTGGATAAAAATCATCTTTCATCCTTCCTTTTTAACATACTAGGCAATAATTAACATGAACTCTTTTCAATTCGCTCATTTTTACATAAACGTTCAGGTACCTCCAAAAACACTTCCAAAATCCGGTGACGTTACTGACGCCTTAAAATGGTCATAACTTCACAACAAAACGAGATAGAGCAAAATTGTCTGCGTATGAAACAACAGTTATGACGAGAATTTTCATATGCCGCTCTCAAGTTGGGAGAAATAAATGTAAATATGTGTACGAGCGTGACGTTACTGACAGTGGCCTTGCCCATATGCTTTATGGGGTCCCATATACTTTATGGGGTCCCATATTGATATCGAAGAAATTACACACGGAATGAAAAACCTATATATAGCCTTTTTGAAGGGTATAAAAAAATATTCACATGCGATTCATCAGTTTTACTCTGGGCGCGTAAAGTAAGTTGATACTTTAAATTTATAAAAAACAATTTTTTTGCAATAACTTTGTAGACTGAATATGTAAGCAAAATAATTTATTTTTCGCTGATATTCGAGGCGGGTCAATAAACGTGTGACAATGCTAAAACTTAAATATTGCTGTTGCCTTAACTTCCATAGAAGCAGATCACAAAATATTACTGTGCTGCCACAACGTCAATCTAACGCTCCAAATGCAACTACTGATCACATTTCTATCGTTTACCAAAATGTTCGTATCTTGAGAACAAAACTATCAACTCTATATATGGAAAGTTTCGACATTGATCATAATGTCTTGGTGTTTACAGAAACATGGCTCAATGACAATTTTTTAAATACCGAAATACTTTGTAACAAGTTCAATATTTTTCGCCGTGATTGTGGTAACAAAAATACTGGTGGTGGTGTTCTTACTGCGGTTTCTTATAGTTTTTCTTCTGAGCTCGTCATTATTAATTCCTCGCATGATATAGAATTTATATCGGTATTAATATAACTTCATGGTAAAAGAGTATTTGTTACTTGTTCTTATGTTCCGCCATCTTCCCCGCAAACTTTGTACACTAAGCATGCCGAAGACATAGAATTAATCGCTCGTTCCGCTTTTACTGGTGACTCTGTTTTTGTTTTCGGAGATTTCAAATTACCTTCTATTGCCTGGACTTATTTGTCAGAAGAAAAATATTTTGTTCAAACGAAGCAGAATTCGAATTATGACGAATTTTTCAATGTCTTATATGACCTTAGTATATACCAAATTAATGGAATTTTTAACAACTATAATAGATTATTGGGTTTACTATTCGTCAATGATATGGCTGAGTGTTTCATTATGTACTCATCCCCATTACAACTCCTGAAGATTTTTAACATCCCTCAATTGAAAAAGTGGCTTCAATTCCATCGGAATCAGTTCTGCCTTCGTTTTTCAAAAATTAAAAGGTCTACTCCTTCCAACATACTAACTACAATATGTTAAATGAAATATGTTTTATTTACAAACAACCAAAAAAATAATTGGAATTAATTTTGCGTCGAGAAATAAGTGTAAGCTTCCCAGCTCAGGAAGCGTACTTCGGATTTTTCTGAATTTCAATACCATTAAATACTATTTAAGTTCATTTTCAATCCAACGGTTCAAGAAATAAGTCTCTAGCTCTTCTGGAGGCTTGGGAAACTCGATTTCACGTACAGACAGACGGACATCGCTCAATCGTCATCGCTATTGATAAGGATTCAGAACAGACATACATACTTATATACTTTAGGGGGACCCATGAGAATAACGAAGAAATTACACACGGAATGAAAAACCTAGATAGATGGGTATAAAAAGGGGAGAAACAAATTGACTCATTCTCCCCAAAGCACCTGGTGAATGCTAAGAAAAATTAGTATATATCTTTATTACATTCTGTTTAAAATTATGCCAAGAGCATAGCTGATGCTGGTTAAACATTTCCAAACATGTGCACATTTTGATTCAACAAATAATTGAAATATCTCCTCATATCTGCTGAGAAATAAACAGCTCAAATAGTAAAACCACCAACTTAAAATACTTTGCATCAAATTTTACTACAAACATTGTATTCCTAATCTGTTCTGAAAATCTAACTGTTGTTCTAAGTGGAAGGAAATCATTACTGGTAAAACCTAAAAGAACACACTTAAAATAAATGAAAACCCTTCAGGGAATAAATGGCAGTCTCATCAAATGTCTGATGCCTTCTGTCTATGCATGCGCTATAATATTCTAAGTGACTTTAGTGCAACATCATATCCCTGAAGTTACTATAAATACGTTTATTTAGGAAGAAGTAACAGTTTGATGTTGCGATGAAAATATAATAGCAATTTGTTGTTGTGTTGTCTGCGTTGCCTAGTGGCGAAAGACATAATTTAATATTTTAGAGCAAATAGCATTTGAAAGGCAAACCGTTTGCTTTGTTTTAAGGTAGAATTTCTAATAAATTCATCTATTTTCATTTACATGCACACCCACGCGTATAACATTCAGCCTGAAGCAGCTCTAGGTTACACTTGTGAAAATTATGTAAGGAAAAATATTTGGTTTTAGTCCTAAGGGAACGCGAGTAGATGGTATCATAAACAATTTTATTTCAATAATCTGACAGAACCAGTGAAACAGGTATAAACATTCACATATGGATATTTCCATATAAAAGTTCGATTTTAATCATGTTACATCACCAAATAATAAGTTAGGATTATTTAAATTAATAAATTCTTCTGGTTTCTTGACCTCTTTTTAATTATTATTGTATTCTGATATTTTTAAGCTTAAGGTCTCGTTATTTTAGTTTAATTTTTAATTTCAATATTTCGTCACCCCTTTGTGTGACTTCTTCAGGAAATTAATTATTTTATTTTATTAAATAAAATAATTAATTTCCTGAAGAACTCACACAAAGGAGTGACGAAATATTGAAATTAAATATTAAACTAAAATAACGAGACCTTAAGCTTAAAAATATCAGAATACAATAATGATTATTTAAATTTTTTTTTGCAGAGAAAACATTAAAGCATGGCTCATGTCAAAAAACATTCATGTGATTTGAATAATTAATTTAAGAGTTCTATTTACTCCTTGTGGATATAAATTAACTACTTCCGCTAGCCAGTGGCCACTCCCTAAGGCCTTGAATATAGATAGCAAAAAACCATTTTCGAATTGGTTTTAAGTAGGCTTTATGAAATGCAACCTTGTTTTTGGCTGTGCTATACACATATATATATATATATATATATATATATATATATATATATATATATATATATATATATATATATATATATGTATGTATATATATATATATATATATATATATATATATATATATATATATATGTTATTTTTTTTTGCTTCTCTCGCACCAGCACTCAGGGGATGATCCCTACATATGCAGTGCATTGCGCCGGAACTAGAGAAGAGTGGATAGCATTGAGGGTACAGATGAAGGAAGATTAGGATGTAGAGAATTTGCTGTAGATATGTCAACCTTTTTACTTCGCCGGTTAATTTTTGCTACAGGACCGACGAGGGAGGCTGCTGCTGTTACTCTGCTTTTTAGCATATGGTCGTGTCAGTCGCTGCTAGTTATGTGCTATGTGACCAGTGCTATGCCTTCATCACTGAAACAGACTGGCAACAACTAACACAACCATGCACTAATGCTGATCAGAACAATTGAACACAATATTCATATTGGAAACAGCTGGTCTTGTTTATGTTAATAAGAATATATACATACGTCTGAAATATTTGGTTGTTGTTTTTTATATAATAACAACTTGATTTCCAAGAAGTTGTTTACTTCGTGTATGTAGTTCCATAGTTTTAAAATATTCACGCACAAAATGTATAATAATTTCTACTTTACAACAAAAAAAACTTCTGTTGTACAGGTTGTCAATTAAGCATTGTAAGAATAGAGAACAATTACAGCAACAAATTCACCATTTTTATGAGCGATTTAATTTATTTTGAACAAATTTATTACACAGGCTCTATGTTAAAACCACAATTTGCAGTATAAACGCAAAATAATCTGTTTATCATGTTAACGCTAAAATCAGGGTTTAACTTTCAGTGTGAAAACAATATTACTTTTTAAAATAGCCTTTCTTTATTTTTTGCTCACTTGTATATAATTTTTTACATCATTGTTTTATATTGGCCTTAAGAAAATGATGGGAAGTGTTGTATAGGCAATGAGCTATTAAGTCATCAGCACTATCAGTCAAATGACCGATCAAATGTTAGGCAGGTTTTAGTTCAGTATTTTTAGTTCAATCAATGTTTGGAAACCGTTGAATACCTGTTGAGAGTATAACAACAGAATAGACTTTAAGACTCCTCTATAGTCTTCCGTGTATCGTTGTAATGGCAAAATCTCAAATAATAAAACCTGCAATGAATTTGTTAATGTTTCAACATTTATCGCTAGTGACACCATTCGATAAGAAGTCTAATAGGAACGATATATGAGATTGCGGTAAAAAAGCCCTCATCAGAGATTTTCGAAACTGCTCTACGGAAAATGTTCAATCCTTGCAAATGTGTAACAGTTAAGACAAAAACTAGTAACATAAGGTGTGCTTCATCTAATCATTCTAAGAAAGCACGATATTAAAATATGGGCATTCTGTGATAGGAAACCTGCGGTGGACAACAACTGCAACTCAGAAACGGATCAGCATGAACGACGAATTGAGTTTTTGAAACAAAATAGAATTATAGTTGGTAACGTCCAAAGAAAAATGTTTCACCTCTAATAACACTGCTCTGCATAAAATAATTTTTTGCCTCTTTTTTAAATAAAATTATGTGGACTATATGGATTTTGATGCGCTGAGTTCAAATCCGTTTTCGGTTTTTTTATCAGGTCAGGATTTTTTTATAGGCGTGGCAAATTTACCCCCCTAAATTAGTCACGTACGGAGACATATTTCATCTAACTCGAAAACGCTGAGCGCGGTAACACGAAAGTGTTGTTGCTTTCCACTTATATAAATATACAATGAAGCACAACAATAAAATAAAAATAAGACTAACGTTGTTTGTGTATTTCGTGTTGCTAGTGCTATATGTGAGTATTAAAAAACAGCCTATAGCTAAGCGCTTTTACAAAAACAAATGCGTACCAAGTCCATAGGGCTTGGGCAGTCTTGCTTTAAGCCAATATTAATATCTCCAGCAGGAGAAATTGTATAATAAACCTATTGACAAGGAAAACGATACAATGAAAAAGTTTATATAGAAGTTAATTTAGAAGCAGCTTTGATTTTCCCCATTTTACATTTTTATTCGGTTAGATATAACTTTGTAGAAATTCAGTTAAACTAAAATCAAGTTTTAATATTTTTACGAACAGTCGATAGACTTTCTCTAAAAAAGAAAGTTATTAACAAACCCGAGAGAACATCTAACACCACAGTATATTACATATCCCGTGCACAAAATTCGAACTGCACCACTGTAGCATCAGAAAGTGCGAAATGGGTGAGAGCAACAACCGTACGAACTAACACCAACACCACTACTCAGACGGGTCAAAGATTGGCGACCCTTCGCGTGGGGGATTCTACGACATAAGTCGTAACTTTCGTAAAATCTTTGCCTGCCGGTTCACAATACAGTCTTTCAGCCTGGGATTCCGGCTATTACAGAACAGGGATAAAATGGCTAAAAGAAATTGCTAACACACTTTCAATCCAATCGCCTAGTGAGAAAGTATACAGTAGTCAGTGTTTGTGCTTCGTCCAGCCCACACTCGTTTTTTTGTAGTCCGCACGTCTACAGGTTTGTTTTGTTTATCTACATATATTATATTATAGATTCTATAATTTGTGTCCAGTTAAAAATAAAACATAAAATTACATTCATACGCATAAATAAAACAATAGCGAAGAATACAAAAAACAAATACATAACTACATACATATGAGTACGAGTACATACCAAATCAAAATATTGAAAACAAGAAAACAGAATAGTCAAATCCACATGCACTTTAATCACAAATAAAACAACAAACATAAAAGAAATAAGCTCAGAAAAAGGGGTAGTTTTTTTTTAACAGTGACGGTCTTGTGTACCAGTGATGGCACCGTTGATCGCAGTGACCACCTCAGGGCTTTTATGTCCACTTCTGCGATTGTGGTTTTCTCCTTCGCTCTCTAACAAAAATAATTTTGTATTATTGGTTCCAGCGTGGAGGATACTGTTTGGCCGCCGGGTGGCGAAGGTATAACACTAACAACCTAGTAGCCACAAAAAAGCAGTAATCACTAGCGTTTGTGACGAGCAAAAGTTGTTGTACGCGTTTTTGCGTCAATCGAACCATCATTTACTTTTAGACTTATTATATTATTGAAGTTTAAAGAGATTTTGTTTGAACGAATTAGATTTATTTCTTATGAGGAATGAATTAGAGTTATTTTTGAACCGAATTGTGTTTAGTTTATATTATGGACATAATCCAATTTGTTTACGCACCGTGAAGTCGCCGTTAAGTTAAATTGATAAATTCTTTCATACGTACATATGTACAAGCTATGTATTACACACTCTAGTTGATTATCAATTTTTGCAATATTTGATACCGGTTTTCCTTACAAAACAAGAAAAAGAAACCAAAAACTCTGTTCTAGCTGCTGTACGTATATCGTGCATAAATATATACACATATACGTACGTACATGCCGGTTTGCATAAACATGCACACCGCTTGCTGCAGCCGACGCGATCATAGTGTTTGCATGCATTTCCATACAATCATACATACATATGTACGTATGACATTGGAAGAATTTTTGTGTTGATCTTTATTATTGATTTTCTGAATTTTGTAAAATATTTTGTTTGCTCTATATATTTACTAACGGTTCTTTATAATTGTTATAGTTGTTAATTTTATATACCAAACATTGTATTATTTTATGGCACCCATACACGCATGACAGTGCTCATGTGTGTCTGCTGTGCACAAGTATAAAAGGCGGCACTTTGTTGAACAATGATCAGTTCCTGAGCAGCCGGCGAGGAGGTAAGTCAATTTCACATTAAATACTCTAGTAGTCTTAGCTTATAGTAGCATCATACAATTCCGGTTGGTTTCATCCTACGGAGAAAACCGCATCGGAGTTTGTTTACCACCAGGAGGGTCTCCTAACTGGTACGCCAACTCCAGGACAGTGGTACTCTGAAACCGTGAAGTGTGTGAGGGAGGAACTGCCATCGATAGAATGGTATATTCAATCGGCGGGGACGTTCTTTTCTCACTCACTGAACTCGCTTGAGTGCATTGCTAGCACCTACTCCGAAGCTAAGACTCCTGTGTTGACGACGATTGGTGGGAACCACTCCTACGGAAAGGTGACGTTCTATTAGGAGCGCTCTCCCCACTCGCCTGCCAGTTGAGCACCTGGCCACCGCGTTTCCGGCCACCTCGTTTTCCCGAATCCTCGCCACGCCACTGCACATTGTTTCGCCGTCGGTAAACCGTTTGGAAATTGTAATAAATCGGTTCTGTCAGCAAACGAAAATCACCAGTGTTTTTCCTACTGCCCCTATAAAAAGAAATTGTTGTACGACCCTGGACGCCGCTGAGCCCTTCCCCAGCAACCAGCGGAAACGTGTCGTTACACATTGGAGTCAATAATATTACCAAGCCAGATTATCATTTTGAATTTCCCTAAGTTTATTTCATGGCAGGTAAATTTAAAACTTACTTCTGCAACATACAAGGCTTGAGAGCTAACTTCTTCTCAGTTTATGCTCACGTTTGTCTCCATCGGCCGTATGTTTTAGCCTTAAGTGAAAATCAGGTATCTGAGGATGCTGACCCACAGGAATTTTATGTACCTGGGTATCAACTTTTAAACCTTTTTAACTTTCATCGCGGTCTTGCATTATACATACGCAATGATGTTGTGTACCAAAGCCAGCAATCACTAGGCTTGCATGATCCTGAATTTAGGTACCTCTGGGCTAAATTAAAAATCAGGGTAAATAATTTGCATTTCGGATTCCTTTATAGATTTCCAAACGCGGGAATGGAACAAATACTTCATGAAATACTTCATCCAATCCAAAAAATTTCGGTTAAGCCGAGGCAATCATATCCAGAGAGGAAGCATTCAGTATCTGGCGAAATAATAAAAAACTCAAATACTGATACGCTACGCAAACAAGAGAGGTATTCGTGTGACAGAGGGCTAAGGCGTGAAAAAGATTTATACGAACAGCGTCTTCGTGCTAAAGCTCTTACTGCTCCGAGAGACAGCAAAAGCTTCTGGTCATTTGTTAAAAGAGTAAAGGATAAAGCTAGTTCATCAATCCCAACTCTTTTAAGAGATGATCATATATTAACCTGTTGATAAAGCTAACCTTTTGGCTGAAATGTTTGCAAGTATTTCATGCTTCCCAGATAGCAATAAAATATTGACCGTGTTGGAAAGATTATCTGTTACTACGCCAAGATTATTCTTTCGACTGCGAGCAGTTAAAAAGGTTTTAGCAAATCTCAACATTAACGAATCTCCTGTCCTCCCTCTCCCTAAGAAAGCAGAGACGCAAACCAAGAACATTACCACCCAATTGCAGTCTGTTCTGCGATTACTAAAGTCATGGAAAGTATATGGAGGTAAGGTATATGGAGACCAACACCTTACTTAACGACCGGCAGTATGGTTTTCGCAGAGCTCGCTCTATGAGAGACCTGCTGGCTCTGTTAACAGAAAAATTGTGTAATTATATTCACAATTTCTATCAAAGGCATTTGATAGTGTGGCATGATGCACTTCTGTCAAAAGTGACTGCTTTTGATGTGGGTGATGATTTCTCTCGGCTTATAGCGAGCTTCCTCAGAGAGCGCACTATACGAGTTGTTATATATGGGGTCTCATGAAACGAAGGCAAGGTAAATGCAGGGGTACCGCAAGACTCTTTTCTGGATCCTACTCTCTTCCTCATCTTTATAAATGACCATCTACTCAAACTTCAAACCCTATCTACCCTTTCGCGGATGATAGCAGCATTCTTTCTCGTTTACAAGCCGGCCAAGCCTGGAGGAGATTGACGCCAGAATTCAAAGAATGAATGAGTCGCTCACAACTGATGTTGCGGCAATCGCCGAATGGGAACTCACGAAAAGGGTTAAATTTAACCCTTAAAAGACGCAGTGGTGCGTGCTTACGCATAGGCGCTGGTGGCAGGTTCTGCGCCATCCGTGTTATGTGGAATCAGAATCTATTGATGTTCTTGGTATGAAAATACAGAGCGACGTTCGATGAACTGATCACATCTTTTATATTTCAAAAGAAGTATTCAAGTGCCTCGGCTTTTTAAGACGGTGTAAGTCATACTTCACCCCAACTGATCTCTCTCACTATATATACCATCTACATGCGACCAAAAATGGAATACAACTCTCATGTTTGGGCCGGTGCTTCAAAGGCTGTCTTGAAGTTGTAGGGTTGGCTACAGTAGAGTAGCCAACTCTATTGACTCGTTGGAGCGTCGACGCAACCTGGGGTGTGTTTCAATGTTCTACCGATACTACAACGGAATGTGTTCTGTCGAAATAAGGGAGCTTGTGCACTTGCGAGCTACCCGCACTTCACATAGGGTGTCATTGAAGCCCTAAGAAATCATTTAGTCCAATCTCGGAGATAAATGGTGCAGGCAGTGGGTGGAAGTACCGAGATAATAGGGATTGCAGGACATCAGGGTATACCTGGAAATGAATAGGCAAGGATGGGATAAACATTTAAATAGAATACGCCAAGCAATTTCAAGTATTCAAAATCGAATTACGACAATTGGCTAGAGCGACATAATAACAGTTCATACAGAGGACCACCTGGAGAGCATTGATGATATAATATGCAGAACCTGCCAGGGATATGGCGAAGTTCTTGGGCGTTACATGTGCCACTGTCCTGCTTACATTCTTTAAGAGGGCATTACTTAATTCTGAAATTAAACCTTCCTGTCTACAACCTCTCAAACAAGACATTAACTGCTTGTTTAACGATGTCGCCAGCTATGAAATGGAACATTTTCTTATTGCGTTTCACGATTTCTTAAAAACTTAAGAAACGTTTTAATTTTCACTTCCGGACGAATTTGGTTCCTGTGGCACACCTGAGTTATGATGTGCCATTTATTTATTGTACACCTTTAAGTATTCTAGCGCCCACCATTACTTGTCTTGATATGCACATAAACGTTTTCTGAATTCCTTTCCATAAGTGTTTTAAATTTCCTTTAAAAGTAACGCCAACATTTTGCTATTTAGTTCCTGTTTTTCATTTCAAATTTGTCTCATATATTTATTGGTTGGCAGTGCTTTTGTCGAAACCCATAACATGAACTTACTATTGCATGCAAATAATTACAACACAATTTTCTTAATTGTAAATGATAAGTGGCGGGCTTGTGATTCTTGTAATTATAAATTTACAGTTCTTCAAATTGTTTTCTCTAAGAGTGCTGACGAAATTTTTTGTTTATAAATAAGTATAGCAATCCCAATTATGCTTTAGTTATAAAATCTAATCTAACAACTTATTTCTGTCCTCTTAGGATAATATTCATAGTATATTATACTGATCGCACCAGCAACAGTGTGTTAGCAAAAAAGGATTTGGTTTAATGCTGTAAAATACTAGCCTTCAAACACGCGGAGTATACGGGAAACGAAAGACAAATTTTAACTGCATTTCAATGATAAATGTAGATGGCTGAAGGAGAAACTGATTAATTTTTAACTTTAGAATAGAACTTAAAACTCATGCGGTTAAAAATTCGCTAAGAATACCATGTACGTTTAATTCAACGTGACTAATGCTTAGCAGCAGTAAAGCATTTGGAAGCAGAAAAAATAAAGGATTTTTAAAAAATCAACGGCAGCCTTATAAGCGAAAGGAATATTAAGCAAAGCGTTAAAACATAAAAAAAATATTTAATTTTACTACGGACGGAAATGCGAAGAATTTTGAAAATTCTGTAGCAACAAGAGCAACAACAGCGGCAAAAAGCACGCTGATAAAATAATTGCATTTGCCATAAAAACTGAGCCGCGATTAATTCACAACAGCAAGGAAGTTGTTGCTTAAATTATAATTTCTGTGGCTGTCTTGCCACCACAAACACTTTGCTGCTCTGTTGTCATCCCAGCAATGATGCTCAGAGATCCTTATTCATTACAATTTGATATGAAAAATAAGTTAAAGCAAACAAATGTTCAACAAAGAATGTTGGAATAAAACTAGTGTTGCAGGAAATATTTGCAAAAAACAAAAAAAAATTTCTGAGTAATTAATGAGTTCAATTAACATAACAATGCATGTTAATTTTATTTTTAATGTTTCTGTTTTACAAGAGCGATGACAGTGAGGAATGTAATAGCAATATTTTGTAAAATATTTGTTTTATCAACAACGTTATTCTGCACTAGGCTAAAGATAAACATGTGTTCGTTATACTCGTAGTTTAATATTAAAGTAATAAAACTGTTTTTTTTACAAAATTGTTTATACCAAGCCATACTTTTTCAGCAATACTTACTCAACGGTAAATATTAATTTATAATACTTTCTGTCTGTATCGTATGAAAACCAATGTTTCGGCACAACCTTTTCCAGTATTAAAAATTAAAAACGAACACAATAACGTATAGAAAAAAATTCTAAAATCTTTTAAAAAAATTAAGTAACAATTCGCCGTACACCACCGAATATAAAGCATTGTTGCAAAGTGATTTCGAACAAAAAAATTTTATTTTTTTTGCCGAAAGTATGGGTCGCCAAAATACATTACGTATGTTTAATGTTTTGCTTTAAAAGTCATTGGCCTCAAATATAGCGTTCTTGTATTTGCCCACCAGATCGCAGTTCCTACCACCCTAATATGAGAAAATTACAGCACGCAAAAAATTATTAAACTTTTGCAAAGGAAATTTTTCAATAATTTCAATAGAACTATTAAAAAGAAGAAATATATATTTTTTTTCTACCCAACGTAGGGGCAACTTCCTTAGAAAAAGTTTAATTATTTTTAGTGAAGTTTAATTTTCTGATATTAGGGTGGTACATTAGGATGGTAGGAACTGAAATCTGGTGGGTAAATACTACAAGAGGATATTTGACGCCGATGACCGAAACAAAAATAATAAATATATCTTCTACAATAAATGTAGAAGATATAATGAAAAATGTATTTTGGCAACCCCTACTTTCGGCAAAAAAAATAAATTTTTTTTTCGAAACCGCCTTAAAACAATGCTTTATATCCGGTGGTGTACGGCGAACTTTGTTTTTCCTGTAATACGTAACCAGTGGGAAATAGAAGGCATCCGCATTCCTGTGCTGCCTTTGACTATATTCTGCACGTCTAATTTTCGGGTTTTTTGGTTGATTATTTTTTTACCCAAAAAAAATTTGTTATCACTGTTATCACATTTAACTAAGCATACTAAAAGTGATGTCAAACAAAAATGCAAATGAGTACTGATGATGAAATTGTAGATGGTTTCGAAAACAGCTGTTATGTTCTGCTGAATAAGTTGGATAATCAAAACTGATATTGGCTTTCCTTTGTGCCTTGGAATATTTATCGTGTCTTCCTAAATTTAAAACCGCCTTTGCGAAAAAATCTCAATTGAACTGAATATTTCCATTTTGACATAGACAACTACAGCATCAAGCATAACATATTTATGGTTTTGCAATAAAAAAGACGTATATGAAATGGCGTAGCGGCCTCGAAATTAGTACTGATCCGTTCTGCTGGTTTGATGATTATTGAAAAATATTCTTAATATTCCAATCTTAATATAAATTAATAAGAATAGAATTTGAACAAATTCATTTATTAATAAAGTAATAAAAAATGGTTTGCAGATTCGAACTTAAGCCCGTTGATAAAATTAACAATTTACATAAGAAAGTTCGACTAATAAAAATTCATACATAATTTAAAATTTTAAATATGTTTAATTTACAAACAAAAAAAAAACGAAATCCGTTTCATGTACCCCAAAAAATCTAATTTTGATTTTTAATGCCAAAAATAACAAATTATATGGTTACTTCTATGAATCAGAAAATGTCGATATTCCAACCCTGAAATTGGATTTTTAATTTTTTTGGTTTATAATACCAATTTTATTAACTCTTTCTGAAGTATAAAAAAGATTTTATTCCAAAAACCAAAATTAGGAACTTATATGGCTAGTTATTTCCAACCCTGGAACCGAATTTTTAATTTTAAAAATTTTTAATACCAATTTAGTTCTTAGCGAAGTATAAAATACGTTTAATTCACTAAAAAAACAAAATATGGAATTTATGTGAGTACTTTTATGTACCAAAAAATTTCAAATTCCCAACAGTGGAATTTGAATTTTTTTTATTGAAGAAAAATGTTAAATTTTTAACCATTTTGGTCACTTTCATGTACTACAAAATATTGCACTTGTCCAAACCTGGATTCGAAATCCAAATTATTTTGAATTTTGGATACCAATTTTGTTCTTCCTAAATTCTAAAATAGTTTTAGTTAGCCAAAAAAAGCAACGTCAGTTGCCTTTTTGGTTACTTTTAAGTATAAAAAAATTTAAATTTCCCACCCCTGGAAGCGAAATTTTAATTTAAAATTTTTTTTACCAATGCAAGTCTTAATGATGTATGAAGCGGTTTTATTTAAGAAAAACTTAAAATTTTAAACTAGTTTAGTTATTATATGTACTACAAAAAAAAACTTTTACATTCCCATCCTTGGAAAACCTTTTTTTTAGTTTTTAATGGACCATTGAGGCTTCCCAAAGCATGAAATTGGTTTAATTTACAAACAACCAAAAAAAAATTGATTTTTGGTATTTTTCGTCGAGAAATAGGTGTAAGCTTCCCAGCTCTGGAGCCGTACTTCGGATTTTTCTGAATATCAATACCACTAAATACTATTTAAGTTTATTTCCAATCCAACGGTCCAAGAACGATGTTTCTAGATCTTCCGGGACTTGTGAAAACCGGACAGACGGACATCGCTCAATCGTCATCGCTATTCATAAGGATCCAGAATATATGTATATACTTTAGACATCCTAAAGTATATACGTATATTCTGGATCCTTGAATACATATATTGTGGATCCTGTGAACATCGAATAAATTACATACGGAATGACAAAACTAGATATACCAAGGGTGATTCAAAGAGTGATTAGCATACTGGCATTGGCATTACAAGATTTAATCGTTCGTTTTGTTTTTCTTTCTTGTTTTTATGGAAGGTTATTTTAGACTAGATTTCTGCAACATACGCGGGCTGCGCGCAAACTTTGTGTATGCCAACGTTTGTCTCCATCGGACGGATGTTTTCGCCTTATGTGAGACTCAGGTGTCTGAAAATGCTGACCCACAGGATTTTTACATACCTGGACATCACCTACTATCCCTATTCTTTCATCATAGTGGCCTTGCAATCTATATACGCCATGAAGTTGTGTTGCAGCGTCAGCAACCATTAGACGCGCATGATCCAGAATTTAGCTCTATTTGAGCACATATTTTGCATTTCGATTTTCTTTACAGAAGTCCAAGCTCGGAAAGTGAAAAAACTATATCCAACTTCGACGCCTTCCGACTCCATATCGAAGATCTTAAAGAATTATCCGAACAGTGAAATCGTTGTTGCTGATGATTTTAATGTTCATAATTAATCTTGGCTTCGCTATTCGAGCCACACAACCTCAGAGGGCCATTATGCTGAGCTATTCGCAGCGCATAGCCACCTTCCGCAGCTAGTGAATGACCCAACACATATTTCGTGTGTAGATGGGCACCAACATAATACCCTCGACCTTTTTCTTTCTTCACATCCAGACAAATATATAATGGGTTTTAGCGCACCTCTCGGAAATTCGGATCATTGCACCATTTCTGCCTCCTTTTCGATTACAGAACTTCGAAACGTTTTACACCCAGTTACGGAGCTCAACGATTTCTTTAGGCATTTCAATTGGAAACTTTACTTTCTCGACAGTAATGTCGATGCCCTGGCGGAAATGGTGGAAATTATAATATTGCTCGGAATGAGCACTTTCATTCCATCCAAGTAAATTTCGATTAAGCCTAAATTGAAGTCATGGTACAATCAGACATGCAGAACTGCTGTCAGATCCAGAGGCTGCATTTAGTATCTGCCGTACTAACAAAAACGCTGAAACTGATTTGATGCGCAAAAGGGCGAGATTTTCGTGTGCCAAGGTACTAAGATGCGAAAAAGCTCTGTTCGAGCAGCGTCTTCGTGCTAAAATTCTTTCTGCCTCTCGGGGCAGTTAGAGTTTCTGCTCAGTCGTCAAAACAGTGTAAGATAATGATAGTTCTTCGATCACGATTCTTTTGAAGGGTGACCAATTATTCACAGACTCGGTTGACAAAGCTAACATTTAAGCTGAAATATTCTCAAGTAATTCCCACTTGCCGGAAAGCAATCAACTACTGCCGGTTCTTGAAAACGTATCCAAAACTATGCCAAAGATACGCTTTCGGGTCCGGGCGGTTAAAAGGGTCTTATCGGATCTCAATGTAAACAAGTCTCCTGGGTCGAATGGAATTCTAGCACTGGTCTTAAATCAGTGCTTTTCGATGTTAGCTCATCCTCTGGTAACCCTTTTCAGCACTATTTACCATACAGGCGAATTTCCCTAGTGCTGGAAGGTTGCGCATGTAATGCCAATCCCTAAAAAGGGAGAAGCTAACAACCCCCAAAACTGCCACGCAATCGCGATATGTTCTGCGCTTTCCAAGGCGATGGAAAGCATGATGAATTTTCACCTAGTGAAATATTTAGAGTCTAATAGATTACTTAGCGACCGCCAATATGGCTTCCGTAGGGGCCGCTCTATGGGGGACCTATTGGCCTTACTTTCGGAAAAGTGTTGCCAATCTATCCACCACTTCGCCGAGAGTAAGGTAGTAGCTCTGGATATTTTTGAGCATTCGACAGAGTGTGGCACGGAGCACTTTTGTCGAAACTTATGGCTTTTGGTGTGGGTGACGTCTTCTCTCGATTTATATCGAGCTTTCTCAGAAATTGTGATATAAGAGTTTTTATAGACGGGATTTCATCAAACGAGTATAACATCAACTCTGGGGTATCACAAGGCTCTGTTCTTTCTCCTACACTATTTCTTATATTTTTAAATGATCTTCTATGGCTTTAACTCATATATACTCTTTTGCAGATGATAGCAGCCTTTCCATTCATATGTTTTCAATAATAGGCCGACATGTCAGAGATTGGGGCGATGAGGCATAATATGAATGTTGCGCTAAACGATGAGCTCAATAGGATTGTTGCATGAGAAATTCAAGTCGAATGTTCATAGACACTACTCCCTTTATCCTCCTTCCCACATCAAATTTTCCTAGTTGCAACACAATGTATGCAAAATTACCTGCAAATTGTGCAATTTTGTGCTATAACTTTCTTAATTGACACATTTGTATAAAATAAAATTTTCAGAAAACTGTTAATGCATATACCCATGGCGACAGATGACTCTTTCCGCTCATTAAATTTCAAAACAATTTCTTGCTAAAAATTTATTATAATAAAACATGTTTACATCACGCTTATAATATATTAAATCAAAGTTTATGTTTTACATTTAAAAGTTTGTGTCAGCATTTGAAATATAAGGAATTTAATACGCTTAAGTCCAGCCAACATTTTACTTCTTCACAATCGAAAGAAGATAGTGAAGAAGTCAATGTGGGGCCCTGGTGCCAAAATATATGAACATTATTGTTTAACCTCAGAGAACTAACGTTACTATATATTACGTTAATACTAATGTTATGTATACTTTACGTACTGAGAGTTTCTTTCTCCCAATGTTATTATTATACCCTTCACAAAAAAGTGGAAGGGTATATCTAGGTTTGTCATTCCGTGTGTAATTCCTTCGATATCAATATGGAACCCCATAAAGTATATATATTCTGAATCCTTATGAATAGCGATGAAGATTGAGCAATTTCCGTCTCTCTGTACGGTTTTCCCAAGCCCCCAGAAGAGCTAGGGACTTCATTCTTAGAACGTTGGATTGGAAATGAACTTAAATAGAGTGGTATTGAAATTCAGAAAAGTCCGAAGTACGGTTCCAGAGCTGGGAAGCCTACACCTATTTCTCGACGAAAAATTAATAGCAAAAACCAATTATTTTTTGGTTGTTTGTAAATTAAACCTATTTCATTTTTTGGGAAGCCTCAATGGTCTATTAAAAACTAAAAATATATACATTTTTTTCCAGGGATGGGAATGTAAGTTTTTTTTGGGCCATTCAGTATTTTGTAGTACATGTAATAACTAAAACGGTTAAAAATTTCAAGTTTTTCTTAAATAAAACTGCTTTATACGTCATGAAGACCTGCATTGGTAAAAAATTCTTAAAATTAACATTTCCCTTCCAGAGTTGGGAAAATGAAAGTTTTTGGTACCTACATGCAATATTTTGTAGTACATGTAATAACCAAAATGGTTGCAAATTGAAAATTTTTCTTAAATAAAATGACTTTATACCTAATGAAGACTGGCATTGGTAAAAACACATTTAAATTTCGCTTCCAGGGATGGGAAATTAAAATTTTTTTATACATAAAAGTAAACAAAAAGGCAACTAATGTTGGGTTTTTACTAATTAAAGCTATTTTTTAATTCAGGAAAAACCAAATTGGTATCAAAAATTTTAACAATATTAAAATTTCGATGCCAGAGTTGGATAACTACAACATTTTGTAGTACATGAAACTACAGAATTTTGTAGTACATGAAAATGCTTACAAATTGTAAGCTTTCCTTAAATAAAATTACTTCATGCCTCATTAGGAGCTAAAAAAATTAAAACTTCGTTTCCAGGGTTGGAAAATTAAAATTTTTTTAACATAAAAGTCACAAAAAAAGCAATTAACGTTGTTGTTTTAGCTAACTAAAACTATTTTATAATTCAGGAAGAACAAAATTGGCATTAAAATCTTAAAAAGTCAAAACTTCGACTCCAGGGTTGGACAAATGATATATTTTATGGTACATGAAAGTGATCAAAAAGTTTAAACATTTTAATTTTTTTGTTATGTAAAATTATGTTATACGTCATTAAGGATTGCTTTGGCAAAAAATTAAAAATTCCTTTCCAAAGTTTTTGGTACATAAAAGTACCAATAAATTCCAAATTTTGTGTTTTTAGTGAATAGGTAAAATAGTCAAATAGGTTTATTTGATACTTCAAGAAGAATTAAATTGGTATTAAAAATTCGGTTCCAGGGTTGGAAAATCGAAATTTTTTAGTACATAAAAGATCCTAATATTGGTTTTTTGTGAAAGAAATCTCTTTTATACTTCGGGAAGAGTTAAATTGGTACTAAAAACCAAAAAAATTAAAAATCCTGTTTCAGGGTTGGAATATCTACATTTTCTGATTCATATAAGTAACTATATAATTTGCTATTTTTGTTTTTATGATGAATTATACCTACTTTATATATCAAGAAGAAACAAATTGGTATTTAAAACCGAAAAAATCTAAAAGACTATTCTACGGTTGAACAATTAGTACATGAAACGGATTTTTTGTTTTTGTATGTAAATTAAACATATCTAATATTTTTGAACGACGTTCAGAGGTATTAGAAATAAGAAGAGTCTAATACTTAGCTTCCGATTAATTCAAACGCTTTCTTACATAGTATAAAAGGAACTGATATCATCATTTGAATTTTTTAATTAAACCTACTTTCTGTTTCAGCAAGAAAGAAAGAAATAAGAATTACATCTGTGAAGGCACAGCCGAATATAGCACTTTTACTTGTTTTTGTAATTTGTTTTATTATTACATGAGAATTTAAAAATAAAAATTAATTCATATTAAAGCAAACAAAAATAAGTTTAGAAGCAAAATAAAAGCTCATGTTTGCTGACTTATTGCTGCAAAAAAATAAATGATCATATGCACGTATTAGGCCCACAGCTAATTTATGAAATTTTTTTCTGAAAAATTTTCATATATCAAAATTTATTATAAATTAGGCTGTATGGGTAAATAGTCAGGCGTGTTTGCTGTTTTCGCTCTAAAAGAGCTTTAAAAGGACTAAAGATTGTTAGCTTTGGCACTGTAAGGTCACTGAAGACTTGTGTAGCAAGAAAGACAACAGGTAGAATTTACGTTTGATACGAATGCTTCTATTCAAAGTTGTGGGATATTGGTTAAGAACTGATTTAAAGCTGTTTATACCCTTCACAAAAAAGTGAAAGTGTATATATAGGTTTATCATTGATGTGTAATTTTCCCAATATTATTATGGGACCCCATAAAATACGAGTATATAGAGCCATAACCGCCAAAAAGACGCAAGCGACATGATTAGCGATTTTCAGTTTTTGATAAAACACGATAATTCTTGGTCATTGGTATCATCTCACAAAATATCATGACTGCTAAATGTACTGTTATGATTTTACATCAAAAATAATTTAGACGTATGTACACATTTTTGTTTGTTTACTTATTCTCTTACCACGAGGTGGCGGTCACGTCTTTATTCGATTTAAGAAGTTAATATTAGGGGCGAAATCGTAAACATTTCCATTTAGATTAAATTTTATTTATACAATATGGACTTGGGGCGACAAGTGGTAAGTCCGTTGTTTTTAGGAATATTTCAGAAAATTATATATTACTTTTTTATATTCATAATTCTAAATTATAAATTCTTTCAGGTTTCAAGTAAAATGGCATTTTTCCGTGTAGCGATACTAAGCAAAGGCACTGGTTGATTTTGTGTATCACACGTATGTCCGTCAAGAGACGAAGAGGTGATAGCAATAAAAAGCAATATACATACAATTATTCTATTAATTATAATGAAAATAATATTAAAGCCTGCCAACAAGTTTTGCTAAAAACGTTCCATATATCAGAAAAAATGCTGAGATTGGCCAGAAATAATGCAAGTAATTTGAAAACTTTAAGTACGATCCAAAAGAAACATGCGCATCATAACAAGTCTGAAGAGTCCAAGGTAGCAATTTTAAAATCATTTATCAAACATTTACCAGCAGTTCCCTCACATTATTGTCGGAATAAAAAAATGAGCTGTATCTTCCACAAGAGTTTCGCATTATAAAAGTATTATATGATTGCTATACTAAACATTTGAAAAATACTAATTAGGTTTCGTCACTGTTATCCCTAAGAGTCTTTCGAAGTATTTTTAAAAATAATTTTCATATCGGGTTTCACATGACTAAAAAGGATAAATGCATCACTTGTGAAAACCACAAAAACTTGAACATCGAAACACAAAATACTTTAGAGCAACCAGTAAAATACCACAAACATGTAAGAGAAAAATACATGTGTAAGGAGATATTTTTACAAGATCAAAAGCATAGTAAAGCCGATTCATCGCAGTTGTGTGCTAGCTTTGATCTCCAAAATGTTTTAAATACTCCGCATGGAAAAATGGAAACATTATTTTATTCCCGAAAGTATGCCTACTGTAATGAAAGCATATATGAACAAGTAAAAACGTTATATTCGACCGGGTCGAATCTTAAAAACCCTCCAAATATTTAGTAAGTGAATTTAAAATGTTTAACTTGGTGGCACAGAGTTCCTTTATATAATATCGTACGTCAACGCCTACTGAAGGGGGCGGGTTTAAAAATAGACAGTATCATGTTTTCCACAGACGAACGTATGGGCATTGCTAGTCCAATTCCATTGCTAGGTCCAATTCTCTTTGGAGGGTATAAAAACTGTATTTTGGCGAGGTCGCTCTGGCAAGGGCTGTGGGGGAAATATTTCACCTTTGTCATAAAACTCCAAAAATAAATGCTTGGGATAATTATATACAAAATTAAAATTAATTTTTTTTATCGGGTCATTTAGAGGGCTAAGGGGAAGAGGGCGTAGGGCAGAAACAGGTAGACATAAAGCTCTAAAAATAAATGCTTGGGATGATTATACACAAAATTAAAAGAAGTTTTTATTTATTTTTAATAGGGTCATTTAGCGGGCAAAGGGGGAGGAGGGGGTAGGGCAGCAACAGGCAGTCATAAAACTCTAAAGATATATGCTTGGGATGATTACATACAAAATTTAAAAAAATTTTTTTTTGTTTGGTAGGGTCATTTAGGGGGCAAAGGAAGAGGAGGGGGTAGGGCAGAAATCGGCAGTCATAAAACTCTAAAGATAAATGCTTGGGATGATTATATACAAAATTTAAACAAACATTTTTTTTGGTAGGGTCATTTAGGGGGCGAAGGGGAAGGAGGGGGTAGGGCAGAGTAGTACCAGGTTTCGTCTCAGCATCGTCATTAAAGCTTAAAAATGTTATTTTTAAGGAATGTAGGCTTAAGTAAAACAATTTCTTAAATTTTTATGCTATTTTTGCCTATAATAACGCCCACTAAAGTGGGCGGGGTCAAAAAATTTTTTATTTTATGGCTCCAAGCTTAAGGCTTTGGACCGTATTTGACATAAAAATATATCATTTGCTTAACAAAATAACAAAAACTTTAAAAATTATGTTGTTTTTTCTGGGTTGGTTCAGTTCTTCTTAGGGGAACTTTTTTCCCCCTGGCCCGATTTAGCCCATCTTCGAACTTAACCTGCTCTAAGCTTCAGAATATATTTATGCCAAATTTCAAGAGTCTAGCTCTTTTCGTTTGGACTGAATCGTGATTTCCACAGACGGACGGACGGACGGACATGCTCAGTTCGTCTTAGATTTCTTCACTGATCAAGAATATATATACTTTATGGGGTCTGAGATGGATATTTCGATGTGTTACAAACGGAATGACAAAGTGAATATACCCTCCAAATTCTTTTTTGGAGGGTATAAAAACGGCTCCAGGAATGGTTATTGCTTTTTGTGGGGAGAATGTGATGAAAAAAGAGGCTGTAACGAGGTTTCCATAGTAGTATTTGAGTATTTAAAACTTGTGGATGAAGGGAGAACTCACTCTTCAATAAATCTTTATTGCGACAGTTGTACTGGTCAAAATCGCAACAAGGCTGTGCTTTCCACATTAGTGTATTTTCTTACAATTTCAAATTTTGTAAACAGTTTACAAATAACGTATTTATTGCCTGCACATACAATGATGCCCGTTGACTCTATACATAGCACTATTGAGTCATTTACTCAGGATAAAACTATATGGGCTCCTAGTTAATGATGTACTATGATTTCATACGAGAGAATTATAAATGCATTATAATAAATAAGCTCTGATTTCAAAGCTTGGAAAACATTTTCTCAAATTATGTTTCCCACTTCAAAAAAGATATCATTTCCAACGTTCTGTTCTTTACACAAAAATAATCCCATCATGCAACTTAAATATGGATATTTTTATGATTCCGTTATTAAAGAATTTGATTTCAACTCAATCGGACGATCGACACTTAACACTGCTTTAATAGCCAATGGACCTAAACGTTTTTATCACAATTTATTAAGAATTTCTTCAAAAAAATATAATGATTTAAAATCACTTTGTGATAAAAACATAATTCCTGGAAGATTTCACAAAGAATTCTTATATTTGAAACACGAAGTGAAAGTAAATTACAAACTATTTTCAAAAATAACAACAGAACAAGAACATAGGCTTGTTGTTATTTTTGAAAATAGTTTGTAATTTACAAGATGTGAATTCTCAGATGGTTTTCGGAAGTATATGCATAAGATAAGAGGTTTTTAGCTTTTCAAAACTGTGGTTAAAGTCTACTGACGATTTGGTAAAGCACCAATGAAATGCATATAGACATTGCTTAACCACCAACAAATAAATTTCATTTATATAAAACCAAAAAATTTTAAATTTAATTCCAAGGTTGGAAAATCGAAATTTTTTTACATAACAATAGCCCTATAAGTTCCTAATTTTGGTTTTTTACTGAATTTAATCTATTTTCTGTTTTAGAAAGAAAGAAGAAGGATATTTAAGTTTCGGCACTGCCGAATGTAGCACTTTTACTATATATAGTTTTCAACTTTCTTTGTATTACTTAATTGTTTCTCTTGATGTTAACTCAATAATTCGTTCACATTTCTTAAGTTCATAAGCCATCACCTGATATTTAAAGTTCAAGGTCATCACAAGAATGATATGATTTTAAGGATTATCACCACCAGGATTAGTTTATGAATTAAGCACAATTTTAACTTCCTTCATAAACAATTTATTACGCTCATTCTCCCAATTCTTCGCAGTTACAAAGTACATGATTTTCTAATAAATTATATTAATTACGTTTACCTGTTGTATGGCTAAGCATTTATTCAATTGTGTTCCTATGTTACCTAAAAGAAAAAGGAAATTGTAATTTAATCACAATATTTTTTATAATTACATAATAAGCTAAAACTAAGCATCCTAAATTTTTAGGATCTAAGAAATACACAACAATTGCTACTTTTTGCAATTGGTACTTTTTGCGTTTGAAATAATCTATGTAGATTTTTTTTACATAAAATGAGTTTATTTATTATTCTCCGATCTGAACATTTTAAAAGGATTAAAAAGGTTTTAATGAATTTAATATTATAAATTCAACTTTCCATAAACATTTTTATACACTATTTGTGTTTCAAATATTGCAAACTCATAAATGCATAAAGAAAAAAGATTTGTACAAAAGCTGGTAGCAAAAACTACAGTGAATATAAAATCCAGTTAAAAAATAATCCATTTATTAAACAATGCGTTTGGGGTTTATGAACACTATTCAGTGGTGTAGGTATTCAAGTGTATGTGCGTAGCTTGTTTGAAAAGGACTTCCGCTCTTCCCTTGTCTTTCAGTTTCATTCATTTTTTTCATTTTCAATTTCAATGTTCAAGTTTATTTTGAACAAACAGTTATGCAGAGTAGCAACAAGAGAAACAATTCACCCTGTGCTAGCAGCACTTCTACGTACTTGTTCTACTGGCTATAGCAAAAGCACACATCATGAGCTCAAAATAACCCAGAGCTTTAAATGCGAACACAACTATCAAAACCATCATCCATACATTTTTGCTTCTCTTGACCTAAATTTCTTTTGCAAATATTCAACTGGAATCTTTAGTTCAGAAAACCCCGAATGAAATTTTATTTGGAATACACAAAGCCAGAACGAAAAAGAAGGAAACTCTTGCTGTTGTTGTTCCTTTTAAAGAGTTAATATAAATAAAATTCGGTGTTTTTTTGTTTTTCTACGTCCGGCTATAATATATGGAAATTTACTTAAATCCCCACAGTTTGAGAACATCGAGATTCCAGCACATCGCCACACTTCGAATACTCAGAATGCTGGTGTGACATGATTGTGTGCTTGAAAATGCTTGAGTGGAAGAAAATTTCGATATCATTTATATAATTCGTGAGTGTAATCCAAATGGACCAGGTATACTTTAACAATTTTTAAATACTACAAGTATTCAAAGTACTAATAGATTTGATTCAGGTCATATGCAATACTCTGTACCACAATAAAGGGAGGATATGTGACGGACCGATTACTTCAACAGAACTTCTGTACTGAAAATCATACAAAAGTATTCTGGTATTGCTTACAATAGCCAAAGAATGATCTTTCACATTTTATAAAGCAAGCAAAATTATACATACGAGGCAGATCAATAAGTTCGTGACTTTTCAAACTTCCCTCGTAGTTATATGAAATGCAACACTGTTCCGATCAAGTGCCACCTGTTAATAGACTACTGTCAAATTTTGAGCAAGTGTCGTCATTTACAACACACAACCTTATTATTCTCCGACCTGAACATTTTTCTAAAAATGGAAAAAGTGAATTTCGCGTGCTTATTAAACATTATGTTTTGCGAAAAAAAACCGCCACTAAAACCAATGAAAAGTTCGATAAATACTATGGGGACTCTGCACCATCGATTTCAATAGTAAAAAAGTGGTTTACTGACATTCGTTGTGGTCGCTCAAGTACAAATATTGATGAACGTTCTGGACGACTAATTGAGGTCAGTACACACGAAAATGTCGAAAAAATCCATGATATCGCAGTGTGGTTTCGATTTTAAATGACCAGCTGGGTTTAAGAAAGTTGTCTGCAAGATGGGTGCCGCGTTTGTTCTCAATTGACCATTAACGTAAACGTCTGACAACTTCAAAGGATTGTTTGGAGTTGTTTAACCGCAGTGCTAAGGCGTGAAAAAGCTTTATACGAGCAGCGCCTTCGTGCTAAAGTTCTTACTGTTACGAGAAGTAGTAAAAGCTTTTGGTCATTCGTTAAAAGAGTAAGGGATAAAGCTAGTTCATTAATTCCAACTCTTTTAAGGGATGACCAAATAGTCACTGAACCTGTTGATAAAGCTAACCTTTTGGCTGAAATGTTTGCAGGTAATTCTTGCTTGCCAGGTAGCAATCAGCAATTGCCCGTGGTGAAAAGAGTATCAGTTACTATGCCATGAATATTCTTTCGACCACGTGCAGTTAAAAAGGTTTTAGCAAATCTCAACATAAACAAGTCTCCTGGGCCGGATGGCATTCCAGCACTGGTCTTGAAGCAGTGTTTTTCGACGCTAGCGCGTCCATTGGCCAAGCTATTCAGTGCATCGTACCATGCCGGTAAATTTCCGATGTGCTGAAAATTAGCCAATGTAACGCCGATCCCTAAGAAGGGAGAGGCACAATACCCCGAAAATTACCGCCCAATTGCAGTCTGTTCTGCACTTTCCAAAGTCATGGAAAGTATGACCAACTTCCACCTGGTAAGGTATCTGGAGACCAACACCTTACTTAAGGACCGGCAGTATGGTTTTCGCAGAGCTCGCTCTACGAGAGACCTGCTGGCTCTGTTAACAGAAAAATGGTGTAATTCCATTCACCATTTCGGCGAGAATAAGGTGGTGGCTCTAGATATCTCAAAAGCATTTGATAGAGTGTGGCAAAACTGGCTGCTTTTGGTGTCGGTGATGTTTTCTCTCGGTTTATAGCGAGCTTCCTCAGAGACCGCACTATAAAAGTTGTTATAGATGGGGTCTCATCAGACGAACTCAAGATTAATGCAGGGGTGCCGCAAGGCTCTGTTCTATCTCCTGCTCTCTTCCTCATCTTTATAAATGACCTTCTATATCAGACTTCAAACCCTATCTACGCTTTCGCGGATGATAGCAGCATTAACTATTCTTTCTCGTTCACCATCCGGCCAAGCCTGGAGGAGATTGACGCCAGGAGATGAAGACTGAACGAGTCACTCACAAGTGATCTCGTGTCAATCTCCGAATGGGGCCTCGCGAACAGGGTTATCTTTAACCCTCATAAGACGCAGTGCTGCGTGCTTACGCATAGGCGGCTGGTCGAAGGTTCTGCGCCATCCGTGTTTATGGATGGTATAGGTATTGGGGAATCAGAAGCTCTTGATGTTCTTGGTATGAAAATACAGTGTGACGTTTGATAGACAGATCACATTTTTCATATTTCAAAAGAAGCATTCAAGTCCCTCGGCTTTTTAAGACGGTGTAAGACATACTTCACCCCAACTGATCTCCTCAATATACATATATACCACCTACATCCGACCAAAGATGGAATACAACTCTCATGTATGGGCCGGTGCTTCAAAGTCTGTTTTGAAGTTGCTCGACCGCGTACAAGAGAGAGCGAAGAAGCTCATCGCTGACAGTAGGGTAGCCAACTCTATTGACTCACTGGAGCATCGCCGCAACGTGGGGTGTGTTTCACTGTTCTACCGATACTACAACGGAATGTGTTCTGGTGAAATAAGGAAGCTTGTGCCTGGTAACAGTTTATTTCTGCGAGCTACCCGCTTTTCACGCGCATCCTTTTGTGGTTGAGTTGTCAGTGAACCGCACCACGCATTACAGAGAGAATTCTTTCTTTGGCCGAACGGTTCGTATGTGGAACAAACTTCCAGCAGAGGTCTTTCCTGTCAGTTTTAGCTTGGGGAGGTTCAAATCGAACGTCCACAAACACTACTTCCTCTATCCTCCTTCCCATAACCAACTTTCCTAATTCTGGCACAATGCATCATATATGTAGGGGTCATCCCCTGAGTGCTGGTCCAAGAAAAAACACCGCAATCCGAATGAGTTTTAGCGGCGTTTTGTAACTGTGGATAACACTTGGATCCAGTACTATACTCCGGAGACCAAGCAGCAGTCTAAACAATGTGTTTCTCCGGGTGAACCTGCTCTGAAGAAGGCCAAGGTAAGTTTGTCGACCAATAAGGTGATGGCACCAGTTTTTTGGGATGCATGCGGAATAATCCACATTGATTGCGGGAAAAACAATAAATGGCAAATATCATACCAACTTAGTAGACCGATTTAATGAGGATTTAAAAACAAACCGACCCCATATGGCCAAGAAAAAAGTTCTTTTTCATCAAGCTAATGCAGTCTCAATGGCTAAACTCTATGAATTAGACTTCGAATTGGTACCTCATCCGCCATATTCTCCGGACTTATCCCCTAGTGACTACTTCCTATTTCCAAACCTAAAGGAATGGCTCGGTGGAAAGATATTTAGCTCCAACGAAGAAATTATTGACCAAACAAATACCTATTTTAAGCACGTCGAAAAATCCTATTTTTTGGAAGGGATACAAAAACTGGAGAAACGTTGAACTAAGTGTATTGAGCCGTTTTAATCTACTGAGCAGCCAGAAATATAGCAAGAACTGCTAATGCATCTCGAAAGAGACATTATTATGAGTGGATTACGGGGCGGTGGCATCATTTTTCAAAGACGACGAAAGCAAGAAGGTTACTGTGCTGCCGACTGCAATTTTTATATTTTGCCCAAAGTGAAAGAACTGAACTTGTCTGACGTGTGGTTTCAAGAAAACAGTGCCACATACCACACAACACGCCCAATTGAGAGGCGAGTGCGATGAACAGTTTATTTTATATTTGAGGCTTTAGATATATATTTTTTGCAGCTATGTTAAAGCTAATGTTTATAGGAAGAAGTTACCAACGGTTGACGCTCCAGAGCCCAATATCGATGAACTTATTTGTGAGATAATGACCGATATGTTGAAGAAAGGAAGCCAAAATGATACCTTTCGTGTGGCGTAGCCGTGCCCAGTATGTACATGAAATCATTTTTAAACATTGGATTATATAGTTCGTTCTGTCGGCTGAAATAGAAATTTCACACATTTCTTTAATATTTAAATCAAAGCCGGAAGCTCTTAAAAAGTCACCAATTAATACGCAAATAAAACAAATTCCACGCTACTCTAACGTCAGAAGAAAAATATAAAAAAAAATACTAATTCTTTATTTGGTCTTATATAACTGAGTGCACTGATGATTTATAGACTTTTAATGAAATATTAGAGGCTGAACAGGCTTTCGAGAATTACATAAACGTGTCATACAAATCTCTAATTTTTGTTATATTTCTAGGTGAGTTTCGTAAAATTTATTTTGCTGCATAGAAAGACCAACAACTACTCCCGCACACACAATCTATCGAAATCCCATGAAATGCCTGAAATATATAATTAACAACAAGATACTATACGTTTAACACATGCATCCTAAAGAAAGGAAATGCAAATAATGAATGTAGTATAACGGCAAAAGAAGGATAGTGAACAACAGAAAGACATCGAGCACAAAAAGGCATAGGGACACAATATGGACAAAAACTCTTTAGTTATCTTAAAGTATATGGGCAAATCAGTACAAAATTGGTATTCAAAATAGAATAATTGGTCCGAACTGTTGCAATGCATACTAACCTTAGGAACAACATTGTTTCGTGGAAAAATGTTACACATACACTGTGAAACTCAGATTTAAAATATGTGCCATACTTATGCTTTGTGTATGTATTTACATAAACACAATAACGCGTATTCAAAAATTATCAATAAGTGTTAACTTTTTGTGCCTTTTTGAGTTATTCACATTTGGTTATTTTCAGCCCGAAAATTGTGTATTGTTAAGCATGTAACAAACTACCTGGCCACTCGATGCCATTCCATCGTATAATTAAATATAAAACAAAACCAATTCTAAGATCTTTTTCGTCTTAAATGAATTTTTTTTGACAGAACGCTATCGAGTAACATTCAGGGCCGCCAGGAAGTAAATGACAACTGATCAACACGTTCAAAGAATAGCTTATTGATTTAATTGTATACTTCATTTTAAAAGTAAAACATATTTGAAGAGAAATTTATTTGTTGATGGTCAAGCAATGTCTATATGCATTTCATTGGTGCTTTACCAAATCATCAAATCAATGAAATGCATATAGACATTGCTTGACCATCAACAAATAAATTTCATTTAAAATAGTATTGTGACAACAATATGTCAAATAAAAATTTCATAACATATTTGAACAGCTAATAAATATAATAATAATAATAAAATATACAAAATAATCAAATTACGTTATCATATCTTATCTTTGTTACTTGCGTCTATTTCTAGTAGATAAAAAAACAGATAAAAACGTTATATTCGATGGGGTCGAATCTAAAATACCCTCCAAATATTTAGTAAGTAAATTTAAAATGTTTAACTTGGTGGGACAGAGTTCCTTTAAGCCAAGTGTGCCCAAAAGTTCCTTATGGAAGAGTAAACACCAATACATTGAAATAAAAACTAAGTTTTATTCAATCCCAGTCAGCATGTGGAAGATTGTGTCACCAAACTGAGTCTTTTTCGAGTACCTTAGGTGAACAAAAACTGATTAATCAGTTCTGCGCTTAAAATAAGACTCGAAAATGATTCCCAGAAATACTTAGAAAGTGATTTAAAAAAAAAAAACACAAACAGAAAGTAAAATATATATAAAGTATACATATTATATTTGTCAGTGAATTCATATAAAAATTAGAAAGAAAAAAATGTAATGTCAGCTATAAAGAAGTTAAATAAAAAACTAAAGCAGAACCAAGAGAATGAACGTGAAAATGAAGATATTCAGGATGAATAAGTGACGAAACTACGCGAGAAAAATCGCCAGGAGCTGCAAACGACGTAATGATTGAGTAAGTAAGGACTTCATATCTTTATAGTTCAAAATATATAATTGTCTTGTTCTTTACAGATATGTGCCGGAGAATATAACCATTGCCGATTTGGCTCCCATGTATAGACAGTTCCGGAAAAAGACAAAAATGCAATTGCACCAGAAAAGTTTAGCAAATAAGTTGCAGGAACATGGTGAAGACGACGAGTTGTCAAAAAGAAAACTCAGTGTGGCTAATGCGGTTCAGTGTGGCTGAATTAAAACAACTTGTGTCGCGGCCGGATGTTGTGGAGATTGAGGACATCACTGCACGTGATGCCAAATTGCTATTTCAATTAAAAGCTTAGAAATTTAATTTTATAATTTTTTACATTTTTTTTATTATGTTATTTATAAATTAAATAAAAATAATAATAAATGGTTGTATTGATACAGCAAAAATTCAATTAAAAATTCGCTTTTAATATGATTCGAAAAAGACTCGTAAATGACCAGTAATATGACTGAAAAATGACTCGAAGAAGACTCGCAACTGCTTGTAAGAACTACCACAAACTGTCTCGAAAATGAGTCGAAATTGATCAGAAGTGCGAATCATAAAAGACTCCCTTAGAAGAGTCGCGGCTAGGGTACCATTTTCTCCCGAATGAACAGTCATTTTCGACTCGAAAACGAGCGCATAAATGATTATTTTAATCGTGCGGACGACTCGAAAAAGACTCGAATATGATCATTAATTTCATAAAATGCTGACTGGGATATTTCTTGTTGTAAAAACATATACATACAAAGCGATATCATACGCTAAACAAAAACAAAGTCTTCACTGATGATCGCTGCCGTCAATGTTTACCAGCAAACTTTACGAAAGTGTTGTTGCTTTCCACTTGCTTTTATACCAGGGGTGTTCAGTAGGAAGAACGTATTTTCCACTCGAAGTCACACGTATTCTTATTCTCTTTTATTTTATTCTTCTCTGAGAACAATTTTTTCTCATTTTACCCATACACAATGGGAGATATTCCGTACGTTATATGAAAAAGTATTGCGTGCTAAAGAATTAAAATTAAATATAGAAAAATATACTATTTTATAAAAAAAAAATCTTCCATAAAAAATTATATGCTTCTAATAAGCATAAATTTTCCTAACTTAAAATACCTTTCTCTATAGAAAAATAGGGTTTTCTAAAGAAAAGACAAATTTTTTTACACAAGAAATGATGTGTTCTATGGCAAAAATAAAAAAATCTTTAAAAAAAATCATTTAAGGTTATTTAGATAGAAACAATTCATTTAACACACATTTTTTCTTACAAAAATCTTGTACAACAATTACGTTTACAAAAATATGTATATTCTATAATATATTTTTCCAATATAGAATACAGAAAAAAAGTGAAAAAATTTTTTTTGACAATTTTTAACATCATATATAAAAAAACATACAAACGTCCGCCTCACATGTACATTCCTCGCCGTTGAATCAAATATAGAAAAACAAACAAATTAATAGGTATGACCCATTGTGCATTCTGTTTGACTCAATTATGTTATTGTATAAGTGAGGGAAATTGTTCTGAGCATGCCTGTTTTATAGCAGTGGTGTTCAGCCCATACAACAATTGTTTAAAAAATTTACACACATTTGATATGCTCTTATAAAAATTTTCATTTAGACGGCGTTGAGCAAGCGATGAGAACACATGCGGATGGTTGTTGTCATTTTATTTCAGAAATTTATTAAGCATTGTTGTTGCTTCTTGTTGGACGAAGCATAGCAAACACAAGCGATTCAATTACAATTGAACACAAAAATTAAACTCGAAATTGAATAAAAGCATACACGTTCACGGAATGAAATATGAAAAGAATTTTATGATATATGATGCTTTTCATAACATTCAATGCCTTTTATTTAAAATATTTATCATTTTTTCCACTACTTACTTATGTGAACAAATTTTTTCAGACATGAAAAATGTTTGTTCCAAGCAGCGAAATAAAATAACTTCTTTGAATTTAAAAAAACATTTTACTAATTCGCAATTGTCATGCAAGTATTAACATGGAATGTTTAATTTAAAATTTTCAAAGCGATTTTAAAAATTATAATGAGGAATGACACAAGTTTTAATCTTACATAAAAAACTGGTTTAAATAGATTTATTTTTGTTTTTTCTCAATATAACTGTTCTATTTTTTGTTATTGATAACTGCTATTTACGGCCCCCGATATTTATTTTCTTAAAATTAAAATTGCATTCACTTAATAAGCTTTTTATATATAGCAAAAACTCTGTCTTTTTTTCTTATTTTAACGGTTTGACAATATGTTTGCTGGGCAAAATCTCTCACCAATACATCTTCACTTTTATTTTTGAACACCACTGTTTTATACAATGAAGAACAACAATAAAATAATAATAAGACAAAGTTGTTTGTGTATTTCGTATTGCTAGTGCTGGGTGCTGTATGCGAGTATTAAAATACACATCCTAAAGCTAAGCGCTTTTACAAAAACAAATGAGCATCAAGCGCATAGGGCCTGGGCACTCTTGCTTTAAGCCATCTCTGTACCCAATTTTAAATCTCTATTTTGGGAGAGCCATTTCGGGAAGGGCCGTGGCAGAGACGTTTCAGAGAACATCTCAGCTTCTTATAGACTTAACGAATACAAACTGTTCAATATTTACACTATTTTTGTATATAATATTGTATGGCAACGCCCACTAAAGGGGCGGGCTCTAAAAGTAGACTATATCAGGGTTTCCACAGACGAACATATGGGTATTGCTAGATCGTCTTAGACTTCATCACTGATCAAGAATATATATATATATATTTTATTGGGTCCAAATCCAAATAAAGTGTCCAAAAATTATTTTTTTTATTTATGGCTCCAAGCTTAACGCGTTGGACCTTCTCTGACATAAAAATATATAATTTGATTAACAAAATTACAGAAAAATTTTTTTTAATTATCTTGTTTTTAGATTCATGCCGATTCACCCCATTAACGAACATGACCTATGCTATCCTTCAAGATATATTCATACCAAATTTTAAGTCTTTTCGTTTGTGTCGTGATTTTCACAGACGGACGAACGGACGGACATGCTCAGATAGTCTTAGATTCCATCACTGATCAAGAATATATGTATATACTTTATGGGGTCTCAGATGGATATTTCACTGCGTTCCAAACGGAATGACAAAGTGAATATACCCTCCAATTATTTTTTGGAGGGTATAAAAAATCAATACAAAAGAAAATAACTAGAGGAGGTTTTTTGGGTCAACAAATTTCAATAGAATAACTTTCCTTTTAAAGACCCATATCAATTTATTATAACTTTTTTAATCTTTTAAAAGGCAAACGATAGTTTTTCAATTATTGTAATTAATCCTAGCCTATATCGTTCAAAATATTATCGACATTTTGTTTTCTTGCCAGTTACAGGGGAACATTTCCTTTAGCAGAAGAGAGAAGTTGCTACGGCAGTTATAAATTGGAAATAAAATCTATGACCATCGATGAACAATTACTTAGAAGGTGATTTATTAATTCCGACTTCTGATTTCTGAATATGAGACAATTCTACTAAACTGAATAATGACTTTAACGTCATATTAAATTGAATTAAGATTCTATAGGCTAATTGTTCAAAATTTTTAATATAAATCTCAGAAAGACATGATACATATTCCAAAGGCAAGTCAACATCAGTTTTTGTTATTCAACTTACACAGCAGAGCAGACCAGCTGTTTTCGAAAGACGCAACCCTTTCATCATCAGTGCTCATGTGTATTGTGTTTGTCACCACTTATTAGGTGGCTTAGTTGAATGTGATAACAGTTCCTATTTACACAAATTTTATTGTGAAAAAGGAGACTTTAACGTCAGATATTTACTAATTCATAAAAAGTATTTCACAAAAGTAGTTTGTAATTAAATATAATAAATTAAAAACTATAAGCGTCATACATTTTTCTAAACAAATTTCAAAGTGTATTAAAATTATACATTATATAATTATAGTAGAATTAAATATGATAAAAGAAAGCATTACGCTCATACCGAAGACATAAACTACGTCAGTAAAGGGCTGTTGTGCGCTCTCATGTGAAAGAAAACGAGATCCCTACCTGTTTATGAAATATATTTGTTTATATAAATTTTTAAACCACACAAGTACATGCAATTCAGTATTTTATCTTTTATTTTCTCCTCTTTGCTTTATCTCCATTTGTTTACTTAAAATTTAAAGTAACTGTTAAATCATACGACATGCAAAATTGGAATAATATCTTGTAAGAAATTATTTGTAATCAAAGATTTACTCTCTAAGCGAACATCAACGACTACAGTCCGTTCTAAGAAATTTTTTGGTGACCTCGACGTGATCATTGCGATACGTTATAATTGTATTACTTGCTTAACAATTGATGTTAGTTTTACAATGTACATAAAAAAATAGTCGGAAACTGCATAAAAAAATAAATTAACTGTTTCAAAAATTTTTTCCTAAAAAAATATATCTTTATAAAATAATGAGTAACATTGAAGCTCTAAAAAATAGAAAAACCCATCTGAAAGGCAAGGCTGGAAATTTTTTTATTGACGGTGAACAATGACACATCGTTCTCGAGTTAAAAGTCAGAGTAGAGAAATTAGGAAAACTGTAAATGCTAAATGTTCTACAGTTCACAAGGCTGCAGCATAAAATAGTAGGTTTAATTCACCAAATTAGAGACTAATATGTCTTCTTTTATTTACTAGAAAATTTCGATTGTCCAACCCTGGAATCGAATTTTTCTTTCTTTTTATTAGTCTACACCTATTTAATTGTTCCTAAAGAGCAAAATAGGTTTAATTCACAAGAAAAACAATATTAGAAACTTATTTGGGTAGATTTATCTACAAAAAAAACTATTTTCGATCTCTGGAATCGAGTTTGTGATTTTTAATACTATTTTAGTTCTTTCTGAAATATAAAATAGGTTCAATAGGCACAAAAAGCCGAAATTGGAAACGTATTTGGTTGATTTTATGTACCAAAATATCTTCGGTTGCGCAGCCAAGAAATCGAATTTTTCTTTTTTTTGATTTTTACTGTAAATTACATTATTTTTGAAGTTTAAAACGGTTTGATTCACGAAAATAAATTAGGAATTTATTTCTTTATTTTTATGTATGATTTGATTTTTTTGCATTTTTTACGAATTTAATTCTTCCTGAAGTATAAAAGAGGTTTAATTCACAAAATAAAAATATTAGTAATTTATTTGGTTATTTTTGTGTGCTAAGAATATTTCGATTTTCAAATTTTAATTCTTTTTTTTTAATTTTTAATACAATTTTAATTTTTCTTGGAATCAAAGTTTTAGTTTGTAATACAAATTTAATGCTTCGCAAAGTATAAAATCAGTTTAAATAATAATAAGTAAACTTTTAATAATTTTTATTTCCTGAAGATGTTAACAAGCTGTTAACGAAATATTGAATAAAAATTAGACGAAATAAAACTTTATAAAAAACGACCATAAGCTTGATTAATATTACAATAAAATAAGTTTAATTGGCAAGAAAAACAAAAAATAATTAGCTTTTGCTAGTTAATTTTGTGGTTACAAATAGCTGTAAGCTTCCCAGCTCTGGAACCGTTATTTTGGACCTACATTTCAATACTACCTTTCCAACCATCGATGCTAATAGGGTTCTCCAAAGATTAGTAACGTTCAAAGGAATTTAAAAACAAATCACTCGGAAAAGCTATTTGATTTCCATATAATAAAGCTGAAAACAACAATCAGTTGCAAACAAAAAATAACGGAATAAAACAACATAAAGCTGATTTTCCATGAAATGAAAATCCATATATTTCACAACCATTAACAATTTTATATGAATTTGATATACAGAGTGCAAACAAATAGCAAAAGTAAAACAAAATTAATAATACTCATACCTAAGATTCACAGTCATTATTGTTGGGTATAGTTTTTATACCGGCAAATTCCGAAACAGATTTTCCGGAAATTCTGTTCATACTTTGTTTTCCGGTTACAGGCATTTTTTGCCGGGAGTCACGAAAATTTAAAACTATCAAAAATTTCAACAGAATGTGTTTTCCAAAAATATACAATTACATACATACATACATATATGTATATGTGAATATGGTGAATTAAAAAAAAAATAATCAAAGAAATTAAAAAGCCAAAATCGCATATAACAAAAAGAGACATTTCAATGTTTGAAAATAACTGAATACTAATTAACATGCTTATTGTTTTAAAACATTTTATCAAAACCAACAAAATGAATATTTTCTACATTATTTTGGAAAATTATGCATCTTCAAATAATTATTTCATTTATAATCTATTTTGTATATCTATTAATAATTTAAATTATGTAGATTGGTAACTTACAAATAAATTAAGCTGTGAAATACATTTACATTTAACAAATTTTAATTAACTGTTTTATAGAATAACTTTTTATTTTAATCTTAAACCAATTTCAAGAAGAAAATCGTTAAAATTCTTAAAATCACCAAAAATTCGTAATGTGTAAAAAACCAAATATTTATATTATACCCTCTTATTCTGTAACTATTTTTCGACATTAACGCTAAGACGATATAAAAAATGGGATACTTAAGTACTCGTTCCGGAGATGTCATTAGAGTTTTATCTAAACGCTAGAAAGTAGCAACTGGCTGTTAAGCATACACAGTTTATGAAGAAAAGTTGTAAAGAATTGTGCTACTTTTTAAATGATATTGATGTTGACGTCGACAAATAGTTACGAAATAAGGAGAAAGCTTTCTAACAGAAGATACAACACATTTTCAAATTAAAATATGATGTTTTAACAAAGACCAGGGGCCAAATTACCGCATTCGATATCGAGCGAAATTCCCATACAATTTAAATACAAATTTCGTTCGATATCGAGTGCCGTAATTTGCCCCCAGGAATGGAAGTTTCGAACGATATCGAATGCCGTAATTTGCTCCCAGGATAATGCTTCCGAACTCTCTTCCAGAAATCCAAAAGTTCTGTATATGTGTACCAGTGGAAAACTAGCACAAGTTTCATCAGTTTAATTGGAATTGAATATTATGTATTTATCTTCTTCTTACTAAAATTCATTTACGCAGTTCTGCATCAAATTCTTTTAATAGTCAGTAGATATATTTCTTCTATATAATCCCAAGTTAATTGCATCCAAGGGCGGATGCAGCCTTCAGCTCAGGGGGACGTCATGTAGTTGAAATTCAGTCGATACACACAGAAAAAAGGGAATGTTAAAGTAGCATCACAAAATGTTAATTTAAAATCATGGTAAAATTTTACAAACCTGATACCTTATATAAAATTATCATAAATACGAATAGATTTTAATATTACCTTAAAACACATTACAGTGCTATCCCGATAATCCGGACACGCGATTTTACGGACACATATATAATCCGGACACTGCTACAAACCGGACAGTACCACTTTTTTTACTTTTATATTATAGAGTCTATAATACGGACAGTAATTTTTTTCTTTCATTCATGTTATACTCTTTGTATAATAACGGAACTTTTTACTGTAGTATTCGTCTATTACACAATGTTGAATCTGAAGGCGAAGAACGCCAAACACAATAAAGGTGAATGAATAGTAATAGCAAGAGATCACATAAAAGTTTAAGAATAAAAAAGAAGTGTGAACTATTGAATGAATTAGTCTCAGGCAAATCAGTAAGATGTGTTGCAGAGAAATTTGGTGAACAAAAAATCCACCGTGTTCGATATTAAAAAAAAAATAGTGCTGCTTTAAGAGAATTTGTGTCTAACATATACATACATATATGAATTTTCGTTTCATATACTACATATAAATGTAACATTTATTGAACTATATTCACTTTTTAATAAAAAACTTGATAAATATATATAAAATTTAAATTTAGTTTTTATTCTTTGCATTATGTATGTATGCAGGTAAAAAATTAACATCTCTAATCCGGACACTCCAGTAGTACGGACATGCTCAGGATTTATGGTGTCCGGATTATCGATATAGTACTATACTTAATGCAAAAATAATGTACTTTTTACGGTTTTGTATTTAAAAACACTTGACTAAGCTACTAATATCACGGAAATTCGATTAAAAAATGTTTAGCTTTACAGTCGACTCCGCTTTATTGGAAATAACCAAAACCAAATTTTTTTCAATTATCGGATTTTTTCTCTAAAACGTAGTTCGGACTATTGAAATTTGTTACAGTTAAGCGTACTGCTTAAAATCAGTAAAACAATTCCTCGAAAATGTCTAGCCACTTGCATTGACAATATAATAGAAAAATACAATAAAGTTCGTAAGAGCGAAAAGGACAAATACATTTTTCCATTTAATTTTTTAACGGACAAAACATGCACAATGTTTTCAGCCTTAAGTTATGCAATCGATTTCTAATAAATAAATTTTTTATTGTTTAGTTTTTCAATAAAGCGAAGTAAGTTTCATACAAAACGTAATTGTGGGCTAACTTTTGGTTTTCAGTAATACGATATGTTCAATAAAGCGAAGTTTCGCTAAAGCGAAGTGAATAAGACTAGCTGCGTTTAAAATCAGTGCGGGGACTTGCATCGCTTTCAGTAATACGATTTTTCTCAGTAAGGCGTGTTGCGCTAAAGCGGAATCAACTGTATTTTAAAATTTAAATGATACGTACAATAATCAAGTGAAATTGTGTACATTTCATATACATGTACATAATTGATTTTTTTATGTTTCTAATAGAACGATACAAAGTAGTGATACATACAAGTATGTGTGAGACGACTCTGAGATCGAACATCTTTTACTGACATCATACATGAAAGTATTTATTCTCTTTTGACAACGCAGCAAAAGAGATTGTTGTATGAAAACAGTATCACATCGGCGAACGCATCGTTTGCTTAATTGTCCGTCTGGTAATCGAACATGTTTTATTCAAGTGTTTATGCAAATAAGAGTTGAGTTCAGGGATGGAAAAGGGCTATTTTGATTTTGTACCAATTAACTAAATAAAATGTACTTTTCATACCATGACGGTACCATTTTTTTATATTTTTTATACTTCTATAAATAGAAATTCAAAAACTTCTCTACACAACTATACAACAAATAAATATTATATACATAAAAATCTAGCAATCAGTTGATTAAATTTTATTCAAAAAGTCATACAATTTAAGATAATAAATTTTCTGGTAGTTTACAATTGAGGCAACGAGACATTGATTGAAAACTTTTTCGGTATTTGGAAATCAATTATTATACCCTTTTTCAACGTGATTGTTTTTGAATCAAATATAAGGCAGCCTAACGATGAAAAATGTTTCTGTTGCGAAAAATAATAGCAAATAATAAGTCCGTTACATAAATGAGCCATAATTTAGCAGAAATATGAGACATAAGACACTATTTGGAAAGATTCGGGTCTAAAGAACCGTTTTCTCTCGAAAGAACAATCATTTTCAAAAAGAAACGACAAAATAAATATATAGAACAAGCAGAGGAATAAGAAACGATCCGAAAATTTCGTGAAGTGCTAACTGGAATACTGTATGTAATAAAAAGTTGACACAAAATCTTTGGTATAATTCACAGAAATATGTTATGTTTATTAACTGATTTACTGAGAAATTAACAAAAATTTTCAAGCATGAAACGTATTTATGAACTAGGTGTAAGCTTTTGATTGAGATATTCAAATTGTTCCAAATTAGTCGTGGTAGTACCACGGTACCAACAAAGTCTAATTGTGCCGAAAAAAGTACAATTGTATCATGTTTTCCATCCGTGGTTGACGTTGAATAAAATCATAGCAGAGCAGTTAGACCCCTTTCAAACACATCAGGTTTGACTCGACAAGTCTTGATCTTTTAGGAGAGAGCGGTGAAAAGGGGTACAGACTTGACGGTACTAGTCAGTTTTTATATTATCTTTTATTTTATCATCCGTAATATATTAAATGAATGTTCAGCAATGAAGAAAAACAACTTTTTAGAAAATTACTTATGGCTGATGACCTAGTTTTGCATTTGACGATATAAATTTTGTATTTCTCTTATATTATTAAGAATAATACAATTTAAAAGCACAAATTTATTTTAATAGTTCCGTGCAATTTATTTGAATTCAGTACGACGGTATCAACTCGTAGAGTGGCTTCCAAAACGTATTTCTGTTCATTTCTAATACTTGTCAACGTATTTATATATATCCAAATATTATTTTGAGCACCCGAAATCGTCAAAATGACGATAAAACGTCAAATCTCGCAACCGTGTGTACGATGAAGTTTAAAAACGTTTTCGTTTAACTGTAGATAACCTACTTTGCTCCTTATTCAGGAAAAAATATTAAACAGAAGATAAGAACTTAAGTGCTAACAGGAACAACGATTTACAACAACAGAAAACAAATAAAATATTAAAGTTAAAGTAGGCGAACAAGCGATGACCTTCTTCAGTTAAGTTTTCATTTTGTCTTGTTTCTGGCTCAGTGCAAGCTGTGTTGGCTGCTCCGTTGAATGGCTTAAAAATCGCATGTATTTGGCACTGCGGTTGAAGTTTTTTATTATAAGTCATTTTTCACAGGCAGAAAAACACACAAAACTATTATGTATAGAGGTGTGTATACGAAATCCACCAACACCCTCAACAGGATGGATTTAAAAACATTGACATTTTAAAGGGTTCAAATAATAAGAATTTGAATCGTTGCGAAAACCAGTGTTGTAAATTAAATGAAAGTAGTCGTAAGTACAAAACATTTTGAACAATTGTAGACACTTCTGTTTTAAAGATTTTCTACATGTCGCATTTTCCTCTAGCGGAAGGAATATTACTTCTAGTTTGTTGTAGGTCGTACGGCTCGAGATACATTTCACTCGGCAATATCGATATTGTAGATTTTTGTCCGAAAACTTCGATCCTTTACAATAGTTTGAGTTCTCAGAGAACTTCCAAATTTATTCTTGCTTTTTTATAGCACCACTTCAGATTAATAATACTAGGCACAAAGTTTTTATTGCAATAAACAAAGATTAAAGTTTACAAATTTAGTACTTCCCATTTTTTGATAGAAAATATTATATTTCTGATTCCAATCAATGCGTTTAAATGACGCTTGAAAGCTGCAGGAAAGAATTTTTTACTAATTCCCTTAGAATGCAAAATGGGAAAAATCTGGTAATTCTGTCCACCTGACCGCTGTCGGCTGAAGTAGTTAACACGAGATTATGAAGCGGAGGGACCAGAGTTCGGCTCTATCGAATTCTAACAATCAGCATTAGTAGTGGCTGTGTTAGTTGTTGTCAGCTTGTTCCATTGATGAAGATCACTCTTATGTACTAAAGAGCAGAGGAACAGCATCATGCTACGTTCCTCTAGTGATAATATGTTGACAAAATTTTTGACCAATGAAAGTTAATGGTGAACAATCAAAGTAAAAAGTTGAAATAGCTACAAAAAATTCTCTATCTTCTCATCTATTATCACCTGTACTCTCAAAACTATCCGCTCAGAGAATAATTTAATTTACAAACAAACAAAAATCCGTTCAATGTACCCCAAAAAGTTCTAATTGTCCAACCGTAGAATCGTCTTTTAGATTTTGTTGGTTTTTAATACCAGTTTAATTCTTTCTGATATATAAAGTAGGTATAATTCGTCACAAAAATCAAAAATAACAAATAATATGGCTGCTTTTATGAATCAGAAAATGTCGATTTTCTAACCCTGGAACCGAATTTTTAATTTTTTAATACTAACTTGATTTTTTCTGATATATAAAATAAGTTTAATTCACTAAAAGCACAAAATTTCGAATTTATGTAGTTTTTATGTACCAAAAATATTTCGATTTTCCAACCCTGGAACCGAATTTTTAGTTTTTAAAATTTTTAATACCAATTTAATTCGTAGCGAAGTATAAAATAGGTTTAAGTCACTGAAAATACCCAAAATTGGGAACTTATATAATTACTTGTATGTACCAAAAAATTTAATTTCCCATCCCTAGAAAAAATTTATAAGTTTTTTAGATTTTAATAGACCATCGAGGCTCCCCAAAGCACTAAATAGGTTTAATTTACAAACATTAAAAAAATAATTGATTTTTGGTATAAATTTTGTGTCGAGAAATAGGTGTAAGCTTCCCAGCTCTGGAACCATACTTAGAATCTTTCTGATAGCACTCTATTTAAGTTCATTTCCAATCCAACGGTCCAAGAACGAAGTCTCTAGCTCTTCTGGGGGCTTGGGAAAACCGATTTCACGTACAGACGGACGGACGGACGGACATCGCTACAAGAGTAAGTCTTATGAGAAAAATTTCACTTCGTTGGACGAATTCATAGTAATTAAAAAAATATTATCCTGTACAACTACTGGCCAACCAGGAGGGAGAATACATTACTATGCCGTGGTCGACCATAATCATGGTGTTTACTATTAATTGCGGCAATGCGGCAAATAGGCTTTAATGTTCTACAAATATATCCATGAAATATGTTTGACTTTTATAAACTGCTTATTTGACAAATTTTGTATAGACATTTATTAAATAAGAAGGTTATGAACATAATATATTTTTTCTGAACTAGGCCTGAATAACATTTCCTCAAAATAAGTTCAAAGTAGTAGCAAAGCAGTTATTAGTCAGTCAACATTAAACCTCGATGTCAACTAGTTTTTAAATGCAGTCAGGCCACTGATCGTGTAGATAAATTAAAAGATGTTACGAACAATTAGTCTGTCAATCTCAATTGTATTTCAAATTACTGTTTCTTTTAAATTTTCTCAAATTTTATTTAAAATTGCAAAGTACAAAATAGTAATACAATTTTTGGTTTACTGAAGATGGCACGTATCCGAAACCGATGTGCTGAGTACGTTATAGCTGAAAAATTAACTCATAAGTAAAAGTACTTTTGGTACCACAACAAATTTATTATTTTATTTACAAAAGTACAACATTTTATCAAAATTCGATTGTCTCATCCAATGTTTTGGATTGACCCATATTTGGAATAAAGCACTAAGTCGTGTTAAAAACTCATACATGGGACTACATTTCTGTGCACAGCTGCAATCGAAAGCGTTTATTTCAAATTGTGTGTCACGTAAAAAATTTTTTGATCTCATGCAAACATCTCGATATAAAGTGTGCGTGGAACAAGCGAATTTACATAATTAACAGCGTATGCTACACGAGTATGTAAAACGTTTCTTCATTGCAAATTTCTGCGAGAATTAACCCTGGCTGTTTTTTTATAGTGTTACAGAAATTCTCATTTATTAATAATTTACTTTGTTTTATAAATCGCAATCAAATTAGTATATCCTTTAATAATTTGTTTGAAAAAACACGTTTATGTTAAGCAGAGCAATGCAAGTTTTTCTTTATCAATTTCACTTTTATATACAATACGTCTTTCCAGAAAATATATATTTTCTAATTTATTGCATTCCTGCACTAAAAATTAGAATCACTTTTCTCTGTGGCTGTGTATCTATATGTTGAAAGAATATTTTCACAAAGAAGCCCAAGTAAACCAATTTATACATGATTGCAAACTTGAAAATGAGAATCTTAACTTTTTCGTTACCTTTTTATAAAATAATGCCATAAGCAACTCTTACCTTGAACTCTCTCCACCTTTGATAGTCTAAAAATTCTTTATTAAGTTTTTGAGATTGTTTGTTATTTTGTTTACCAACAAACATCATTTTGGCTTAAACAAGTTGAAATGCTTTGTTCAGTTATGGCGAATATAATTTTCCTCTCACTAGGAACATGTGCCAAATATAAGAAAATAAGGTTATAGCTTTAAATTTACCAACGGCTAACAAATTGTATGACCATAATTTTGTTTTCATGATAAATATTTTTATTTTAAATGAGGTCTAATATTCCTTGAAATAGCGTCTTCACCTTACCACTTCTGTAAATATTCAGATTACATAGAAAAATAAATTTTTAGCGACCAATAATTTTACTGTTTCCTGTTTGCTTTGATGAACCCCTTTCCGATTGATAAGGTTACTTTTTCCCTTTCAACCACAAGTTTTGATACAACGCGGATTCTTGCATCTAAAATATATTGCAAAACTATCCGTATTGTTTGGCATACAAACAGGGATGCCGACGTATGCGGAAATATTAAAATGGTTTAATCCTCCCCCTACATAATCACAAAACTTTGCATAATGCTACGAACCCTTACATAATCACATAACTTTGGATTTAAACGAAAAGTAAATCAAAATAACTGAATTGAAAATAACGAAAGTTGTGTGTTGCAAGCCAAATATAGGAAACAGCTAATAACGAACCAGTAATTCCATCATATACGATTTTTTATGTATTAACATCTATACGCGCGCCTCTAGGACAGTAAACTATCAGTTTCAATACATACGCAAGTGTAAGTGTAAGAGTTTGTTTGTTCGTTGCTTGGCAGTCGGTATTGAAAGTGATTATTGGGCGATTTTCATTAATTTTTGGATTAGAACGCTAGTGTGGGTTTCCACGAAGAGTTTAGGCCAAAAATTAGGGCGATCCGATATCGGCGAGCGGAGATTTAAGTGTTTTAATTCGGAGTATTAATTTGGAGTAATATTAAAAAAGTGTTTTATGTTGATCTTCGGTTTTGTCTTATGCATAGCAAAGAGAATAGTGAAGTGGTTATACGTACATATAGAAAAATGAGATAGCAAGACAGCAACGTATGTAGCTTATGTACAAACATAACAATGTATGTATGTACATTAGTCTGTTGCTTTGCATTCTCTTTGTTTTTTGTGGGTTTAATATAAAATAAATAAACAAAAAGGTGTTAACACATCGCCCGTGAGTTCGAACACTCATTGCTTTTTTTATTTGAGAGTTTTCATGATCTCTATATGAAACAATGTAGTTTCCAAGCACTTCTTCACTTTGTATATATAAGTATTTTTATACTTTTAAAATACTGATTTACAAAAACGTATTATAATTTCTATGGAAGTATTTTATTTCGAATGTATTATTGTTATATTAAATTGAATTAGAATTGACAGGATAATTGTTCAAAAGTTTGTTTTAAGAAAGTCATGATATTCCAAGGCACAAAGAAAGTCAACATCAGTTCACATGGACTTAATTATCAAAGAATTCAAACCAAAAAAATTCGCTTATTTATAATGGAGCGAAAACTTCAGAAAATGGGACATGACGAAAATAATCAAACGGTAACACGGGGTTTAAAATTGTGTTGCCATGGGTTTGATTCAGTTCTCGTATGAAATTTCCTAATAATGAGCTGTCACAAACAAAAGCGCACATACGCACTGTTGATGAACGTGTAGTGGCTTCCGAATAGCTGTTCTGCTGTATAATGAAAACGGATGTTGACTTTTCTTTTAAGACCCAAAGAAAAGTCATGTCTCTTTGAATTTAAAACTAATTATCAGAAAATTAGACTATCATGAATTTTTATAAAATACTTTCAGTTTTCGCGTGCATTATAAAATTTCTGAATTTTTCATACAACAAAAAACTGCACGTGCTCAGTTTGTCACTTAAGTGTTATAAAATGTAGAAAATAGTACAACAAATATACCTATTCTATAAGAGATTTAATAATTTATTGCGATTAAATTTTTTGCACAAGCAGAATTGCAGTTGCAGTGTGAACCCAGAATTATATGTGTATGGTTTTAATGTTAAAACCGGGCTTTAGCGGTCGGTGTGAAAGCAATATTAGTTTGGGAGCAAATGGAAGAAGTTGCCGCCACAAATGCGGCAATGCATTTGCAAATAATATCTCTCTTACTAACAGAAAGAAGCCGAAGCCAGTGGAAACCAATTTGATTTGCTAACTCTTGCCGAAAACGAAGAAAGCAATTGGTTATCAGACGGGTCCTACAGCAATTTGTTTTAAAAGACTTACAGATGTTCCCGTACAAAGAATCAGTTAATAATTCGTTTATATCAGTCGAACTAAGAAAATGATTTTGAGTCGATAATCATTATAAGCGACATGGCGCATTTCCATTCAAGCGATTACGTCAGTAAAGAAAAACTTTGCTTCTGTGCTACTGGAAATGCGTGTGATACACAAAGATCTATTGCATTCAATCAAAACCAGTGTGTTTTTGTGGTAATTAGGTCATGTTTTTTGAACGACGCCTTCCGAAATACGGTTACTATTGGCAGTCTGTTAGTTTCTCTCAATAACAACGAGAAAATTTTAGCCCCGAAAGAGAATATTTTACAAGAATGCGAACAGTTATCACCGGATATTTTAGTGGAAGATATGGGAAATGAGATAAAATTATAACATGGAGTAACAAAGAAATTTTAAAGGTACGAATAAAATTTTTCATCTCTAAAATTTTTTTTAAATTTTTTGTTTTTTACTACAGATGTACACAATAATTAAGCAAAAATAAAATTTTTATGACAATCGATGTGTCTGATGTTATTTGCCGATTACAATGGTCAACACGAAATGTTACTTTGCTGTCTAACTATTTCATTTCGATGTCTTATTGCCCTCTTAGTACAAAAACACAAAAAATTTAAAATTCTATGGATACAATTTTTTTTTTAAATTGTTTCTAAAATTATGGATTTTCAGAGAGGTCGTTCCATTGATTTTAACATATCCATTGATTTTAACGTATCTTGGGAATGGCTTATCCAATGTTGTTGAAAAAAACACCAGCGGATTCACCACATTAAGATAAGAAATTTTTTCGTATAATCAACGGCTATGGAGTTATTCACACAAAAATTAAGAAAAAATTTTTTTTTGCAAAATCGAAAATTTTCTATTTTTTTAAAATTCATAAAAAATCGAAAATGGCAAAAACTTACCATTTTTATTTCACGATCTTATAACTGTAAATATTTCAAATAATTGAAACCTTATTTCGTCAAAATACATGAATAAATGCTGGTTTTATTAACAATAAAGTGAAAATACCCAAATCAGCAAAAATTTGGCATATCAAGCCTTAGTGGAATTAAGTGGCGGCCATAATTTTTAAAACAAGATGCTTGGCACTAGATATTTTTGTTACTAGGATAAAGTCTGTTGAAAATAAACAAAATCGTAAAAAATTTTGGGATAACTTCCATACAACTTTCTTCCAGGAATATAGTTTGAAGTCCCTCAAACCACAAATTTGCCTTTATCTACATACATGAAAATAAGCACATATCTTATCTAGGTATTTAAACTTAAATCACTGTTCAAAGTTTTGTTCGAATAAGCCCATATCTGATTATAGCTACCATGCAAAGACTATGTTTAAAATTAACTTAAACGGTATGAAAATCACCATAATGATTATAAATCCGACGAAAATTTTAGTGTCATGGTGATGTTTTTGATAAAATGAAACATGTCTATTGTAATGTTGAGGAAAAGTCCTATAAAGTTAAATTATGTACTTGTTTTTGACAAAAAAAATTATTTAAGTATGACATTTTGCACAACTTTGTATATTTAAATCATAAAAATTAAAACGAATTGAATTTTATCAATCGCCCATAGAAACTGTTATACCTATAATTAATTTAAATGTGTTCCTCGAAAATATTTTGATGAACGAAGTACCCTTCTGTTCAGCAGGTAGATAAAACAAGGATGGTTTTTGCTGCTCTTAATGACTTTACGCTAATTCTTTATGGCTTTACGCACATTGAACCAATTTTGACTTATCACTGCAATAAGCCTTACCTGTCTATTGCATTCCATGTTTCAAAATTTAACTTTTTTCAGGTACATTATTCATTGGCTTGTTCATTATTCAGGTATTTTCTTTTAAAAAAATAGGTACTTTTGTTAAAAAATGCGACATATTTAAAGTATTCATTTAGTTCATTCATTGTTATTGAACTAACGTTACTGATCGCAAAAAGTCAAGTTGTCATTACAACAAACTATTTATTTGGTTCGTGAATTTTTAAAAAATTAATAATACACGTAGAAAACTTGTCTGCAAAAATTAACCGAATTTATTTTATGTGTGCGGTGTCTACACTACAGTAAAAAGGCGATAAAATTTCGCTATTTCACAAAATTCACTTAAGGATTATTTAAAAATAGACGTAGAAAATTTAAGCCAATATTGGACGCCTAGTTTAATTTGAAGTAGCTGTGAATATATTTCAAAGAAATGACGTTCCTACCCTCAGTAAGTAATACTTATAATATTTCAAAATATTTTTGATATTCATTGTAGAATTTTCACTTTTCACAGAGGAAACATGCAAATTGAAAAACCTATGATGTGGAGAGAAACATCTAATCATGATGCTGACTGTTACTTTTGTTTAAGTAGAAAAAGTGGATTTGGAAAACATATATGCTTTGGTCTTATTCCACGATTTCAGCTGGTGGATTTACAGTTCCCGTGCTAGATTCAGATGGAGTTCTATGTCCTTAAAATCCATATTCTACGTATATGCTTCCATCCCCATTTTCTTCGTCTTGAAACATTTCCAGCGTATCAGATGTATTTTGTCCAAAGCCTCTGACATAACCCTTGTTAAACGATCTTATAAGAGACCTAGAGCTTCCAAAAGATAAATCTGAGCTACTTGCATCCCGTCCAAAAGAAAGAAATTTATTGTCTTGTAGCAAAAAATATACTGTGCCAAATTTTATGAAATTATCTTCAAAATTGTGGTTTCTACTTCCCTTTTGTTTTAATAATAGGCTTCATACGGCTAATTTTTGCCAAAATTACGTATTTTCACTTCATTCACTTAATTGTTAATAAAATTACCGTTTATCCATGGATTTTCATGAAATAAACCTCGCTTTATTTGGAATGTTCACAATTTTACGATTATGTAATAAAAATAGTATGGTTTTGTCATTTTCGATTTTTTACGAATTAAAAAAAAGTTTAAATTTTTAAAATAAAATAAATCGATTTTTTTACATTGCGATGCAAATAACTCGGAAACCAATAAGTATTTGAAAGCATGGTATTAGAACGATTTAAAGGTAATTTAATTTTCTATTATATGCTGTTTCCTTAAACATTATCGGACCCGTTCCAGAGATATGATAACATCAATGGATCACCCTTTCCAAAAATGGCGAATTTCAAAAAAGCATTTTTTAAAAAAAATCGTATCCATAAAATTTTAAATTTCGACCCTTTTTATAATCAGGGGACCATAGCAAAAATAAAAAGGATATGCAAAAAGTTCAAATTTGTAGAGCAGTGTTAATGTATTGACTGTCAAAAAGAATATCACAAGGAGAAATTGATACAAACTAATGGATTATCACATTTTAAACGTCTAATACTCAACATCAACTATAAAGTTGGCCAAAAACTTCTTCAATCGGCCAACTATTATGCTTTTTTCTGAAAGTTTCATCTTTTAAATTCAGTTATGTATATATAAGCAATAAACTTTGGTTCTCACTCACATGAACAGCCAATAATATGTATATCGCAATATATTTAATTATTTCCCTTATTGTTTTAACTTATCATTCTTATTCACGTATCTATTTTTTATCTGCGCTAAAGAAAATTAATGAGTAAATAAGTTTTATATTCGTTGTATAAGTTCATACCACGAAAAAAAAATTTATAATAATTATGGTAAAAGAACGATTCAGCTTCATTATTATATTCCATGAAAATTTTAATTTTAATATTCGCATCAAAACTTGTATGTGGTGAATAAAAGTTTTAATATCCAAAATAGTCGAGGATGCATATTTTTAATATTAAAACGAGTTCAGAGAAGGAATTTAATTATTTATTTTAATGACAAACTTTTTTCTCGTTGCTTTAATGGTGATACACATTTTTTTCGTTATATTTTTAAACTTAATTATAATAATATTTTTATTTATTAAGTTTTCCTTTTAACTTTTGGGTAGATCAAAAATATTTGCGTATTGAATAATAGCAGATAGTGTTATTGAAAGAGTTCCAAAAAAGTTATTACATGAAATCAAAAGTCGTAAATAGCAATGCCGTTGACACTGTTTAATATTGCAAATATTTTGAAAAGTATACATCCTATTGTGAATTTTGGTTATAATGATGCCCTAAACTGTGTTAAAAACATAAAGAGCTCTTTCGGTGATGATATCGATGAGCTCAGAGTCTTTTTTATAAAAATTTTTGTTGAATCTTTCGTCCTTGAAAGTTGTTTCATAGATAGTTGGAAGGTTGCTTCTATTACACCGATTTTCAAGGGAGGTAATAAATCTGAGGTTTTTCATTATCGACCAATTGCTAAATTGTCTACTGTTTCAAAAATATTTGAGCATGTAATTAAGGAAATAATATACTTTTCAATCAAACGTTATATCTGTAATTAACAGCATAGATTTTTTATTGGTCGATCTGCTAATTGCGCCCGTTTTTAGGGTATAATGAAGTTAATGGCGTATTTATGGATCTTTGAATACACAAGCCAAACCGTAGGATTTGAAATTCCAGAATTATTTTGGAATTAGGTTAAGGTCTATTGAAGATTTGGTGTAAGAACCAATAAAATGCACGCATATAGACATACTTGACCACATAACGAACAAAAAGCACTAATTTAATTGAGACGATATGTCGAATAAACGATTTTAAAAACATAATAATTTATTTTATATTTCGACACATGACCGGTACGAACTTTATGTGATTTAAATAATATGAATAATAAAATTTTTTTGTTGATGGTTAAGCTATCAATGCCTAATAACATACAGTTTAGTTTAGATTTTATTTTTCATTTTGCCTTATAAATACTTTTCATTTTATCAAATTAATTTCTAATTGTAAAGGTGTAGAAAAATAAAATAGATTCATATCGAATATAATTTATTTGTTGGGTTGGTTTTGTATGAGTTTCAAAACCTACTATGCTTATTCTACTGCGATTTTTGAAAATAATTTGTAATTCACAAGTTGTGAATTCTCAGACGGCCTTCGAAAGTATGTGCATAAGATAAGGGTTTTTAACTTTTCAAAACTATGGAAATGCATATGGACATTGCTGAACCATCAACAAATAAATTTCATTTAAAATAGAATTGTGAAAATATGTCAAAATAAAAATTTGATTATATGAATAATGTTATTAGTACAGATTTTTCATTGTCTATGTGAAATTTTAGAGCTTTATTAGAAAATAATCATTTTTTAAATATATTGTCAGTTTAAAATAGCTTAATATTGCCTGTAAGAATACATTGACGTAAATAAATAAATATAAAATCGTGCGTGTCAAAACAGACTTTCATATTGTGGACCCTAGCACGTACAGATCTAGGGTTAAGTCACCGCATTCGGTATCGAGCGAAATTTCCATACAATTTAAATACAACTTTCATTCGATATCGAGTGCGTTAATTTGCCCCCTAGTCGGAATATGTGCAAACATGGCGCTGGAAAAATTAATCGAACTTGAATTTGTCCAAAATTGTGTCTGTAATACAGATTTTGCAGCAATATTCAAATTGTAACAATTAAAGCCATTATTGAGACTAAATTTTCATATAAATATTACAATTAAGTTATTGGCAATTAAAAGGTAATTGTTTTAATAATGAGTAAAATTTATAATGCAACGCTGTCAGAATTGTGTTCAGTGAAAAGAAAAATTCTAAATGAAACTGATTTTACAACGAAAGTATTTATTGAACACACTTTGTTGAAATTTGACTAATCAAATTAATTGCTATTGGATGAAGTAGTAGAACACGAGATTAGGAAGCGGTGGGTCCTGAGTTCAACCCCGCGCTGAGTCATGAATATTGATATGAATATTTATGATAAAAAACAACCAAATTTTCACAGAAAAATTGTAGACAACAATTTTTTTTTTATTAAATTGAATTAAGATTTATAGGCTAATTATTCGAAATTAGTTTTAAATCTCAGAGAGACATGATAAATATTCCAAGGCACAAAGGAAAGTTAACATCAGTTTTAGTTATTCAACCAGTGATGTTAACTTTTTTATTTCGATTTCCGTACATGTCTAAAAAAGTTACGGTTTTTTTAGGTAAAACTACCGTAAGCAAAGTGTGGTACAAAATTAATAATAAGAAACGTATAGAATTTAACTACAATTGGCATTATTTTGCGTAGTTGTAATGAAACCGTTCTTTTTTGATGTTTTTACTGAGAAATATGTAGTCGCAAGATAATTTGCAGTGAAGAATTTATATTTGGACTGTCACAAAACTAACTTATTCACACAGTTATGAATTCGCCCTAGTAGACATATTATGAAAAAAAATGTTTGGGGTCTAACAATTAAAAATTAAAACTTTTTAAAATTACGTACAAATATAGAAATTACCTGCTTACCGTTCGGAGGGCTATATTACCGTACAATACGATAATTACAGTACGGTTAACATCACTGTATTCAACTTACACAGCAGAGCAGAACAGCTGTTTTCGAAAACTGATTTTAACTAATGTTGCCTTGGAATATTTATCCTATCTCTCTGAGATTTAAAACAAATTTCGAACAATTACCCTATAGATCTTAATTCAATTTAATATAGGAATATAAATGTTCGTTAAAATACTTACTACATAAAATTTTTTTCAGTTGCCAAATGCTAATTGTCTTAGCAATATTGAGTATGTATGAACAACAAAAAGATATTGACAATTAACTGAATATTGTTTCAATTAAAAACGTATATATGAATACAGTATAACATGTTAAATTTTTCTGAATCTTTTTGAAATTCTTTTATACTTAAGTACATGCAACCGTTTTCAAGCCACAGTTTAAATTTTGCTATATTCAATTTTGTAAAATTTTAAAATATAAAGAAGTGAAACAAGATGGAAAATAAAAGATCTGTTATGGAAAAAGTGGTACGAGTATATGTCTGTCTCACTTTCTATCACAATTTAGAAAAATATAGAAGGAAAAAATCAGGTCGAGGCACTAGTGCTGAATTTCAGATATACATACAAGTTCCTTTAGTTTATTCTTTATATGCCTAAACGGGAAGAAAATATAATTGCGCATAAGTAAAATTGCTGCAATTTGAATATGTATGGGTTATTTCCTCAATTTCCCTTGAAGTGGGCAATATAATAAGTGTGAATTGACGATAATTGTTACCTTATACACCAATTGTCAGTCAATGAAATCGTAAGATTTTCTTACAATCGCCTGAACTGGCAGTTTTTATTCCAATGGTAATTTCCATGTCACTCTCTACACTGACAAATTCTAGCCTGTAGATAGTTAAAATAACTGATTGTATATCTCTTGCTGACTGATTTCGAATAACACTGTAAATTCTAGGTTTTTCTTTTTATTTAAAATTCTAATGTTAGTTATATATGATTATCAAAAATGGAATAAACATATGATAAAATTATAAAGGCAAGACTAAACTTTCAAAATAGAGAAATATTGTGGTTAAGTAAATATTATTAAATGCTTAACACAAAATGCAGTCAATGTAATATCCAACTATTCAACTGTCTGTGTATTTAAAATAATGGTTGTTTTTAATTATCAACTCTCAGCAAACAATTTGAATTCATGCGCTTGCACGAGTAAATTTGTTAATGAATTGAAAAATGAAATTTGCGAATTATAATTTTTTTATAGTCTTACATCGTAACCCCAACCAAATACAAAGAATAGTAAGTATGGAACTGAGTAAACACTCGTGCACACAACTAAAACATATTTCGCAATATACACACATTCATACATTAAACTGAAACAACACTCATTCATTAATTTAATTTAGCATAATAAATTTAATGAATACTCTTTTGTACAGTGAATTGTAGGTTGAGGTTATCGGCGTGTTGAACTGGGCGGCGTATTGTACAGTTAGTATTATTTTCTTTAAAAATACAAAAGTTTTATCGTTAAAACTTTGGCTGTAAATAATTATTAATAATACCTGCCTTTTGAAAACATTGTTTACAAGGTCATTTGCGGTAGAAGTGTAATAAATATGTATTGCAGTGGTAAATAAGAACTGGCTTTATACGTACAACGCAAACTGAATAAATATGCAAATATCACTTGAAGTTGATGTTAAATGTACACACCACATGATGGAAAGTTTTGAAACGCTCGCCTCTTTTAGATTTTGCAACAAATAAATAGTCGGAAAACGATTTCTCAGACGTGTAAACTAGTACCGACACATTGACATATTTTATTCACTCCTGAAGACATTTAGGAGTGGTGCGGTTTGGCAAGTCTGGTTTTGCTCACGACACTAGGAGAATTACGTGATGATTGCGGTTTACAACTAGCACTCGTGCTTAATCGAACAATTCTATAGAAAGTAAATGTGAACTCTCCAAAAGTGAAACCATTTGCTAGACTGTACTGAATGTTGTAAGTAATGAAATATGAATGTAAATTTTTATTTGTCGAACTTATTAATTTTATTATTAAGATAAAAATTCCTTTGAACTTCAATCAAATAAAGGAATTATTGTATTATTAGTAGTAACGAAACTTTTAAAATAAAATATATCTGTTACTTGTTGCACAAAAAATTTAATTGAAATTATCACGCATGAGTTAATTTGTGCTCTGCAAAATTCCTTTTATATATTTCACTGCTCAGTGGTGTGAAGAGAGTTCCCAAATACGAGTCAAATTAACGCTAAATTTAATGAATACTGAAATATTGTGTTGAATTCTTCTGATCAGCATTATTTCGTGGTTGTGTTAGTTGTTGCCAGCCTGTTTCAATGATGAAGGCATAGTCATTGGTCACTGAACATAATTGGCAGCGACTGACACTATCATGTACTAAAAGCAGAGTAACAGCACACACCTTCGTCGGCCCTGTAGCAAAAATTAGCCGGCGAAGTAAAAAAAGGTTGAAATAGCTGCAAAAACAAATAAAAAGCAATCTTCTCATCTTTCCTAATCTGTCCCCTCAATACTATCCCCTCGTTTTCAGTTCCGGCGCAATGCATTGCATATATAGGGGTCATCCCCTAAGTGCTGGTCCTACTCCTAAAAAAAAAAAAAAAAACACTAAATTTAAATAAAGTTCCAACGACTTCGGCTTTCGTACGCCAATTTAACAGGCATAGAATGGTCAGAGGCCTTTCATATTAGGGCAACAACGGTAAAATTGTTCCCAGGTACCTAATTTTATAAATGTGTATTACGCAGAAAAAAAACATGGAAAACGGTTGACTCTAAAAGCCAACCCTGCAACTTGCAATTTTAACTGCTTAAAATGCTAATAGTTTAATTTTTAAATACAATACTTTCAAATATTTCTCGAAATCTTCCTGTCCACACAATTCAATTCCAATGCACAGTAAATCGAAGTTTGAAAGAACCCTTTGAAACGTGACTAGTTTGGTTCGAACACTTACTGATCAGATATATAATATAAGAACTGATCTACTAATCTGTAATCTCCCGGTTGGCAGCAGTCGGTGGCGTTTTGGAATATCAAGAGCTGATTAGTTTTTGGAATCTATCGGCAAAGCCGTTTAAAAGCTACTCTAAAAAACTACTTTTGAAATAAAAAAATCTGTTTTTTTTTTATGTTTTCGAGAGTATACATATACATATATATATATATATATATATATATATATACATATATATATATATATATGTGTATGTATATATATATATACATATATATATATGTATATATATATATATATATATATATATATATATATATATATACATATATATATATATATATATATATATATATATATATATATATATATATATATTCTCTTAGGTTTTTGGATATTTCACCAAATTTACAGCTCTAATTCACAGCAAATCTAAGTTTAAAGGAATCCTTTGAAACGCGACTAGTTTGGTTCGTTCGGTTCAACTGTTCAAAAGTTATACTTACACACACATACATAGACACATAGTGACGGCATTTCAGGAAAGCTTCATAGGAACTAATAATATCTAGATCTAGTCAAAACGCATATTTTTTCAAAATTGGCTAAGACCAGTAGCTTGAAATTTTTTGAAAATTTTCAATTTTCTTAGCGGAATTTTAAAAGCTGGTACTAGCTTTAATTTGAACATAAAACTTTAAGTACAAGTATTATTAATATATACTTGAAACAAGCCAAAGCTACAGTACATTAAAAGTCCAGTCCTGGAGTTTTTCAAAAGAAAAAAGAAAATAAAGTTTTTTTTGTCAACAATATCATAAAACGATTTGATATTGAGCCCGACTAAAATTAACTATTTATTACATAAATGATTTGTACGAAAATCCGCACTTCCGATTTAAGAAAATCCGCACTTACCGAATCTGCGATTTATTTGGTCTCGTTAATGAAAATATAAATAATAGTTTATGAAATTTTTTATTTGACATATTGTCATAATTCTATTTTAAATGAAACTTATTTGTTGATACATACATTCTTTAACCATCAACCAGGGCACACTGATACAGGTAGGAGCGATAGCCCATACGGTTATTTTGTTTTTGGGAGAAATTCTAATACAAACGTCAAAATTTCTTTACATATTTACATACATACAAAATTTAAAAGCAAATGTAGAAACAAACATGTATATTTTGTTGTTGTACTTTTTCGTTTTGCTTTGCTCTACACAATTAATTGTGACGTTTGAATTTCACTATGTTTTCACTATGTCATTTTTGTTGTCAAATTGTCCAAATTGTTGGCAATTGTATGAAAACGGGTTGTCATATGGCGTCATCTATGTTTGCATAACTGACTGCAGACATAGATGACGCCATATGACAACCCGTTTTCATACAATTGCCAACAATTTGGACAATTTGACGACAAAAATGACATAGTGAAAACCAAGCATTAGAATTCACAAAAACAAAATACATGTAGGTTTTTATTTTTGTAAAACCGCTCCTACCTGTATCAGTGTGCCCTGACCATCAACAAATAAATTTGCTTTAAAATAATAGTTTATAATTTTTATATAAAAACGCTTCAAGCTTAAAAAGTTATTTCCAAAATAATATTGAAGGATAATGGATAATTAGAAATCTTAAAAATTAATATAAGAAGCTCTCATATTATATTTCGTTAAAAACATCGTTTAAATAGTTGGTATCCCTAAAGACTGGTACCATCACCAAAAGTGGAAAAATTTAACAAACTGCTGAGACCCGTTCTGTGAGTTTGATAATCATAAAAAAATATTCTGAATGCTATACTCTTGTTAGACAATATAAATTTCATACACATTTTTAAAATACAAACACAATTTGCAGACTTGGACTCAAGCTCAAAATAAAAATTCTGAATTTGATGACAAAAATTTCGTTTTTATTTAGTTGACGCAAATTCTTTTTTTTAGCATCATGCTACGTCCCTCTAGTGCTAATATTTTGACTAAATTTTTTACCAATGAAAGTTAATGGTGAACAACCGTGTGTCGGCGAAGACGAATGTGATACCAAAAATAATTAAAACCACAGGGAGTTTTCCTAAAAACGCCAAATTTTAAATAATCGATGTGCTATTGTCTGAAGTAGTTAACACAAGACTGTTAAGCGGAGGGTCCTGAGTTCAACCCCGCGCTCAGACATAAATATTGTGTCGAATTCTTCTGATCAGCATTATTGCATGGTTGTGTTAGCAGTTGTCAGCCTGTTTTAGTGAAGAAGGCATAGCACTGGTCATTGAACATAAATGGCAGCGATGGACATTATTATGTAGTAGCAGATTAACAGGACCCTCCTTCGTCGACCCTGTAGCAAAAAAAAAAATTAGCTGGCGAAGTAAAAGGTTGAAATAGCAAAAATTCTCTATCTCTCATTTATCTTCAACTGTCGTCTCAGTACCAACACTCCTTTCTAAAATGCACAAAAAAACGCTAAGAGGTCTAGTAGAAAGAGTGAAGAAAAGAATACTCCCTCGTACGATTCTATAGTTAATGGAAAGCCATCAGTTTAATGCGAAATACAAAGATCATTTTGAAAACAACCATCATGGTTTTAATATAAGATTAAACCCTTGTGTGGTAGACTTGTGCTTCTTGTCAGCTTTAAATAACTGGAGGTAATATTAGCGTCCGCGTCTTCCCTGCTGCTACACTTGTAACACGACGACAGATTGAAGAACGTAGTTTTTACCTTTTCATTTATCTCCTTCATGTGCCTTTTGCATTTTAGCAGAAGATTTCCTGTTTAGAAAATATATGTTCTATATGCTTCTATTGAAATATTTGTTTTCGTTTCATATTGTGAAAATTTCCTCCTTTTTTATTAGCATTTTCACAAGCAAAAAATTTAAATAAGTAAATAAAAAATATAAAAAGGTCAGAATGTTAAATAACAAGGAAAAGGGCGGTTGGTATGGGGTTGAACAGCAAAGTAGGGGTGTAGCAAAATGTTATAAGTACATGTATAATATAAATTGAGGGCGTATATTAAACATGTCAAAATATATTAAAATTCTTTTAACATTATTCCAAGATACTTTTAAGTAAACATTATCTTTAATGTTGTTTTATATATTTTTATATTCTTTCAACTCAAATCGACCGTCAGCTTCTGGCAAGTAAAAACAAAAACCTCAAAAAGATGACAATGAAAAGGATAAAACGTTATTGCAGTCTTTAGTTAATATTTATAGACAAGACTGTTTTTTATGGACCAACTAAATCCCAGTATCACTTAATGGATTGTTGAGAGTAACTTGTTAAGTATTGAAATACAGTTAAGAAAAGGAAACACAACTACAAGTACCAAGGCCTGCTTGAATTTAATTTCTATCTTAAGTCTCGACCGTAAGATGCCTTTGATTCAATCGAAATCTGCCTTTAATTCAACACGGTCCTTGGAGAACTGTGGAGAAGCCGATGCTGTTCAAACATTTATTCGCCTGTAATGAATATTCCTTAGCAACAGCTGATGTTGATATTAAGGGAATCTTGCTGTCAATCATTCTTAATACACGTTACACACAAAATCCTGTGTTTTAACTGTTTTACAGATAAGTTAAAATGTAAATAATATTTGAATACGGAACATTTGTGGGTGATTTCATTTGCATAGCTTCTTTGAAGGATATGTGGTAAAGCTTTCGATTGCAAATTTTCAGCTGATACATCATACAAATGTTGGTTTGCATTTAAAATGCTAATTTCATTTGGGATCAGCCCAAACGAAGACGAGGCAAAGAATACAATTAATATTTTACGAGATTCGAGCAGTTTCCAATTCAATCCACTCCGGTACGATGATGCGCGCCGAAATCCGTATATGCAAAGTCTTTTTAATTATGAAATTTTTCAATTTTAAATTCAATTAAAGATCATGGGATAATTGTTCGAAAAATTGTTTTAAGTTCAGAGACACATGAGAAATATTCCAAGACAAGTCAACACCAGTTTTCGTGATCCAACTTATGTTATTTTCATTTCTAAAAAAGAATGCTACATTTTTTGCACTTTTCAATTGAAAATGGTAACATTATGACATTTGAAAATAGCAAAGTTATTGGAAATTGATCTACTATCTCTTATGAAGATGTATTTTATTTTAAAATTGCTCCTAATTGTGATTTTTTAGAATAAAAAGTGACAAAATGTTACATATTTTCCAGAAAAGAAATCGCCATTACGCATCTGAGCAGAACAGCAGTTTTCCAAAGCCGCTATAGTTTCATCATCAGTGCTAATGTGCGCTTTTGTTTGTCACCACTCATTTGATGGCAGAGGTGAATATTATAACATTTTTTATTTATACAAATTTTATTAGGAAATTGCCTACGGGAACAGAATCAAACTCAGAGAACACAATTTTAAACCTCATTTTCTGAATTTTTTGCTCCATTGTATTTAAGTGAAAATTTGTTGGTTTGAATTCTTTTATAATTAATTCCATATGAACTTATGTTGTGTTTTCTTTGTGCCTTGGAATATCATGTCTTTCTGAATTTTAAACAAATTTTCGAACAATTAGCCTATCAGGCTTAAGTTCAACATAAAATACATAGAAATTATTATATTTCTTTTTGGAAATGAGTTTTTTAAAATTATGAAAATAATTATACAAAGTGAAAAGTGCTTGGAAAGCACATTGTTTCGTACAAAGATCATGGAATTTCTCAAAGAATAAACGGTTATGGTGGAATTACTGGTTCATTATCATTCATTTTTGTTCCCTTAAACTTTTCATATATAAAATTTTTTTTATGGATAAGGCCGGAAAATTTGAACCTGAAAATTTTTAGGTCGAAAAATATATGACGTTAATATCGGGAAATAATTTAGGACATATGGACACCTTTAGTATTCTTGACAAATGCTATTGAGGACTTCTAATTTAGTTTATAACATGGCCGTCTGTCACGTATAATAATAACAATGTTAGTCTCTAATGCGTCAATTTTTTGGTAGCCTTTTAAATTCCAATTCCAAAGCCTTATCCATGACAAACCCATATCTTCAAACAATTTCGTTTACCACCGTAATATTTTCACTTAAAGAGTATGTGGTGTCGGTCTACAACTGGACGAATGGCTTGCTCAGGTGGATTATTTTGACACTGTTGCTCAACGGTCAGTCAAATAATGATGTTTTGCCAGATATACTGATCATGTATGTCTAGTGAAACCTCTCATACTCCGACAATCACCATAAGCTCATCAGTGGAGCACTTTTTTAATAAATATTTTATTTTATAACGTTACATTTTATTAAAGCAATTCTAGACTGTTAGTCTATTGTGCTTGAACAAATTTATTGAAACTTTATTGTTTTAATTTAGGTCGGCTCAATTTGAGCTTTAAATTGACTTCAATATAGTGTCTAGCGAAATATTTTGAACGGGCAATTAGTTTTAATGTCTCATCATCTTAACTTAAATAATATATTAAGCCAATTTTAAAAGCAAAAACACAAGAAACGTTAACTCTTCGCAAATTACGCGCCTAAAACTTTTGTTTGTCAAATTCATTTGTAATTTCCAATTTCTTCCATTTTACAGTTCTAACGTACACAACACGAGGTGAACAAACGACTTCTGCAAATAATCAGCTACTTCTTTTCCATACTGTGCATTTGTATCAATAGCAAATTTTAAATAAAACTAAAACAATATGAATCAGAATTGAAAAAAATAAACCTATCAACGACTGGTCCGCTTTTTAAATACAATTATGGGAAACCTAGGCCCTTCGAGAGAATGTTCCTATTGATATTCACTTGCTGAATTTTTTTTTATTCTTTTGCTTACCTTTTTTTGTAATTTTTTTCTTGCATATTTCTCTGGATAATGCAACGAATGTAATGCAACATATCAAATGAAGTTTAGTTATTGATTTGTTTTATTGTAAATCGATTTGTGTATCACATCCTCTAATGTTCAAAATTTCCACTTTAGATTTTTATACCCTCCAAAAAAGAATTGGAGGGTATATTCGCTTTGTCATCCCGTTTGTAACGCAGCGAAATATCCATCTGAGACCTCATAAAGTATACATATTCTTGGTCAGTGATGAAATCTAAGACGATCTGAACATGTCCGTCCGTCTATGGAAATCACGATTCAGTCTGAACGGAAGAAGCAAGGCTCTTGAAATTTTTTGTAAATACATCTTGAAGGATACCACAGGTCAAGTTCATAAATGGGATGATTCGGGCAAGAGGGAAAAAAGTTTCCCTAAGAACTAAACCAAACTCTAAAAAACAACATCATTTTAAAGTTGGTTTTTGTAATTTTGTTAAGCTAATGATATATTTTTATGTCAAAGAAGGTCCAATGCGTTAGACTTGGAGTCATAAAATAAAATATATTAATTTTTGAACCTCGCCCCCTTTAGTGGGCGTTATTATATGCAAAAATGTAAAAATATAAAGAAAATTGTATTACATTCCTTAAAAATAAAATTGTTAAGATTTAATGACGGTACTCCTCTGTCCTAGCCCCTCCTCTCCGCGATGCCTCCTAAATGACCCTATCAAATATAAAAAAATTAAATATAAATTTTACATTTAATTATACCAAACATTTATTTTTAGAGTTTTATGGCAAAGGTGAAATGTCTCCCCCACGGTCCTTGCCAGAGAGACCTCTCCAAAAAGAATTGGACCTCATAAAGTATATATAAGTGATGAAGTCTAAGACGATCTGGCAATGCCCATACGTTCGTCTGTCGAAAACATAAGTCTATTTTTGGACCCCGCCTCCTTTAATGGACGTCGTACAATAGTGTAAATATTGAATAATTTGTGTTCCTTAAGCCTATACGAAGCTGAGATCTTCTCTGGTCTTGCAGACGTAAACGGCCCTTCTCGGAATGACTCTGTAAAAGTGCCCCATAATATAAATTTGAAAACACACTTTTTACATTTTCATTCTCGGGCGCATATAATGATAGAGTTTTGCAATTCTACACACAAGATTACCTATATAGGTTCAACTTGTGTTCATAAGTTTATAAATTTATAACAATGGGGAACAAAAGTTATGAAGGAGTTAACAACAGGGTAAATGGATACGTGTATTATACACACTGTGCATGGGTCTGAACTTGGTCTGGATTCGCTTTGATTTCAGCGATCTTATGAGCGATTTTCCGAGCACTTTTTTTAGAATTCAGTGTCCGCTTCCGCTTATTAGAAAGTCCTGCTATGGGAATACATTTTTGTTGGGTTATGGGAGGCGGCCGTTTATACAAGAGGTATCATTCATTTATACGTAATTCGAGACTTGACGAACAAAAGTTTTTTTGTACAAAAAACCAATTGAATACAGGAGCAAGACCTCATTCTATTCCAATATATGATGACAGTTAATTAATGATTAAGTAATTCTTAAAAAAAATGTTTATGGACATCTGCACTAGTTGAATAATTTTTGAAAATATTTACAATGTACGTAACTGTCATCTGGCGTAACAAACTAATTTAGAGAGTCAAGTGTTGGCAAACGAAATTTTGCACTAATTTTATGCTCTTTTAAGCAAGTTTTTCTTCCAAAAACAACATTTTCACATTCAAGCTTTATGTAACCATTAATATTAATTAAAATATTTTTTAGACATTCATATGTACTAGTGATGAGCGAATATTTTATCCGAATATTTGTTTAATTTTGTATATTCTTATTCACATTTGCTATTTAGGTGAAGAGTTATAGAATGAATTAAAAATATAATAATAAACGCATTAAGTTTAGAAGGTAATTTAAAGAAAAGGCATAAAGAATTAGTTATGAAAAATTAAAAGAAAAATTACTTTCAATTCAAAGAAAATGCAACAGCCATTTTTGCTACTGTCGATCAAAATATACTCTAGAGTTTTGATCATAAATGTAAAACAAGGTATTGAAAAAATATTATAAGTCTCTAGATTGTTTGACAAAACCCAACTTTTCTGCAAAAAAAAATTATAATAATAAAAATAAAATAAATAAATTTGTCAAACAAATATTTATTTTATGGTTTTAAAAGATAATTCACTGGCACTCATTAAAATTCTAGATATTTTTTTATTAAGAAGCGGACTAGAAAATTATTTTAAATTAAAAATTTCTCATATTTCATTTAGCCCACGTTAATAGATTTCCAAATTTATGTCTTAGAATTTCACAACCAATATTCATATCGATTCGCAAATATTTTTTTCAAATATGTCAATTCGTATTCGCGAATATCAACAAATCATTAACGACATCACTAAATCTACATACAAGATTCATATTTATAATTAGTTTCTTTTTGTGCTTTTTTCGCTATATATATTTTAAGTTAACCATCATGCATTTCAAAGATATTATGTAAACAATTTTAAAAAGAAATAATACTATAAATCTATAAATATACATGCCTGCATAAGTACATACTTTACAATATGAGTAAAAATAAAATAGTACATAAGTTAAGCACCATTGACTTTTTTCATGTTGGCTTTATTTGCAATGTCGATGCAAATGAATAACTGAATTACCGTGCCAGATTTTTATTTTATCTTTTTATAGAAAACCGTTTTTGTGTGCAAATTTGGCAACACATAAAAATCGGAGTTAAAGCAACAGAAGCAAAAATTATGGTGAGGAAACAAGTTTTATAATTATGCATTTTGTTTCCAAATCAAAGCTAAACAAACAAGCAGACAAAAAAGCAAATCATCATCAATAACCAGCCACTAAAGTTAATGAAATTAACTAATTAGTTTCGTATACTCACGTACAAACGCATTAAAATCCATATCGCACACTAAATCATAAACAGTAACTCAAAATAAAAAAAAGTTTAGAAATTCATAAGAATAATTTCCTACGATAAATGTTTAGTTTCGCTAATCATAATAGTTTAATATAATATATTGGACAGTTGTTAGTTAATGCAACTAAAAATTTGAGCCAAGGAAAAATTTTATGGCCAAAAGAAATTGTATTTACAAAAATATTTAAATTTTGAGTTGTGACTCTTTATAATTTGGTGTGCGATATCTATACACATGCAGAGATGTGCAAGGAACGGGTGATATTTTTGGCAACACTGTTCTTGGGAGCTCAGTTGTTTTCGTGTATCATGCTACTATTAAACATGTACACTTCTGCCTGTAATTCACCCATGAATCGACTTACAAACGAAAAACAACTGCAGATTATTGAATTTTATTACAACAATTCATATTCTTAAAGAAAAGCATCCAGAGCAGTTGAATCCCCGAAAATTCACGCAGACAATAACGTTAAAGTAATGGCGAGCGCTAAAATGCAATGGATACAAATTGTATTGCCCCAATATGAGGGAGCAGCACTTTTTTTAATCAAGCAAGCGAATCAATGGTCCGTTTGAGAGGCGAGTTCGGCGAACAGTTCAATTCAAGATATGCGGAAATTGGACCCTGGGTATGAACCATTTGAGGCGTGGGTGCTGTTGGCTGAAGTAGTAGAACACGAGACTATGAAGCGAAGGGTCCTGAGTTCGAGCCCGCGCTGAGTCATGAAAATATTGTGTTGAATTCTTCTGATCAGCATTAGTGCGTGGATGTGTTAGTTGTTGCCAGCCTGTTTCAATCATGAAGGCATAGTCACTGGTCACTGAACATAATTGGCAGCGACTGAAACTATCATGTACTAAAAAGCAGAGTAACAGCAACCGCCTTCGTCAGCCTTGTAGCTAAAATTAGCCGGCGAAATAATAAAGGTTGAAATCGCTACAAAAAAAACTGTATCGTCTCATCTTTCCTAATCTATCCCCTCAATACTATTCCCTCGTTTTCAGTTCCGGCATAATGAATTGCATATGTAGGGGTCATCCCATGAGTGCTGGTCCTACTCCTAAAAAAAAAATGAAATCGTTTTTATATATTGAATTATATAGATCAATCTATCCACTCAAATAAAGATTTTATACATTTGTCTAAATTTTAGATGCTCTTAAAAAATTACCCATTATATTCTCATTCATAGAAAATGCAATATATTTTATTAAAATTGAGGTAAACAAAAATTTGTTTTAGTTTGCAAATAAATATAGGTAAAATTTTTATGAATATATCAGTCCTTTAGCCACAAGAGAGTCATAAGTAAGATAGTCATAACAAATTGCTGAAATAACATATATTCATACACACGAATACGAACATTAAATATTAATTAGTCAATACTATCCCCTCCTTTACAGTTACAGCGCAATGCTCTATATATGAAGGGGTTATCCCCTAAGTGCTGGCGCTGCTTCGAAAAAAAACTGTTTTAAGTCAATCGATTTCAAGCTTCGTTGGAAACAATTTTAGGGTGCAGTCGTTTACTCTATTCCGAAAGTTTCTGAGGAATTTCCCGTGATTAGTATACAGACAATTTATTAATGGTAACATCGTGAGATTTGAAAAAGTTTGTGTAAAAATGTGCATCATTACAGTTAATGATGAATATCCAACATTTCAATGGTCGCCATGAAGTTAGAATTGAAAGCATTTTATGAAGAACAAATTTCTGTAATAAACGGAATGGTACAAAACTTTCCAAAGTTTCTGATTTACTATCGTCAATGTATCCCATAATAAAAATTTTTGGTAGCGAATTCGCAAAACAAATAAACATTTAATAAAATAAATTTACAGGAAGTGAAAATGAGACCAAGAAGGTAATATATATGTGATTTGTATTTTAGGTAAGAATTACGTTTTTATGTTATCAAAGAAATAAACAAGCCTTTTGCTAATTGTTCTAAAATAAAACAAAAATATATATATATATATTAAACACCTGAATTCTTGACATCATACAATTTATAATATCTTTATAATATATTACAGTTTTTCGCAAGATTTTTTTGATGGTGGGCTTGTCCATTCTACAAAATCCTCTACTGAACTAATTTTCTATTTAAAATCAAGAGTCTACAGCGCTGCAATGCGTTTAATATAATAGTTTGATTATGCGAAAAATTTATGAACTTTGCTAACATTTTTTTTTTTAATTCCAACCAACATTCAGGGGATGATCCCTACATATGCAGTACATTAGGCCGGAACCAGAATAGACGGGATAGTAATGAGAGGACATATGAAGATAGATGAGAAGGTAGAGGATTTTTGATGTGTTAATACGCGCGCCTCTAGGGCAGTAAACTATCACTTTCAATACATACGCAAGTGTAAGTGTAAGACCTTGTTTGTTCGTTGCTTGGCAGTCGGTATTGAAAGTAATTATTTGGCGATTTTCATATAATTTTCCCACGCGATTTTCTCCGGAAATTCATAGCCGATTTTATTAATTTTTGGATTAAAACGCTAGTGCGGGTTTCAGCGAAGAGTTTAGGCCAAAAATTAAGGCGATCCGATATCGGCGAGCGGAGATTTAAGTGTTTTAATTCGGAGTATTAATTTGGAGTAATATTAAAAAAGTGTTTTATGTTGATCTTCGGTTTTGTTTTATGCATAGCAAAGAGAATAGTCACGTGGTTATACGTACATATATAAAAAGGAGATAGCAAGACAGCAACGTATGTAGCTTATGTACAAACATAACAATGTATGTATGTACATTTGTCTGTTGCTTTGCATTCTCTTTGTTTTTTGTGGGTTTAATATAAAATAAATAAACAAAAAAGTGTTAACACATCGCCCGTGAGTTCGAACACTCATTGATTTTTTTTTAGCTATTTTATTTTGCTTCGCTGATAAATTTTTTTCCAACGAACCGGAGGAGGAGGGTGCTGTTCCTCTGCTATTTAGTGCAAGAGAGTGTCAATCGCTGCCAGTTATGTTCCATGACCCCAGCGCTATTCCTTCATCACTAAAATAGTGCATCGTTGACACAATATTCATGACTGACGCGGAATCGAGCTCTTGATCTTCCGCTTCATAGTCTCGTGTTAACTACTTCAGCTATCAGCGCTATCAATTTAATTTAAAATTTATTGTCTTATTTTTAAATCATCTCTTTTTTTTCAGTTTGTAAAAATTTGACTACTGTCAAATTTTGAGCAAGTGTCGTCATTTACTTTGTGTTTAACAGCTGTTCAAAACATACAACCTCGTGTATTTTTCTAAAAATTGAAAAAAGTGAATTTCGAGTGCTCATTAAACATTATTTTCAAACCAATGAAAAGTTCGATAAATACTATGGGGACTCTGCACCATCGATTTCAATGGTAAAAAAGGTTTACTGACTTTCGTTGTGGTCGCTCAAGTACAAATGATGATGAACGTTCTGGACGACTAATTGAGGTCAGTACACACGAAAATGTCGAAAAAAATCTATATCGCAGTGTGGTTTCGATTTTAAATGACCAGCTGGGTTTAAGAAAGTTGTCTGCAAGATAGGTGCCACGTTTGCTCTCAATTGACCATAAACGTAAACGTCTGACAACTTCAAAGGATTGTTTGGAGTTGTTTAACCGCAATCCGAATGAGTTTTAGCAGGGTTTTGTAACTGTGGATAACACTTGTATCCAGTATATACTCCGGAGACCAAGCAGAAATCTAAACAATGGGTTTCTCCGGGTGAACCTGCTCCGAAGAAGGTCAACGTAAATTTGTCGACCAATAAGGTGATGGCACCAGTTTTTTGGGATGCACGCGGGATAATCCACATCGATTACGAGAGAAACAATAAACGGCAAAAATTATACCGATTTAATGAGGATTTAAAAAGAAAACGACCCCATATGGCCAAGAAAAAATTTATTTTTCATCAAGATAATGCACAGGTGCACACGTGTGCAGTCTCAATGACAAAACTCTATGAATTCGAATCTCTATGAACTTCGAATTGGTGCCTCATCCGCCATATTCTCCGGATTTAGCCCCTAGTAACTATTTCCTATTTCCAAACTTAAAGATTTGGCTCGGTGGAAAGATATTTAGCTCCAACGATGAAATTATTGACCAAACAAATGCCTATTTTAAGGACGTCGAAAAATCCTATTTTCTGGAGAACTGGATAAACGTTGGAATAAGTGTATTGAGTTAAAAGGAGATTATGTTGAAAAATAAATTTTTATTTTGCAAAAAATGCGTTTCATTCAAAAAGTCACGGACTTATTGATCCACCCTCGTTTATAACATACATTATTCAGATGTTAATCTGGTAACGGTTTAACCTGACTTGAACTTCTATTAATGTAAGTGGGGATTTTTTTTTGGTCATTGTGTAAATGTAGCAAACGTGAACGGTAGTGTGTTATTAAGATAGGATACGAAGAATAATCTTGACAAACATCACAATATTTTTATGAATTATACCGTTTCAAAATAATAGTTTCCATGTCAAATTCTCATTCTATGGCAATCGGGGCTTTTCTTACTCCTCTGCTCGATCAAAATATTGGTTTTGGTGGCATTTTTTGAAAATGATTGTTCTTTCAGGAGTAAAAAGTCTCTGCCCGCGACTCTTCCAAAAAAGTTTTTTATGACTGGCGTTTCTGATAATATATACTCATTACGTGATAGACTTTCAATTATTTACGATCATTTTCCGCAAGAGCAAAGCTTTTTCATCGTTAGGCTGCCCTAAATATGATTCCTAAATAATCACAATCATATTTCGAGCATAATCTTGATTAATTTGTGATTGCAAGCATTTTGTACATTTTTGTTTTTAAATGAAATTTGTTTGTTGATGGTTATACAATGTCTATAACCAGAATAAGCTTTGAAACTCATATAAAAGCAACACAACAAACAAATTATATTCGATATGAATCTATTTTAGTTTTCTGCACGTTTATGAAATGAAATGCATATAGACATTGCTTATCCATCAACAAATAAATTTTATTTAAAATGGAATTGTGACAATATGTCAAATAAAAAATTAATTCTTCCGGACTTCTTTTTGTGGGGATATCTGAAAAGCAACGTTTATGCACACAAAGCAGAATCGCTTGAGCAACTCAAACAAAATATTCGTGATCAAATTAATGAAATACCAGGTGAAATGTGTGAGAATGTAATGAAATATGTGCTCAAAAGGACTTGCATTTGTGAGTGTAACAGAGTCGAACCTTTATCTGATATTGTATTCCATGCAAAATTGCCGACATTAAATAAAGAATTTATTAATATAAGATCCATTCTCTTTCATTTAATCAATAATTAAACAAAGTAGTATACCTTCCCGGCGGACACCCTGTATATCATTTGCTTAACAAGATTACAAGAAAAAAACTTTGAAAATTATGTTGGTTTTTTAGAGGTGGGTGTAGTTTTTCTTCAGGGAAGTTTTTTCCCTCTGACTCGATACAGCCGATTTACCAACTTGAAGTGCGTTATCCTTCAAAATTTCACAGGCGGACGGACGAATGCACATGGCTAGATTGTTTTAGATTTCAGCACTGATCTAGAATATATACACTTCATGGGGTGGTAGATATTTCGCTGCGCTATACTTGGATTGACAAAGTGAATATACCCTCCAATTCTTTTTTAGAGGGTATAATAATTATTGATTTTATTATGCGGAATGGAAACTGTTTTTATTTAAAATATTTTATAATATTGCTATTCTTCGATCATTAAGCCATTGCAAATGTATGTGTACCAGTTTGCATTAAAAAATTTCTACAATTAAAATAGGAAATATGTGCCTTACTATACAAGGTTTAGAAGGTGATGGCCTTACATATGTCAAAATGCTATTGAATCTACAAAAAAAAAATAGTAAAAAATATCTCTTGTAGATGAACATAATTTTCCCCATATTAAAGCTCCTAAATCAAATTATTAAAAAGTTTATAAATGATTTCCAAAAAGCAAAAGAGTTTTCAATCACTACCGGGCGGCTTCAATTTTAAACTAAGAGGAAATGTATTATCAAAATTTTTATTGCATACGCAACTTTTTAAATTCTATTTTTAATAAATATTAGAAAATTTTTGAATATATTTTATTTGGGCGCCAATATATATATATATATATATATATATATATATATATATATATATATATATATATATATATATAAAGTGTTTTTTTATGAAGTTTTTTTTTATACGAATCACTCTTTTGTCTGACAGCTGTTTTGACAGTTTAAAGAGAAGTCTCTACTCAGTATTGTTTGGCAAATCATCATGAACAGGTTAACTCTAGAACAACGCTTCCAAATCGTGGAAATTTATTTTCAAAAACAGTGTTCAATTAAAAATGTTTATCAGCTTTTTTACCGCAAAATTCTCTTCAGTGATGAGGCGCATTTTTGGTTGAATGGATATGTCAACAAGCAAAATTGCCGTATTTGGAGCAAAGATAATTCACACGCCGTTCAAGAATAACCAATGCATCCCGATAAATGTACTGTTTGGTGTGGTCTGCGGGCTGGTGGAATCATCGGTCCTTATTTCTTTAAAAATGAGGAAGGACGACGCGTTACCGTGAATGGAAATCGATACAGAATCATGATCAATGAATTTTTGGTGTCAAAACCTCAAGATATGGATGTAAACGAAATGTGGTTTCAACAGGATGGTGCCACTTGTCATACTGCGGGCGAAACAGTGGACTTATTGAAAGAACATTTCAACATTATTTCGAGAAATGGACCGGTGAATTGGCCTCCGCGTTCGTGTGATTTGACGCCACTCGATTATTTTTTGTGGGGATACCTGAAATCATTGGTTTACGTGGATAAACCAGCAACGATTGACGCTTTGGAAACCAGTATTCAACGTGTCATTGCTGAAATATGCCCTCAAATGCTTGAAAAGGTGGTCGAAAATTGGACCTACAGAATGACCCTTGTGCAAAATAGTCGTGGTGGCCATATGCCCGAAATTATATTTAAATGTTTAATGACAAGACATTATCTACCAAATAAAAAAATTTTTTTGGCCATTTCATAATTTGGCATGTGTTTTATTTAAATTTCAAATCAGCAAGCTCTTATAAAAACACCCTTTATTTATATCCGACTATGAAGAAGAACTAAGAAATTCACTACAAGATATTCATTCAAAATCTGTACGAATTTCCTCATATCCGAAATTATAATTCTGTGGCAATAAAAAAAAATGCTTAAATCTGAGTTTTTGGTTTTGCAGGAGAGGGATTTTAATTTAGGAATACATCATTCATAAATTAAATATATATATATATATATATATATATGTATATATATATATATATATATATATATATATATATATATATATATATATATATATATATATAAAATAGAAAAATTATAACGATTTTTACAAAAACGACCTCGAGCTCAATCATTCTAAAATACATATATATATATATATATATATATATATATATATATATATATATATATATATATATATATATATATATTAAAGAGTTATTCACGAAACCATAACCTAAGCGCTTTTTGCAAACATAATAATAACACTTCATGTGACTATTTTCGAAATAAGCAGCTTTTCCAAAATGATTTACTTTCGAATTTTGTCATTTTTTGGAGATTACTCCAAATTATGTTTATTGCAATCTAATAAATTACTTACATTCATACATTCATTGGTTCATTGGTTTGAATATTAAATTAAATTTAAAATTAAAAAGCACTCAACGAACAGAAATCTGTCTTTCAAATTACGACAATTATAAAATAATAAAAGAAAAAAAAATTAGTAATAATACAGACTAACATTGTAATGTGTCATATTAAAATACATAACTTAATTTACATAAATTCATAGTTCTTGAAATATGTAAGTAAAAAAATGTAGCTTTATAAAAATTTTACGATATACATATCTTTGAAAACATTTAATTTTTAATCTATTTCATTTATATCATCTTCAACTAGATCCGGAGATTTTCATAGAATGAGTGAAAACATGGATCAATGAACGGAAGCATATCAATAATATCTTTTTTCTTTTTTGAGGAAATTCTGATATTCGAAGGCAACTTAAGAATTACGTCGATTCTTGCTGTAGTTACCCCTCTTTTTGCAACATTTAATACTGTGAAAGTCTAATCTTTATTTAATGATGTTTTAAACTGAACTTTACCAAATTTTTTTTTTGAATAGCATAACCATTTTACGTCTTTCCAAGTAAAATTTTCAGAGTTGTATCTCTATTTCTCCATATAAATTTAGATTTAGAAAAATTCGTGAAATCTTCAGAATGCATTTCAACTACTTTGAATTTATTTTTGACACCAACACTTCTTAAAAAATTATAACAATCATGAGGGTGGTGTATCTTTACATTGGTCCTCTTCTTTTTTCGCTCTATCAAGGCGTGGTCCACATCACATTCCATATGTGAGTGGCCTACCACTAAAAATTTGTGCTCAATAGTTTCGATTGTGTTGCAATTTTTTAAAAACGTCATGAACATAGTGCTAAGGAAGGAGCTTTTATTTTGCCCCACACATGAATCGCTATAAAAAATTACTTTTCTTAATTTTTTGTCTTGTTGCTCTAACAGCTGTGAATGCTTGACCAAGCATGAAGCAATTTCATTGCCTCCTCGTTTGGACAATGCTTCATGCCACATAAAACAATATGGATTATTCGTTTGGCCATCACGTACCGTTACATTAAATGTCCATAATTGTCTTTTATAGAAACTTGTAGAAGTCTGAAGAAACGGTGTTGACAAGCACTGCTGTAGATCAAACGTATAAGATTTTACTGTTTCATCAATTTTGGATAAATTTGTATCTTCTTCCTTAGCTTTATAAGATAAATCTGCTTTGAGATGATGGTCCTCCCGTTTTTTAATGCGCTTTTCCAATTCAGAAGGACTGCTCTTTTTGGCAATATCAATTTTCGCATTAATTTCATCGCATTTGCTGCAAGTATCAATTTTCGGTTTTTTGAATTTTATATTCATAGCTGAAGAAGAAATAAATATGTATGTTAAGTGCAATTAATTTAATTACGAAATAAAAACATTGATTTTACCTTTAAATACCTCAGAGTATTTGCTGAGACTGACTGGATTTCCTTAATTTTTTCGCAATATAGTTTGTACATATGTACATGAAAGTGTAAGATCTGAGTGAAAGTATTTATAGGATGTATCACGTCTACTAGTGACTAGTGACTCTCATAACATGGAAAACTGTTTATATGCTTCTTTATTATTTCTATTTGAGGTGAGGTTAGCTTATTTTATTAGGGGAGTGGATAACCCTCGATTATCAGAAAATGGAAGTTTCATCGAAACATTGTTGGAAGCATTTCTGACAAACATTTGTTCTATTTTCTTCAAAATTTACATAGTATTTGTAGTGATGTTGTCTTCGATGTCTATTAGTCCCTTAATATAAATTATTCGTTGATTGTATGAACCAACGCCCAATACGTGTCAAACATTGCCTTTTGTACAATAAAAGGAATATTTTCTCTACATTTCTTGTGACAACTATTATAGAGGGGTATACATTTCTTATCCCACACAACAACACCTTTCCTAGTAAGATTCACCTTTGTTACGCTTTTTTTATTTCTTTTTTTGTATTACACTTGCGTTTTTGCCCTGATTCATTCAAATTACAATTAATCTTTATTCTCCTTTCATCGAGCACATTATCTTTCTCACTTGATTCACTTAAATTATAATTCGGATCACGCATATCATCGTAGTCATCAAAATCTTGGTAGAAATTTTCACTTAGGAATGTTTCAGTTTCTTCCATTAATTTTCCATTTTCCATTTTTGCTGCGATGTACATGCATAAATAGTTATGGAGATTTTCAATATCAATATTGTTTACCTATATAATAAACGAAAACCAAACAAAGAGTATGAACTTACATTTCGGTGATGGCGATTGCACTTTTATTTTTTTGTTTTAATCAGAAATTGTTAATATTTTTATTAGAATTTACTGGACAAATAAACGAACGGTTCCTTATATGTATACTTGCATACATTTTAAACATTGTGCTAAATTTCACTTTTCAGAGGTGTAATTTTCAGTAGAAAATAAAACATTTTTACGGCCATTTTCACAATGTACGCATAAGACTTAACGTTTACTTTAACGACGACTTTTGTATGCCAAACTTGACGTTAACGTCCACATTAACGTTTAATCGTACATTATGAGAGGATCCGTTAAACGTTTTTGAATAGAACAATATAAAGATTTTGTTGATATATGTACATACAAATTATATAACGGTTTTTAAATATTATAAAAAGTGACTTAAAATTATTGAAGATTACTTGCAAAAAAATATTGAGTATTATATTGATTAGCGAAATATAGTACAAAACTATTTTCTAACTATCAGTAAATGATTGCTTATGTCAGAATATACTCGAACTTATGAAAACAGAAAAAAAGCTTATGTCCAACTAGTAACGATACTTACCCATGTGTTTATTTGGAAAAATCGCTTAAGTCATATGAGGATTAATAAAGAACATTAAGAATTTTGGAAAAATAGCTTATGTTCAAATACTACATACGGGATGCAAACGTATCTTTGGAAAAACTTCTTATATCTAACAAAAATATTCCGACGTTTGTAATTAATTAGTTGTGAAAAAAGATTTATTATTTGGAAAAGTAGCTTATAATTTAAGCTTTTATTCCAAATGAGATTGCACATTGAAAAAATATAAGCAAAAAGCAATTGTGCTATAACTTCATGGAAGATCGAACAAAATAATTGAAATTTTGCCCATGTGTACCTTTGAATATGAAGATTTCAAAGCTGCCCTTAACTCAAATTTTTTTTAAGTCGACTTAAGCACTTTTCCCTTATTGCCACAGAATTTATACAAAGTAACGGTTGCACATGTATTATAATTAATTTTAATTAAGATTTACAGCCTAACTGTTCGAAATTTTTATTATACCCTGCAAAATAGAATTGGAGGGTATATGCACTTTGTCATTCCCTTTGTAACGCAGCGAAATATCCATCTGAGAACCCATAAGGTATATATGTACACTGCTCGCCACTTGAATAGCACACCCATTGTTGCTTTAAGGAATCTTCTGTTTTGGCAAAAACTAAAAACGTTATAACTCCACTTTCGTCCTTGGTTTTTGTTCATCTCATCTTTTATAAAAAAGAATTGCTATAAAAAAATGTACCGTTACACATTTTTTTGGGGATTTTGCTTTGTTGCTTACCGATTGATGAGAAAAATATGCGCCACAGATAACCAAAACATTAATGTTCTAAATTAGCCCCGTATTCCCCTGCTTTAAACATAATCGAAAATCTTTGTGGATGGGATGAATCGGGCCAGAGGGAAAAAGTTCCCAAAAGAAGAACTAAACTAACCTTTAAAAAACAACATAATTTTTAAAGTTTTTTTTTTGTAATTTTGTTAAGCAAATGATATATTTTTATGTCAAAGAAGGTCCAACGCGGTAAACTTGGAGCCATAAAATCCGAAAAAATAATTTTTGGATCCCGCCCCTTTAGTGGGCGTTATTATATGCAAAAATAGTGTAAAAATTTAACAAATTGCTTTACCCCCTGAATGACCCTATCAAAAAATATAAAAAATTATAAACAAATTGTACACTTAGTTATGCCAAACATTTATTTTTAGAGTTTTATGACAAAGGAGAAATGTCTCCCCCACGGCCCTTTCCAGAGAGATCCCGACAAAATACAGTTTTGATACCCTCCAAAAACAATACCCCGTAAAGTATATACATATATATGTACATATATGTATATGTATATATATATATATATATATATATATATATATATATATATATGATCTAGCAATGCCCGTGCGTCCGTCTGTGGAAAATATGATAGGCTATTTTTGGACCCCACTCCTTTTAGTGGGCGTTGACTTACAATATTGTATGAGGATATGCTTTCAGCAAAAATAATATGCGTACGCAAAAATAGTGTAAATGTTAAACAATTTGTATTCCTTAAGCTTATATATTCTCTGATTTTGCAGAGGTGAAAAGTCTCCCCCACGGTCCTTCCTGGAATGACAGTCGAAATAAAGATTTAAAATTAGGTACAGAGATGTCCTAATGGAACTGTGTCCCACCAAGTTAAACATTTTAAATTTACTTACTAAATATTTGGAGGGTATGTGTGATTCGACCCGGACGAATATAATGTTTTTACTTGTTCTAGTTTAATTTTTTCAAATATATGCTTTGTTTGTTAAGGGTTAAGTAGAGATGTGCAAATGCCGTGATTTTTTCATTAATCGTGATTATAAATGATTAAAATAATGCGTGCGTGTGTGAGCGTGCCTCGAAACTTTAGGACCGTACGTGATTTTTATTACATATAATATTCATGCACTCAAAACAGAAGAATAAATGTTTCTTTTGGATTTTTAATACTTATTAAAATATGTATATACATATCTCTGTGCTATAGAGATACATACTTTTACATTCCAGAACAATTTTACTGTGCGTATGAGCTATTTTGCACAATTTGCACTTGCGCGAAATTACGTGATTAAAATAATGCATTCGAGCGTACGAGATCGTGAAAAATTTTACCGTGCGGGAGCGTGCCTGAAAAAAATGTGAGTTTCGTGATCGTGACCTTAATTTTACGCACGCGCACATCTCGATTAGCGGCAGGTCATTGGTGGACTTGAATATAATTAAACAAATTTTATTCTATAATTTCTTTATTAAAAAATTGGGAGTTAGTTAGTTCAGTTTTTAAAGAGGTGTTCGTTCATTATTTTGTTTCATTTGTCCATTTCATACTGTACTTGATTTATTTTAAAAATTAAGTTGCTGGTTCACTCATCTCTGTGCCCAAAGAAGAACACATTTTTTGGGAACTTCATTTGCTCTCAGTTCAGTTTTTAGTTGACAAGCTCGGTTTTATATATAGTGACTTAATTCATAGCGAATTAACTTCCTAAGCTTTGGGAATTGATATAATTCATTTCTGTTTTGGGGACTCAGTTCCAACCGCCGTCAGTTATTCAGAGTAGCAACGAAGAGGACACGTCCGAAAGTATACAAACTTCACACGCATTACAAGTGAATCCTTATGCCTACAATAACTATACATATATATGTATGAAACGAACAGCATAATAAAAATATTTCTTTACACCCACATCGTAGCCAACATTTTACTTCTACAGCAGATAACAACTTCTTCCTACAACGCCTTCTACTGTGTAACTCAACTTTGTGTCTTTAGTTTTCGACAAGTGCAAGCTGAAAGCATTTTTATTCAAAGCACCCAGTCTCAGGCTGCCAGAATTAATACAAAGTATAGCTTTTTTTAAAATGAAATATGATAAAAATGTTAACAAAAATATAAAAAAAAGAAATATCATATCCTCATACAATAAGTACTTTGCATTGGATAATGATGTCTGGTGATGTTAACGATTTTTTCTTTAGCTCATTATTTTTTTTCTTGCTTTATTTATAGTTGTTTTCCTCCAGCTGTTTGTGTTATTTATGATTCTGTAATAAAGCTCTCGGTGTGAAGTATTATATAATTAGACTTAGTTAATAAAATATATAATTATGATTAAAGTGGCTTTACGAAATGTGTATTCCTACTACGTAAAACAAATTTAAGTTGGTATTTGAATTATTGCAAATTTCATAGGAAGTTATGAGTTTAGATATGGTTAGCTGATTCTATAGTTTGTTTAGGAGTAGGACCAGCACTCAGGGAATGACCCCTACATATGCAATTCATTGCGCCGAAACTGAAAGCGAGGGGATAGTATTGAGAGGACAGATTACGAAAGATGAGACGGTAGACAGTTTTTTTTTTGTAGCTATTTCAACCTTTTTTAATTCGCCGGCTAATTTTTGCTAGAGGGCCGACGAAGGCGGGTGATGTTACTCTGCTTTTAGTACATGGTAGTGTCAGTCGCTGCCAATTATGTTCAGTGACCAGTGACTATGCCTTCATCATTGAAACAGGCTGACAACAACTAACACAACCACGCACTAATGTTGATCAGAAGAATTTAACACAATATTTCATGACTCAGCGCTTGCTCGAACTCAGGACCCTCCGCTTCATAGTCCTGTGTCTACTACTTCAGCCAACAGCACCCAATTCAGTATTATTAGCTCATAGTTAATTACTATATGTAAATAGAAAAAAATTTATACAATTACAAATTAGAAATACAATATCAACATCAAGGGAACATTTTTGTTGATTGTTATAACAATGAAACGACTACGACATTGCCTTAGCCATGAATCCACAAAAAAAATACGTATTGATTAGAACCCTTATTATTTTGTGTGGCAATCATCTCTTTGTCCGAAGTAGATATAGAATTTGTTAAAAAAAATTGAAGCTCCTTAATTAAGATTGAAGTATGCAGTAAGTAATAACATGCAAGCATGACAGAAATTGAAATGCAACTATCCTCTATGGGCCGGTGCCGCAGTCTATTACCGGACTGCGTACAGCAGAGGGCAATGATCATCCGCGACACTAGGTGAGCCAACTTTATTGACTAACTGTGGCATCTAGGCAACGTGAGTTGTATTTCACTATTCTACCACTACCACGCATTACATAGGAAACTTGTTCTATGGTTGAACGGCTGGTATGTCCAATAATTTTGGCCTTCCCTACTACACTCAACTTGCGGAAGTTCGAACCGAATGTACACGGTCTATCCTCCTTGCCATAACCAATTTCTGACTCATCCCCTGAGTGCTGGCCCCACAAAAGAAACAGGCATGACAATAGATCGAAAGCTTGCACGATACCCCAATACTTCGCTTGCATGCGTCGTTTCGTTTTGCGTTTTTTCGAAGTTGCGTCGCTGCTGAATTAGCAGCGCGTCGTTAGATTTTCGACGTTGCGTTGTTTTAGGCTCGAGTCTTTAATTTCTTTTTTTTAATTTTCTTTTTTTCTAAAAGATGGGACGACTTTTGTTTCTACATAATTGTGTCACGCCTTCAAAACTCCCTTTCCAACTGAAAATCAACGCAATTTTAATACAGTTTTGTTTTCACTTTGATTTGCTAATTTTAGAGTTCAGTTTCAATTGGTGTCTTGTGAATTTCGTAACATTTCAATTAGTGTATTGTGCTCTTTGCTACGAATATGAATTGCTACAAGTTTATTTATTTTACGTTGAAAAAAACTCTGTTCAGCAAACCATTTTTTTGTGAAAGAAAGCCGAGTTACAACTACAGCCGCTATGGACTCATCAGACAGTGTTAAATTTGTATTTTTTTTTTTTTTTTAATTTAGTTGAATATTTTTTTGTTTTAATTGAATTTATTTTTTGTTTTTTGTTTGTATGTATTAAAATGTTATATTATTTTTGTTTTTTAAATGTTTACTTTGTTCAATTGTCTTATTAAAAAATAGTATTTTCGTAACTCGGGAACCTATCTTCGATTTTTACATGGTTTGCTATAGAAAATCATAATTTGTACAAGTACAAAATAATTATACTCAACAAAAACAGAATGCGTTGAAAATTCTCTCAATTACTCTCCCATTTTGCATTTGCACTACGCAATACTATTTGCACCGAACACAGAATACCCCCATTGAATCGTGATTAACAAATAATATATTTGTTTGTAACTATAAAAAAAAATAAATATGAAGATGTCGAATGTCTGTGTGGACAATTTTAAACCATAGTTGAACTCTCTGGGAGCTTTTCCTCAAAAAGGTTATATTCTAAACTCGAAAGGTTAACGCGACTGCAAAGGTAAGGTTAAATGAAATTTTATAGGGATCCAGTTGTGATTAACAAACGTAGTCTACTTGGATCCTAGCAGGCCCCATTGTTATACCTAAAAACGTCACAAAAAAATTTAGACGAAGAATTGTATTTTATGATCATGTTGATGCACAGAAAAAAATTTGTTAAGTAAATGATTGTAAAATTTTCTTTAGCGAGCGAGCAATCTTAAAATATGAATATCACGGATTCCAGTCGGCGCTCAGCCATGAATATGGATCAAAGTATTCTAATCTGTATTAATTCTGGTACGCAGCAGTGATCGCTGAAAAATTTCCACAGCAATTGACCCTCTCTGCTCATCTTTCTGCATCTTTACCCTGGAAATCATATTTTCCATTCACTGTTGTGATGCAACGCATTGCATCAGTTGACTTGAATCGACAGTTTGTAATAGATTTAAGAAAAAAATTATTTTATGTTTTAATCTGTTGCAAAACATCGTTTTTGAACACGAAAAAACGCTAAATGCATTTAAGGTGACTCTATTATCAAGTTTCGTCCGAAATTCATTCCGAAATAAAATTTTAAGTTTTGTTCATTAAATTCGAATTATTGTACGTTTTTCACTTACGTACGTTTAAGGCATCCAGAAATTGTAAAAGCTTACCTGCAAGTAAAAGTATGAAAGAGGGTACTGTTAATTAAGTACAAAATAAAGCAACTTTCGTAGCAAATAATTAATGCCTATAATACATTTTTATAGACAACTTATGTCTTCTATCAGGTCATTTTATATATGTACATATATATATATATATATATATATATATATATATATACATATATATATATATATATATATATATATATATATATATATGTATATTTATATATATATATATATATATATATATATATATATGTATATTTATATATATATATATATATATATATATATATATATATATATATATATACATATATATATATATATATATATATATATATATATATATATATATATGTGACGAGCAAAATAGAAAGGGACCTAAGGGTAAAAACCGGTTTTGTTCAGGAGAGCCATTTTAAAGATTTAAATACGTGTATCTTTGGTGTACCATCACTTCATAAAACGCACATATCTCTGGGAGGGAACACTTTTGGGTCATGGGATCGGTCTCATTCGATGCTCCACATCAAAAAAAGAAAAAGTGAAAATTTACTTTTTTTACCCTTAGGTCCCTTTCTCTATGCGCTGTCACATATATAGGGTGGGCAGCGTTACGCCAGATGACATCTTTTTGATCAAACATTGTTTGGCCACATTGATGTCAACTTTATGTGTACAATAAGTCCTCGTTGTTTTTGTATATGTGAACCTTGTTAGTAATTGCGGATGTGTCTTGATGTTATAGTTTTTGAAGTGGACCATCGCTTTACCCAAACATTTTCCACAGCCGCTTTATATTTACTTCACAACGATACTGTCATGTGGTTTTTATAGGTTATTTATATGCAGCAAATTAGGAAAATTAAAAATTTTTCAGGAATTGATAAAGATATTCATTTACGAATTGATTTGAATGTATAACAAATCATTCTATAATAAGAATACAAATTTTCGCTGAGAATAATAAGAATTTGTGACTTATTGTTCATATAAAATAAAATAAAATAAAATAAAAATAGAACCCATAGTTTACTTCAAAATAAGTAAATTAAATTAAAGAATCGCTGATCATTTTGATAACAATTAATTATGCCGCCATCCTTCTGTCGATAATTAAATACCAAACGTAATTTGACACGCAAAAACTGAAAACATATTTTATAAAAATATTGGACTTTTTAAATATTATTAATTTAGTGCAATATATAACGCAGAGTAAAGACGATACTTAACTTAGTTCTACATGTACAATTGTAAACCAGGTAGCCGCAATATTACAACAAATCAATAACAATTAAAACAACAGTGCTCTTGAATTTTCTGAACCCGCATGACGATTTTTAGTAGCTTGTGTAAATAAACGATATTTGATAGCTTCTACTCCAATAATAACAATTAAGAACGTTACATTGATCGGGTCGAATCTTAAATACGCTCCAAATATTTCTCCGTTATCACACCTTTGTCATAAAAACTTAATAAGTAAATTTTTGAGGTAATTAAATTTTTTTGATAGGGTCATTTAGGGGGCAACGGTGGTTGGAGGTGTGGATTAGGGGAACATCCGAATTTTTTGTGTGGACTTAACTACCCCAAAAATTTAGTTTTTAAGGTTTTACGATTTAGGTGAGATGTCTACCCCACGGTCTTTCTCGGTGTGACCCTGTATAGACTTTTGAAATTTCGCCTAGAAATGTCTTAAAGCAAATGTCACCTAGCAGGTGAAACATTTTAAATTTATCTCATTTCCTTTTTTTGCACGCTGATATAAAATATTAATACGTAAGTTTTTTTATGCTGACGGAAAAGTGTTTCAGTCATGCTCCTCCCAACACATTGGAAACGACCGTATTAAATCCTAAAATAGACGTCTTAACAAAAGTATGCAGTCGCTTCTATTTTCTTTTATTTAAAAAATTTCTCAGTATTTGTTTCTAGAATATTGTTTGTTTAGTTGTAGCAAATGATAATTGTTTCTACTTTTTATTTTATACTTCTCAAACAAAAAATATTTACAAAAATCTTTTGTTAAAAATTCAAATAAACAATACGCGAGCATTTACTCACTATTCTTTTATAATAATTTTTTTTACTTATTTTTCGCTGGCCAGGATGTTCTACATTTTATTTAAGTAAAAATAATTTTTATGATGTCGGCGATGATGATGGCAACATTCATTGTATAGCAGGCTTATTATCAGGCTCTTTTTCACTATTTTTAATTCAACTACAACTGGAGTACTTTTACTAATCAACACTTAAAGGAAATGAAAGCATATTCAGGTATAAAAAAAAAATAGAAAAAAGGGAAAATATGTTAAACAACAAAATAACAGGGACAACAACATTGTGAAACTAAAAACCGCCAATTGTTTCCGTTTCCTTTGGTAACGAAACAAAAATATATTTTTTTCTAACAATAGAAACATGTTTTAGCCTGGTGAGTTGTTAAACAAATAAAAATTATATAAAAACACTAAAAATGGAAGGGATATTACAACAAAAATGTAGACTCTTTTGAATATAAAATATTTTTAGAAATAAAACAAATTTTAATAGACAAGTGGCAGCTTTTAAATTTAAAACCTGTCTTGAGAGCACCATATTTAAAAGAATTTTAAAGATATTTTCTATATATAAAATCAATTAAATTTTCTTATCCAAAAATTTATTTGCGATAACTTCTCCCTCAAATTCTGATCGAAAAAATATCTTAAATTATTCAATTTTCGATTCTGCCAAATAGGCGTAAGCATCGACGGCAACATCCGCGACAATTTAAAGCCACCATCACTTTTAAACAACATCAACATTAATTTTATCTTCCCATCCCAAAAAAATGAGACAATTTTATAGGAACAATTTTTTCTAATTCGAAAGTGAAAAATAAATGTGTATTTTGAACTTATCAGAAAGTGAATAACTTATAACAATATCCAGACTATTGATTAATAGTCTGGATATTGTTAATTAATCATCCTATTGATTAATGTTACTTTAAGTAACCAAAGTATTATTACATTTTTGTTGATAAAAAATATTGTTTTATTTATAAAAAAAATTGATTTAAAAAAAAGCAGCCCATTCGAACACGCGTTGGTGTTGGCACATTTTGTATCGATCCTGTCGACTCAAATTCTTATGTTGTCCGAAATGATCAAGAAATTTACGAAATGCAATTTTTGTTTAACTTTAACAGAACCTTTTTCATAATGGAATTAACTATTTTAATGCGATTTTCGAGCGAAATTGAATTAATTTTAACAATTGCCAATGAATCTACTACGAATACGTCAAAAAAAAACTTAATATCAAAACTATCACGTTGTTGGCGTGAAAACCTTTATATTTATTTTTATAAAATAAATTGATAAATATAAATTATTAATAATTGTTTGTGTCGTAAGCGACTTTTCCTGAATGAAAAGTCATTTCTTTTGCCCTTATCAAAAATGACATGAAAAACTAGATTCTTAACATCAAGAACATGACTTCGGATTCACTGAAAAAACGTCTAGAAAGAGAAGCATATGTGAAAATTATCAGAAAAGGTCGAGAATTGCACTACTCTCGTATCACACATACACGTGCAATTTTTGATTGCAATTGAAGAAGTAGAGCTATTGCTCAGACCATAACTTATCTTACAAATTTTTGTTGATACATTGTGCCGGAACTAGAAAATTTGGCTATGGGAAGGAGGATAGAGGGAGTAGTGTTTGTGGACGTTCGATTTGATCCTCCTCAAGTAAAAATTGGCAGGAAAAACCTCTGCAGGAAGTTTGTTCCACATACGAACCGTTCGACTAAAGAACGAATTCTCTTTGTAATGCGTGGTGCGTTTCACTGGAAACTCAACCACAAAAGAATGCACCCTGTGTGAAAAGCGGGTAGCTCGCAAAAATAAACGGGTTTCGTGCACAAGCTCCGTTATGTAACCAGAACACATTCCGTTGTAGTATCGGTAAAAGAGTGAAACACATACCACGTTGCGTCGATGCAATAGAGTTGGTTACCATGCTATCTCCGATGAGCTTTTTCGATCTCTCTTTTAAGCATCGGCCCATACATGACAGTTGTATTGCATCTGCGGTCGCATGTAGGTGATGTATATAGTGAGGAGACCAGTTGGGGTAAAGTTGCATCGTCTTAAAAACCAGAAGCACTTGAATTCTTCTTTTGAGACGTGAAAAATGTGGTCAGTCCATCGAATATCGCACTGTATTTTTATGCCAAGAACATCAAGAGATTCTGATTCCCTATGTTAACCCTGTTCGCGAGGCCCCATTCAGAGATTGACGCAAGATCACTTCTGAATGACTCATTAATTACTCGCTATCGCGGAGGATAGCAGGACGAGAGTAGGGTTCGACATTTGACATAGAAGGAAGAGAGTAGAAGATATAACAGAGCCTTGCGGTACCCCTGAATTCGCCCTGAACTTGTTTGATGAGACCCCATCTATAAAAACTCGTATAGTGCGGTCTCTGAGAAGCTCGCTATAAACCTAGAGAAATCATCACCGACACCAAAAACAGTCAGTTTTAACAGAAATGCATCATGCCACACTCTATCAAATTCTTTTGAGATATCTGGAGCCACCACCTTACTCTCGCCGAAATGGTAAATGAAATTACACCATTTTACTGTTAACAGAGCCAACAGGTCTCTCGTAGAGCGTGCTCTACGAAAACCATACTGCCGGTCGTTAAGTAAGGTGTTGGTCTCCAGATACCTTACCAGGTGGACATTGGTCATACTTTCCATGAATTTAAAATCGCTGAACAGATTGCATTTGGGCGGTAATTTTAGGAGTTTTGCGCCTCTCGTTTCTTAGGGATCGGCTAGCGCTACCGTCGAAAAGCACGAAAAGCCAAAAGGTTAGCCTTATTAACAGGTTCAGTGAACTAGCTTTATCCTTAAGAACTTTAGCACGAGGGCGCTGCTCGTATAAAGTTTTTTCACGCCTTAGCACTCTGGCAAACGAAGACCTCGCTTGTTTGCGCAGCGTATCAGTATTTGTGTTTTTATTATTTCGCCAGATACTGAATGCTTCCTCTCTGGATCTGATTGCCTCGGCTTAACCGAAATTTTTTGAATGGGATAAATTATCTCATTCCCAGCAAAATTATATTTCCAACCATTTCTGCCATAACATCGACATAATTGTTTAGGAATCAAAGTTTCCAGTTGAAAATTCGACAGAGTTCGTTGAGCTCTGCCCAACGAGCTTTTTCGTATTTTAAACATATTTTAAACGTTTCGTGGCTGTGGGTGAAACGTTCCGAACTGCTGAGAATGAAAAAGAAGCGTAGATGGTAAGCTTAATTGCATATATTGAAATTAGCAGTTAGTGAATTTGAATTGATTTACATATATTACCGTCTCACGTATCTGTTTCTCTTTTTTATTCTTTTCTTCTGCTAATTTCAATTTCCTCTTTTTAATTTTTCAATACTTTTTTATAAAAGTTATTCACATCACTTATGCCATGTTTTACCAACGACGTTGAAGTTTTTATGTCCGGCAAAATGCCTGCCTGTTACTCACTTGTAGCAAATTGTAATGGTCTTTGAAGGTTTTGGTAAGATTTTGCTTTCGGCTGAAACGTTCACGGTTTTCATCCCGCAAATTTTCCATATACTGTTTTAAAGGTTCATGCGGATTTGACAAACCCATGTCAAGAGGATCAACTGTATTCTTCGCCAGTTATTGTTCGAACCCCTAAAAAACAGGGTTTAATGAATATAATCTGTTAACGCATTCGGTTTGCAGTTGCTATACACTCAGTTTTGTTGGCAACCAATTTCCTTTTCACTTTACATTTTAAGTCACTGCAATGCAAGAATATTTTGTTTTAAATCACTTTGGTAAACTCGTTGCAGTCCGTCTTATATATTTTCCATAAGTGCGGGGTGGAGCTTGTGCTTTTTCGATTTCGTAGTCCCGAGTTAACTACCAGGGAAACGGTTTTTTCAACAACTTTATAATTACTTCTTCTGTGCTTCGCATAAGAAAAGATTCATAAAGTATCTCTTGTCATATTTTGTAAACAATGATTTGGCCCCAATTCTGGGATTTTAATTCCTAAATGAATTTAATAAAACTTTACTCCAACTGTTAAGTGGTTAACAGAGTTCTGTTAACTACATACTAGAATTCGTACAATTTTTTGGTTTGTGCAACTTGAAATTTTATTTTCTAGGCCTATCTATAACGACGATGAGAGAAAAAAGGGAGAAGCCTCAAAAAATGTGATTTTTAAGATGTTTTGGACTAAAAAAAATACACATGAAATCAATGTATGAAATCTTTATTTGATTCGAGACAATGATCTATACAGTTCAACGTTGAAATATTATTTCATGTAAATGTGACCGCATCAAATGGTTTATACGCTGGGTTAAATTTTGGTATACTTTCTCCCATATATCGGCCGGTGTCTCATGAATAAATTATTGATTGACAACCAGTCAGTCGGGGTTGTCCTCATAGACGTAATTGATAACATAGGCCCACAACCCGTGTGGGGTAGAATCGGTGGCACTGACCATCGGTGATGACTGACCATCACAAGCCACAAAAGACGGGCGAGGCCTCCGATTCTTTCCACCCAAAATATGAAATGGAGTGATCTGAAGTAGACAAGATGGTCGAGGAAGTAAGTGCTAGCGTAGCCAAACTCACCTCGAAAAGGAGGAATCTTTGAGGCGCACAACGGCGAAAAGCGGCCAAACTGAGACGGAGGAATCGGCGGGATGCTACAAAGCAAGGCGAAGCCTCTACACCCATCTCCACAGAGAGGGGAAAGAGAATTCACTCTCCGGAGGAGCAGAACACTGCTGACCACCGACAAAAATTTTAGATAAAAAGCTCCCCGCAGGGAGGGGTCTAGCGGACGGTGGGTCCATATTTGTTCGGGACGTAATGTTTCTGCAACTGGAGTCTGACACTTGTGTGGAGATATTACGAGACCCAATAAACAGCATTAAGGCACCATGGTGTAAGACTCTCGCTTGTGAAGAAGACGGAAATCCAAGCCCTTGTAAAGGTATCCTTTCATATAAAAGGATGGGGTGGAAGTCTGAAGACCAAGGCCATAACAAATATTATTAGCAAAAAAATAAAGGCCTCGAGGCGAGCAAGTGGGAAATCTTCCACCGTGAGGAGGCAGATGAGGGCACCTTGATCGTGGTGGTTCTGGACAAAGCGTCCATGAGTTACCTCGAGGAATGACATGGATGCGCCATCGGAGTAAGACGGCGACCCAAGTCCTGATGGAGCAAGTACCAAACACGTTGGGCTCATACAGGAACCATGAACAATTAAGAACATTGTTTCTGGCTTGAACGACTGTAATTATCAACTTTTTTATGCAAAAACCGGGAGACGCCACAACTTTATTAATTGGCAGTCGAAACATGATGGCTTCAGTGTATCTATCCTCGGATACCCCGACACTTCCACCGACGTCGGAATTGGGGTGCATCATATCTTCCGCCAGGAGTAAAGGTAGGAATAGTTTAATAGGCTGTAATGCCAACTCGCATCATCTCTCTTAGGGTAGCACTAATTGCAACAATAGAGGTGATGCCTTATTTAAATATTTAATTACAAATAACCTCTTCACAGTAAATACTGGGAATAAACCAACTTTTATTAACAGAATTAGGGAAGATGAAATAAGCGATTGGCACGTGTTGGAATCGCATTCCTTCTCGGATCATCGCTATATTTTCATGACATTAGACCATCCTGATCCAAACCCCATAACATTCAGAAATAGAGCCAATACGGACTGGTCAAGATTTAGGTCTAGTTTACAAAACAAGCTCGAGAACTATCGACCACCAGTAGATACTGTAGGGCGCATAGATTCAGATATAGATAGACTAATTATCGATATTAGGGAATCCTTTGAGGACAGTTATCCACTCCGGAATAGGCGAAACCCAAAAAAAAAACCTGGATGATGGGACATCTTGTAAATCCCAGGAAAGAAAGCAGAAGACTCTTTAACAGGGCCCGTAGGAAGGTACTAGATATATACTGGGAAGAATATAAAAGGAAGCTTAACATAAACAATAAAAGGATAAGGGACGCCAAACGCGAATCCAGGAAACTCTCTGTGAACAGGTAGACAGCGTTAGTGAAGCTTCCAAAATCAAGAAACTTCTGTCGAAAACCCATACTCAACCTGAGACACTTGTCAACTCGGATGGCAGGAGGGCAGAGAGGATGGAGGAGTTATTAGGATTTATTATAAGGCGCACTTCCGAACAGAACCGGGCAGCTATCCAGAAGTGATATACCCCCCAGGTGCGCCTGATGGCATTTTCCCGGCTCTTCTTCAGAAAAGTATAGACCTAATAGAGGATAGGTTGGCTAATATCTTCACAATCTGTCTTACTAATGCATACACTCCCCTGACATGGAGAGAAGCTAAAGTTCTCTTTATTCGAAAACCAGGCAAGGAAAGTTACAGACCGATTTTGACTTGGACCAAGGAAGACTCACCGGTTTTCCGAAATAAAGCAATACAAATGAGTAAAAAAGTCAAATACCAAAGGTAATCAAGGCCCAAAGAGTAGGGCCCATTTGCAGGAGAGCAATCGGGTCCAAATGGGGAATGAGCCCTAAGATGGCACACTGGCTCTATACAAGTGTGGTAAGACCAAATGTGATGTACGCCTCGTTAGTATGCTGGACATTCTTAGGAAGGAAGGTTAATATCAAACATCCTCAAAATATACAAAGACAGTGCTGTATCGGCATCTGTGGCGCAATAAAAACCACATCAACTAAGCCGATGGAAAATATTCTATCAATACTTCTTATTGATGTACAAGTTAAATACGAAGCACCCCTGGCTGCTACAAGATTGATGGTAATGGGTGAATGGTTGACAAGGTTGACCAAACACCAAAGTATAATACATGTCGTACCCAAGAACAACGCTCGCACGGTTGCGTGCGATAGGATCCTAATTAGATATCAGAAGGTATGGAATGGGAAGATGTAATTACGACGAACCCCATAACTATCTATACGAACTATAACTATACGAACGGGTCGAAGATTGGTAACCGATCGGGTGGAGGATTCTATGACATTGGTCGTAACTTTCGTAAATACTTCCACCTGCCAGATCATAATACAGTATTTCAGACTGAGATCGCGGGTATTACGGAAGGAATAAAATGGTTGAAGGAGATTGATAACATACTACCGTTTCGTATGTTCAAGGATAGTAGGAAAGTCATCGAGGCCCTAGATGATATGAGATAAACTCATACTTGCATTGTGGAAGTATCGAGATAATATGGATTCCAGGACATCGAGGAATACCTGGAAATATTGAGGCAGATAGGCAAGCGAAGATGGGAGCATTAATGACAAACATCACACTAGAAAATCCTAAGCTATTTAAGGTTTTTAAAAACGAACTAAGGCGGTGGGCTCTAGAATTGCATTCAAGGGATTGGCAGCACTCTGCCGTTGGTAGAGTGACGAGAATTCTATGGGGAGACCCAGATGGTAACAAGACAAAGGAAATCCTAAGATTAAGTAGGCCAGCACTATGGAGATTGGTTAATTTAATAACGGTACATACGGAGTTGATAACGATATCCTGGTACGCATGGGTATTGTTAACGGTATAATATGCAGGGCCTGTCAGGTGCTACTGTCCAGCTTTTAGTCAAGTCAGCAGACAAATATTTAATTAGGAGATTATAGGGGTTCTAATTGGAGAGACTTAAGAAAATACATTGGGGAAACGGTTCTTGACGTAATTAAATTCAAAGGTTTCTGTGGTTTTTAATGGAGGCTCCCTATAACGTAGTGGGAACTCTTGATAACAGAGCGCACAATAGGCCTATGAGTCCTAACTGTAATCCTGGACGAATTTGAACAGATCTTGCTTACGCAAGAACCAATCTAAATGTATTAAATCGCACGATTTAGGCAGCCAATTAACCAGTGAATTTTTTGGGATGATTTAGCAGCTCTGGCAATGCGTGCGTGATCGTGAGTGCCTTGAATCTTACCGTGGGTGAGCGTGCGTGAAATAAATTTGAGTTTCGTGATCGTGCGTTATCCTGAGTTTAATTTTATTCACGCACACATCTCTGCACGAAAGCAGCTGAGCTGTCGAAACAGTGTTGTTATTCTTTTAGATGCCTTCACATCCAATACCGCAATTCAAGCAGAAATCAGCAGGAATTTTGATAATTACGTTCTATAATCTGCAAGCGTTGTTATATTCTAAACCAAACAACATATGTTTAACAATAACAAAAAAAACTATTTAAAAAAAATCTGGCTTTAGGAAGAATGATAGAGTAGTGATATTTGATTTGAACTTTCGAAACTTGTAAGCGGCGGGCAAGACTTCTACAAGTCATTTGTTCTACACTCCTACTGTTCGGTCAAAAAACAAATTCTATTTTTAATTCGCAGTGCAATTCTTCGGCACAGCCGCCACAGATGGATGTACTCTTCCTAAAAACCGTATCATGCGTAAACATGAACGGGTTTCGGAAACAAGATCATTGACTTCATTACATCACATCGCGTAATACTATCGACAGAACACAGAAACGTGCCATAGGATGCGACGATACCCAAGTAGACCATTAGCGTCGACTGCTATGAGCTTCTTTGCCATCTACTGTACAAGGTTCATACAAGACAGTTATATTTATTTTTCGGCCACATGTAACTTCTATAAGAAATAAAAAGATCACATGGGGTGAAGTGTCTCTTACACTACCTTAAGAAATATGTGGTCGCGCCACTTGGCATCACATCGTTCATTCATGACTGGAACATCCACAGCCCCAGATACTTTAACACCTACACCCACAGAAACAGATGAGGCAGCATGGTTATATCTACATTCGTCCGTGCGTAAGCATACAATGCTGCGTCTTAAGCACACTAAAATCGGCCCTATTCGCTTAACTCCATTCAGATATTGGGCAATAAATTAGTATTTTGTAAGACAAATTTAAATTCAGGGGATGTTTTGAACATCTCTCGTATACAATATATGTTAACTATCGTTAACAAACAAGAAAAGTTGTAAAAAGCATGAAAAAATATGTAAAACTTTCAGTTATTAACAAGCAGAAAAAAATATATTGTAACAAAAGAAAGCTTCAAAACGTATGGTGTGAAATATAATCACAATAAGCTGTAATAGTTACAAAACAGCAACACATCCCTACATACTCTCTTAAGATTACTAAACGCATGCAACAAATATTTACAAAAAGAATGCGAGCTGGAATGCATGTGTTCGTAGGAGTGAGTGATATTGATGATACGTTATTTATGGAAGTGTGTGAGCTGCAATAGTGCACATGGAAAAAATTTTTATAGCTTTTTCTCACACATGTACACACTTGTTAATTTATACGTGCATACACATGCACACGTACGTACATTTCCATATAACTGACATTAACGTGATGATGGCACTACTTTTGCCAGGCAGAGCAAGTTTTTTTTCTTGCATGCTCATCTTTTCTTACTTCTGCATCACAAATAGCAGAACGAATAGACAACAACAACAGCAACTGTTTCATAAATGTGTTGCAAATGACATATGTTATATCTGTTTGTATGCGATGTGTCTGAGTACATTATTATTTTCATCTCCATATACATTCTGCATGTACATTCTTGCAACGTTTTATAATATTTCATCTGCGTTTTTATCTCACGAAGTGTGTGAATAAATGAATTTATGTTTTAGTACCAGAAATAAAACAAAATTACATGTAAAAGAAAAAAATTAACAACAAATGAAGTAATATAATGTGAGTAATGCTACATAAAAAAAGTCCAACGAAGCTTATTTCGACAACCACCAAGCAAACTTTGTTAGTTTTATTTGAAAAACAAAAAAAAAAAGCTTATGCTTTTAAGAAATGGTATACAGTTTGCAAAAACGAAAGAAAACAGAAGGGGGGAAACCTGAAGAATTTTAAAAGTTTACTGTGGTATGGAACGAAAAGGATTTGTGCTGGCAAAACCAGGAGTAGGAGGTATTTTTTAAGTCATTCATACTCCGTTTTATTTCTCGCTATCATATTTAATTCAAATTTAATTGGTGCAGTATGGAGCATAATACTTTTATTCACCAAGAGGTTTGTTAAGCGAGTTTCCACATATTGGACATGCCACCATTTGGCAAAATGTAAGAAGACAAGTCCTGGGCAGACAAACTGACTATATGATGCCTATTCTCAGTTGCGATAAACCATTGATATATCGCTGACAAGGAAGATCGGTTGGTAGACTGTAATCCGGACCAACCAAGTTTCCGTCGTCACCTCCGCGTAACTTTAGCTTCCATTTTCTTTCACTTACACAGAATCGCAGGTGATATTTATCGCAGCCCAGGCTGCGAAATGATTTGATAGGCTGGTATCCGAGTCAAGGGAGCCAATTTTTAAAACTACAAATTGCAAACATATTTTAAAAATTGTAAACAAACAATAAATTTTTTAAAAAAAGCTATTGTTTTGTAAAGAATTGTAGTTCTGCGAAACGGGCCTATAGAAATTTTCGTAGAACTTAGCATCTCTGATACTGCTTGAAAGACACAAAGGTGCTGTTGGCTGAAGTAGTTAATATGCTACTATGAAGCCGAAAGTCGACTCCGTTCTTACTCATGAATACGGTAACTAATTAATCCGATCAGCATTAGTAGTTGGACTGTGTCATCGACGAAGGTCACTGAACTGAAAAAATTAGTCGGCGAAGTAAAAGGTTAAAATAGCTACAAAAAGTTCTGTATTTTCTTGTCATTTCTCATCAGTGCTATCTTATTCTTTTTAGTTCCGGCACAATGCACTGCAATGAAGAGGTCATCGTCTGTTCTGGTTTATGTTGCGCAGGCTTAGCCGCGAGTGATAAAATTCCTTCAGTAGAACTGTGAAGTGTAATTTCCACTGTGGATGCAATAGCAAAGTCGGTGTTATACTCACACCCTATTCAAGATCTTCGCCTGGTTATCCATAAAACTTAAGTGTTACTACTCAACCTCAGAAACATTCGAAGGGCGTTACAGAGTAATCCCTCGCGTTGTTGCTATTGCGGAGCACTGTTTAGTGGAACGTATATCCGATCGTTATTTCTTGTGATGGCTAATCAACAGATGCTTAGTAGAAGAAAAGAGTCACATTATCTCAACCTAGTCCTGCAGGAACGCAGGCTGAGTCAACGCAGGCTATCGCTTACTACCTGAAGAGGAGTTTATACGAAATGCACTACAGGGTAACCTTTTGAGTTTTGTGAAAAGTTGTTAGTGCTTCTCACAAACTGGAATATCTAAACTACTTACATTTCCCTTATTCTGCAACTCATTGTCTACGTCACGTCAACAATAGAGGACTCGTGTACTCCTTTTCTTCAGTAATTGAATACTTATATCTTTTGCTTTATTCAAACCTTTAGAAAGTAACCGTAAGCTGTCAGAAGTAATTAATTGTTGTCCATAAGGAGTAAGTAAGTGTCCTTGGCGTGACGTTGTCAAATAGTTACAGAATACGGGGGATTATTTTGTTTATTTGATATGCTTATCTTTGAAAGAAAAAATAAAGAAATATGATCGATTATAAATATTTAGTTATATAGGGTGGGCCATGTACCGCTTAAATTTGACCCACAATTATTTCGAATCTGGCAGTCATTTTATTCAGTCACAAAATTCAGCACTGGACGAAATAAATCGGTTTACGCTGGACTAACTTTGGGATTTGTTGGAAATTGATTTCCCAAACAAAGATAATTGGTCGAAGTGTCGTACAAAATTTGGTAGCAGAGAAAGTTCAGCAATGTCCGGTATACGCAAGTTTACTGCTAAACATCGTAAAACTGGTTTCATTGTTGATACGTCAAGACGTGATCGAGCTCGTACAGTGCATACACCCGAAAATATCGAAGCAGCAACATCAATTTTATACACAGTTTTTACATCGGATATGTCCCTAATAAAAAACGTTTTAGTTGCAACCTACGCTGATGATACGGCTGCTGACACAGACTCGGAATCACTATATCTTCAAAGAAAGTTTGATGAAATAGGAATTTGGTTAAATAAATGGAAGATAAAAGTCAACACTAAAAAATCCATGGAAGCCTGCACATCTATCACAGGCGTCCATGGAAAAGCCACATTAAAGCTATGAAGTAGCATCTTAACTTGAAATTCAAGGGGATATTTTGGTTACTCTCGAGAATAAGATAATTATATACAAACTAATGTTAAAACCAGTGTGGACATACGGTATACAGCTGTGGGGAACGGCCTGCAATTTTAGCATTGATATTCTACAGAGGTTTCAGTCGAAAACTGTTAATGCTCCATAGTTTGTATCAAACAAAACAATTCATGATGACTTATCGATTCCGGTGGTTAAAGAAGAACTTACAAAATATAGCGAAAATTACTTGGAGAGGCTGAGTAATCATTGTAACCCATTGGTAATAAGCTACTAGATGACACAAACGAAGTACGAAGTAGTTAGTACTTTTTAGCACTCGATTATTGTGCGACTGTTCAAAAAATTCGCTCTGTATTTTAAATAAGTAAGAATATCGCTTTTTTAATGCAACATAATTGCTCAAAACATACTTATAGATTTCATTCATCTTGTGCTATAACTCTGAAAACTTTTTTATATGTGCAGATGCTACCAAAGAGCACTTTTGTTTAAATGACTAAGATTTTTAATGTTGTGAGATATGACTATATTGCATTAAACGAAAGTTATAAATGTATGTGTCGGAGTATGCTTTTTAATCATGTGATAGAAATGTATTATGAAATATGTATAGAAATAAGTTTATTCTATGTATTAGCCATAATTCAGAAGTACTTTTCATACTTGGGGAAACAAATCTGTTTTATCAACAATATCCACAATAGTCGTTGTGAGGAATACAACACAAGAAAAGACAGAACGCATAAAGACGGAGACAAAACTATTATTAGTCTATAATACTTATGCGAATAAATGAATACAAAAGACGTGTGGAAGCTATTAAAGCCGATATTCCTAATAAAGAAAAAATGTTGTTAAAAGGTAAAGGCTAAGTCCCCGTTTACACTTGCAATTTTTGTTGCATCAATTTTTGAGTATTTAGTGAGGAAGAGCGAGAAGGGAATACGAATGGTATATATTCCTATTTCAGCGATCTCACACAAAATAAAAATTGCTGCAACAAAAGTTGCATAGGTTAAACCGGGACTAATTCAAGCAAAACCAAAAGGAAGAATCCTTATGGCAGTTATTGCAATTTCTGTCAAATTTGTTTTCTCCAATGCATAGATACAAAAATATTTACGTTTATAGGGCATTTTTTAAATAATATGGTATTAAATAAAAAAAATTATTATATTTTTACCCCGGTATTCATAAAAAACTTAAACGTATTTGAAATCTTTTTTAAGAAAATTTTGTATGAAAAAATTTTATTAAAATATATTTCAAACTCATTTTAAATTTTATGAATATCGGGGTAAATAAATAAAAACTAATTTTATTCTTATTATTAGAATTTAAACTTTATTTATTTATTTTAATTTTAACTGAAAGATTAGAAATCAATAATTAAAAAATGTCAATGCTCGCACTGGAAACTTAAATGACAATCAATAAACACACAGTAATTAAATAAGTCAAATGACGCGAGCAAACAGAGCCCTATACCGACAAAATCTAATTCTCATAAGAAAAAAAATACATTTTATATAGGTAAAACACACCATCATAAAACTGCGCGTATTCGTAGAAATTTTTCGATGTTATTTTTTATAAACCATCAGTGAAAGTAGACTTTTCCAACGAATGTACTCGTTTGAAAATCGGTTGAGTTATTCTCGAGTTATAAAATCACGAACATAGGACAACTTATTTTTATATATATAGATGATAGATAGAATAGATTAGTACTAAAATATTGAAATAATAAAAGTTTAATAGAATTACAACTTAAAAATTATTATTGTATAATTTTTTCCTTCCTATTCATATAAAACAATTCCATATTTTCCAAAATATCGTACAAAAATGTTTAATGTGGATTTATTTAAAAATCTCTCCACAGATTATTAAAGTTTTTTAATTTTTCTCATCTATGAACATTGTAAACTCAGAATCTCTATTAATTTTCTAGTTTTAAGACCTTTTTATTTAATTTTAGTTAAGGCGCACCTTGTATTGGCGCAATGCCGCTCAAGATAACATAACCCACGCATTCTTTTGCACAATAAAATACGATATCGCCATGTGCACTGCTAACATAGACACGTCTTTCACGTCCATTCCATGTTTTGGTTTTTTAACACTTTAAGTATCGTCTATGGTTAACTGCGCACTTTAAGCCCTTTTCCAGATAAAGAAAGAAAATGCCCTGAATTATCTAACTGACACATGTAACAACAGACAGGAATCCGAAAAAATTTCTAAAACAAGGAAATATAAAGGAGAAAAAACATTATCATATCAGACAGTCAAAGGGACTAAGAAGAATAGAAGAAGAGCCAACAACAAAAACATGTATAAAATAATCATTTTATGGAATTTCATATAAAACCTCAGTACTTGGCAGAACAAATGTCACGAACAAGTTATATTTGCTTTTGAGGTATACAAAAATGCATGCTTACCCTGAAGGAAAGCTGGGGACAAGTATCTCCAACTCACCACTTTTGTCTACTATTTTGGTGGCTTCATGTTTATATGTGCCTTTAATGCAGTGATGTGCAATAACACATACATAAACAGTAGCGCTTGTGTGTGGCGCAGAGAAAAACCTCATCTTACTTTTAACAGTTTAACAGTTTTGTTTTTTTCTTGCTTTCCAATAACGCGTTATAGGGCAAGAGAAGCTTGACCATCTATGCTTTTATGAGAAAGATATTTAAAACAAGTAAAAACGTCATATTCAACTGAGTCGAATCTTAAATACCCTCCAAATATTTAGTAAGTAAATTTAATATGTTTAACTTGGTGAGACAGAGTTCCTTTATATAATATCCTAGGTCAACGCCCATTAAAGTGGGAGGGGTTCAAAAATAGACAATATCATGTTTTCCACAGACGAACGTATGGACATTGCTAGACCGTCTTAGACTTCATCACTGATCAAGAATATATATACCCTATGGGGTCCAATTCTCTTTGGAGGGTATTAAAACTGTATTTTGGCGGGGTCGCTCTGGCAAGGGCTGTTGGGGAGACATTTCACCTTTGCCATAAAACTCTAAAAATAAATGTTTGGGATAACTATATACAAAGTTTAAAAAAAAAATTTTGATAGGGTCATTTAGCGGGCAAAGCGGGAGGAGGCGGCAGGGCAGAGTAGTACCAGATTACGTCTCAACTTCGTCATTAAGGCTTAAAAATGTTTTTTTAAAGGAATAACGGCCACTAAAGGGCGGGACACCACAAATAACTTTTTTTATTTTATGGCTCCGCGTTAGCGTTGGATCTTCTTCAATATAAATATATATCAATTGCTTAACAAAGTTACGAAAAAACTTTAAAAATTATGTTGTTTTTTAGAGGTTGGTTTAGTTCTTCTTAGGGGAACTTTTTCCCCTCTTACGCGATTTAGCCCATCTCCAAGATATATTTATAAATTTCAAGAGTCTAGCTCTTTTCGTTTGGACTGAATCGTGATGTTCACAGATGGATCGACGGACGGACATACTCAGATCGTCTTTCATCACTGTTCAAGAATATATATACTTTATGGGGTTACAGATGGATATTTTACTGCGTTACAAACGGAATGACAAAGTGAATATACCCTCTATATTCTTTTTTGGAGGGTATAAAAACAACTGATATGAATTAGTGGCTTTTAGTCAATGATTCTTTTTTAAATATAACTTTCAAACTTTTTTTTAACTTTTTAAGTATAACTTTAGTTAACGATATTTACTTCCGAAAAGTGCCAAAAGTGTAGACCAGAATTACTAAAAAGTACTAGTGAATCACTGGTTATAATGTCTACAAATGATCCCAAAAGAACTACCTTGTTAACCCAATCAATTAGTAGTGGATTTTCAATGACACGTTAAATGCCTATACTAAATATTATTATCGGGAGTTTTATAATTCCCTAGTACTGGTGACTGTGTCAAAAGCAAGTCAGTACACATTCGCTATTGGCATTTCCTACAGGGTACACAAGTACACACATACTAATATCATTAAAGGAAAAATACAAACGAGTTGCCGTTTATGTTACCCCGGAAAAATTAAAAAATTTACCAATTTCTGGTAAAACAGCTTAAGAACGTATTACAATTTGTGGCGAAAATACGAAAATTACAAACCTTTCCTTTTCTTTACTTTGTATTGTGCTTGCTTGCATTGACAAAAAAAGGTTTATGAAATCATGAAAATTAAATGTAGAAAATTACTTTTTGTTGAGATCTGAATTATGTTTTCGTTTATCGAAATATAAATATATTGGAAATTATTGGGGTTTCGTTTTCAGTTAGTTCCTTGTTATATCTTGAACATAAGCTGAACTATGAAATTAAATCTTAATTATTAAGCCAAGAGTATTTACTAGGCTATAATTTTTTGTTTTTATTTAAAAATCTATATTAAATTTGAAATATTTATTAAGAGTAGAATATTTGGAATATTTTTATAATTATTAAATTAGCAGAACGGATCAGTACTGATTTCGAGGCCGCTATGACATCCAATTAGCGTTTTTTTAATTTCCTAGTTTTGACGGAGCTACTATTAATTTTTTATTTTTTATTCATTTTTTTTTTTTTGTTATTACGAATCAGCTGTCGGGCTGACTTCTACACATGCAGTGCATTGCACCGGAACTAGCAAGGAGGGGATAGTGTTGAGGAAGAAAGATGAGAAGATACAGAAATTTTCGTAGCTATTTGAACATTTTACTTCGCCGGCTAATTTTTTGGTACAGTTCCGCCGAAGGAGGGTTCTGTTACTCTTCTCAGTGGTACATTAGAGTGTCAATCGCTGCTAGACAACAACTAACACAACCATGCGCTTATGCTGATAGGAAGAGTTCGACACAATGTTCATGACTGAGCGGAGTAAACTAATGAGATATTAATTTTTAAAAGTAGTAATAATTTTTTAATGAAATATTTTCAAATTTATAAAAACCTCAAGTTAAAATATTCATAACTAGAATTCATTTTCAAGTTAACTCACTTTTGGTCATTACGAAATTCCCCAACCATGATGATAAAATTTTTTTTTATTATTTATTATTAATTAATAACAAACAAGAATATTTTGTTAAACATGAATATGCGTTTTATTAGTCGAACTTTTTGATTTTAAATATTAATCTAAAAACCTTTATAAAAATTAATATCGTTCATGTTCTTGACCGAGTTTATGCGGTATTAAAAGTTTAAAATGCCCAAATGCCCGAAATGTGAGCTCTCTGGTCTGTCTTGGCGAAGCGCAAGTTAAACATTCAATTTCGGCCCACTTGTTTTGAAGACTTCTGGGCCTATGTCACAAATAATACATATGAAGAATATGGGTTTCTAAATTTTTGCCTCGCTGGTTTATCAGCAGATATCAATGATTTCACTTGGCGCCACATATGCACTTTAACATATTCATGATTACGATCGTGTTATGGCATGTAAAAGGATCGAAGGCACCCATATTTTCAAATCAAAAATCATTGATCATGGTGCAGTAACATTAACCAATTAACTGATGTTTCATCAACAGTTCTATTAATTTGAAATTGACAATTTTCAATAATTCGGGTAATTTCAGTTGACTAATCCACGGAACAAAATTTTACATACATATATCTTTTTAAGTATCTCAGCACATGTTTTGTGTGTAGAATTACTTGTTTTTTCTCAAACAAATAAATTAAAGTTTTGCGAAAACCTTAAAACTTTTAAACGGGGCTATTAAAACGTCTAGAGCAGATTGCCTAATGGATCTTTATTAAATTGCTTTCTAGTAATCTTATTAAAGAAAGAAGTTCTATATAACGATCTATCAATCTCGTTTCAAATTTGAAATATACTTTTATTATTCCTAAAGTTAGAAATACCCGCAATAACTTTTTTTAAATTGTTCGGTGCTAAGCCCTGCCGGATTAACTCTGATAATATGACAATAAACGAAACCGTCGAGTCTAAAACAAACTCTTAGATGCGGTAAAAACTTAAAACAATATGGCTACGGTTGACTCTAAGTACCATTCCTGCAGCTTCCCCTTAATTTTAGTCTCAAGGCCATCATAATGTGATTTGATATCCTATTCTATGCTATTTAAGTCTTTCAACTCGAAAATCTTATTAAAGTATAATAGAATTATTGTAAATGAAATTTATTTGTTGGTGGTCAAGCAATGTCTATATGCATTTCATTGGTGATTTCATATAACAACAGTTTTGAAAAGTTAAAAACCTCTTATCTTATGTATATACTTCTGAAAGCCATCTGAGAATTCACAATTTATAAATTACAAACTATTTTAAACAAGTAAAAACGTCATATTCGACCGGGTCGAATCTTAAATACCCCCCAAATATTTAGTAAGTGAATTTAAAATATTCAACTTGCTGGGACAGAGTTCCTTTATATAATATCGTACGTCAACGCTCACTAAAGAGGGTGGGGTTCAAAAATATACAATATCATGTTTTCCACAGACGAACGTATGGGCATTGCTAGACCGTCTTAGACTTCATCACTGATCAAGAATGTATTTACTTCATGGGGTCCAATTCTCGTTGGAGGGTATAAAAACTGTATTTTGGCGGGGTCGCTCTGGCAAGCGCTGTGGGGGAAACATTTCACCTAAAACTCTAAAAATAAATGCTTGGGATAATTATATACAAAATTAAAATTTCTTTTTTTTTTGATAGGGTCATTTAGAGGGCAAAGGGGAAGAGGGGGTAGAGCAGAAACAGGTATACATAAAACTCTAAAAATAAATGCTGGGGATGATTATATACAAAATTTAAAAAAATATATTTTTTTTGGTAGGGTCATTTAGGGGGCAAAGGAAGAGGAAGGGGTAGGGCAGAAATCGGCAGTCATAAAACTCTAAAGATAAATGCTTGGGATGATTATATACAAAATTTAAAAATTTTTTTTTTTTTTTTGGGAGGGTCATTTATGGGGCGAAGGGGAAGGAGAGGGTAGGGCAGAGTAGTACCAGGTTTCGTCTCAGCTTCGTCATTAAAGCTTAAAAATGTTATTTTTAAGGAATGTAGGCTAAAGTAAAACAATTTTTTTAATTTTTATGCTATTTTTGCCTATAATAACGCCCACTAAAGTGGGCGGGGTCAAAAAATATTTTTATTTTATTTTATGGCTCCAAGTTTAAGGCGTTGGACCGTATTTGACATAAAAATATATCATTTGCTTAACAAAATAACCAAAAAACTTTAAAAATTATGTTGTTTTTTCTGGGTTGGTTTAGTTTTTCTTAGGGGAACTTTTTTCCCTCTTGCCCGATTTAGCCCATCTTCGAACTTAACTGCTCTAAGCTTCAAAATATATTTATGCCAAATTTCAAGAGTCTAGCTCTTTTCGTTTGGACTGAATCGTGATTTCCACAGACGGACGGACGGACGGACATGCTCAGTTCGTCTTAGGTTTCATCACTGATCAAGAATATATATACTTTATGGGGTCTGAGATGGATATTTCGATGCGTTACAAACGGAATGACAAAGTGAATATACCCTCCAAATCTTTTTTTGGAGGGTATAAAAATCGCAACAGAATAAGCATAGTAGGCCTTGAAACTCATACAAAACTAAACCAACAAATAAATTATATTCGATATGAATCTATCTTATTTTTCTACACCTTTATACAATCAGAAATCCATTGGATAACAAGAAAAGTATTTATAAGGCAAAATGAAAAACAAAATCTAAATCAAACTGTTATGAAATTTTTATTTAAAATAGTATTGTGACAACAATATGTCAAATAAAAATTTCATAATAGAATTATTTTAATTTTTAAAACCACTCTAATTTTTTAATTGAAAGAGAGATTGATTAGCTGAAATGCATCGAGAACACTAATTGATCGGATATACAACATAGGAGTTTTTTTTAAATAATTTTATTGAATTTGTTTGTTCAAAATATCTCACGAACGCATCAATGGTAAAGCCTTTTATTCCATAAAACCGCATTTAAAAAAATTGTTTTTGAGATTTCTCGAAATCTAAAGGTACAATTCGGTATCAATTCACAGGAAGTCTATATTTGATAGAACTCTTTAAAACGCTTTTAGCGTGATCGATTTCGTAAAGCCATCCAAACGTTATAAGCAGTTCTCATACTTACACATACACACACACATACATCTATACATAGTGACACCTTCTCTGTAGTAGTCAGGGAGGTTTGTAGAACGTCGAGATATGGTGACTACTCGATTTTTTAAAAACGGTGTAAAACCAATTTGTTTCCGATACGTTAAATTTTCTTAGGAGAAAACTTAAAATTAGAACAGGAAATAATGCCATAACGCAATGTTTGACATGTTTAAAGAAATACCGAATAGGGGCTTAGAAATCGGATATGTTCTCTTATTGATTGCTTTCGCTTTCACCAATATCAGCAATATCTTGAGGGAGTCTGTTTAAACTATCTAGTGAAAGATTATCGCTTAAAAAATTGAAATCAAAGCCCGATTGATTGTATACCCTCGTTACTTAAAAGTAGGATGTTGTCGAACGTATTGAAGGGTTGTTATTATTAGTACGTTGTTTTCTCCTACCAGTTTCACAAAATCCTACTTTTAACTAACAAGAAGTTGTAATAATAGTCCTTAATCCTAAACTAGTACGTTTAGTAAATCAGATAATAACACACGCCTGAATAAGAAGGAGAAAATGCAGGAACTCTCAAGTTCACTGCTCGTTACATTCTACTAAATGGTTGTCAAAGTTGCTAAGCTTTTAATCGACACTAAACAAATTATTTATCTTGCAGTTAATGTAATAAAATTCGAGATATTTACAAAACTGTCAAGAAAAATTAAACAAATATTTGGCAACCCTGCCTCAATGTAATACAAATAGTTGTTATCTTTCGTCTGCAACAAAAGTCTCCTACAGTCTTTTCATTGTAAATATATACGTACGAATGTAAATATGACTGCAAGTGTATGAGAAGTGTGTGGCAGACTATTTACGCCATATTTATGTTTGCTTCTGTCGTAGCTGTTGTTGCTGCTGTAGCAATTATTGCTTTGGAGCACGGCGGACAAAAGTGTGTGTGTGTGTGTGTGTAGAGCATACAGATGTTTGTTTAACGTTAAATTATGTCGTAACGTTGGCAACATTAACATTTTTGTGTCCTTTATAAACATAAAGTCTGTATTGTTGTGTGCGAAATTGTATTATGGTTGTTGTAAAAGTACCTGTTCTATGGGTCTGTAGTTTATTTTATTTCCAAAATACAATTTTCTCAAATATCATAAAACACAAAGAGTCTGTCTCTTCATACGACGCACGTGTAATCTACGTGTGTGTCCTTCCAATGTGGCTTTTTATACTCACACATAATTGCTGGGAACCAGGCTTGTGTAATATTTTGACTCACAGAACTACCAGTGCGTGTGTGTGCGAGGGTATCATCATAATCATATATTGTATTATTTTGCTTTAAACAACAATTCGCACCAATATTTAGTACTTTGTCGTAGACAGTAGATGATAAACTGGTTGTATCTAAAGCTTTTATAGGTCAACAAAACGGCTATTTGTTTTGAAATTTCTTCGTTTTTCTTTTGAGTGAAAAGAAAAAAGCTTCTATACATTTTTGGATACCAAATCATTGAGTTTAAAAACAAACAAAAAATTCGCGTAAATGGTTAGCTATTGCGTATAACAATGTACTTTTTGTATCAACGTATATATTTCACCCCGTTCTTGCTTGCTTTCACTTGAAACACGTCTTGTTGATAAAATTGTATTTTCCTGTATATTAAAAAAACAAATCGGTTTTTTATTTAAACATCGCATGAAATCCTTATTTGAGTCGATAGAATGATCTACATGATTAAATTTTTAGAGGTGATTTTATGTGCATACCGACGCATACTCGATAAACCTGATTCATCTGTAGCCATGGGTGGTGCAGGTATTGAGGAATCAGAACCATGTGCTTGGTACAAAAATACAGCGTGGTATTCGATAGACAGAACCAATTTTTGTTATTCCAAAAGAAGCATTCAAGAGCGTAGGTTTTTAAGGCGGTTGTAAGATGTGCTTCACTCTATCTGATCTCCTCACCGTTTATATCACTTACCCCCGACTGAAAATGGAATTTGTACAACACTCATGTGTGGGCCTATGCTTCAAAACTTATTTTCAAGTTAGTCGACCGCGTACAAGAGACCGCGAAGAAACTCATTGGGCACACTGGGGTAGCCAACTCTATTGGCTGTTTTATCGTTACTATATTGAGATGCGGTCCTATGAAACCGGAGATCTCTTTTCCGAAGATCGCACTTTTGTCCGCTTAACGTATTCTTCATTGTGTTCGTTTTTTGGCCGAGCAGCCCGCATATGGAATAAACTTCCTGCGGAAGTTTTTTCGTTTATGGCATGGAAAAATACAAATCGAATGTTTATAGGCACTACTCCCGTTATCCTCCTTCCCATGCATGAGTTGGGGTCATTCAATTAGTGCTAGTCCTAATCAAAAAAATTTTTATCGCGGGTACGCCTCAAATGGTTCATATACTGGGTTCAACTTTGGCATATACTCTCTCTAAAATAATAGCCGGCAACTCACGGAGCAATTCTTCGTTCTTCCAATCCACGAACGGTTACAGGTTTGGCCGTAAAAACACAAGCCTAATGGACCCACAAAAAACAAACTAAAAACGTTAAATTTCACGAGCTAGGCGGCCAATTGACCGGCCCAAAACGTGAATTAAACACGGTAGCGTTCGCCATTCATAGTAACGTGCCTGCATTCGTCGTCTTTCAAAAATTATGTCACTGGCCCATAATCCAAACCAAATAGTGAATTTTTCGGAATGCATTGGCGGTTATTATGCTCTTCACACCAAATACAGCAATTTTAATTGTTCACGTATCCATGCAACCAGAAAAGAGCCCAATGAATCTTTTTAACCTGGCACGAATTTTGGTAAAAAATGTAATAATCTATCAGTATTGATCGCTTATAAATCGCTTCATGCTTAAATTATGGACCAAACTGAACATGTTTAATAGTAACATGTTACATTAAAACAGTTCAGCTGAGAAAACCAGTATTATAAAAACACCTGTCGTTATATAAGTATTGTAACGTAGTTCATTTTTCTAGCTGAGGTATGACTCTGTCGTTCCATGTACATATCAAAGATCTACTTCCTTTGAAATAAAAACAAAAGTTTTAGGTGGTATAAATATTCTGAAACAAAGCGTTTATTTAAACGAAACTTAACTACTTAGATTAGCTTAAAGCTAGTATGTTACGTTGAAGTTCTCGGGTGATGCGATGCGACAATGATCTGCTGTTTATGCAGATAAAACTGGTCTTCGGTTCGGGCTCCTAATGGACTAAAACAGCTAATATTAAGATTATTCGGTTTAGTAGTTGGCAAAACCACGAACTCAAGGGTATTCAGAGGATTGAGATCGGCTACGGTCTAAGTACGATTAGTACTACGGCACGTTACAAAATTAGTTTTATCATAAGTAAGAAAATTTGTTCGAATTTCTCCAAAGAAAAGTCAGTTTTTTTTCAATCAAAAGTCGAATAGAACCCTAATCTGGCAGCACTGAGCATCACTGCAGGCGGATGTTGCTTGTGAGTGCTTTGCATAAGTAAGAAAATATATTTGATTTCTATAAGAATATATATTCTTAATACAATTAATATGAAGAAAACACTTTTTATGATTTTGTGTATAAGTTTTTAGCTGCATTTTAGAGCCATGAAATTGTACCGGTACAGTTTTATTACGCTCCGCAAAATGAAGCGGTGGAAAGGAAAACTGTATTGTATGAAATAAAATTCCATTAAAAGTGGAAATAAATAGAGCAAAAGGCAGACAGCCAGATAAAACTTGAATGTTTTTAAACATTTCATCATGATTTGTTTAAAGTAATTTTTAAAACATAAAAGACCTTAATTTCTCCAACACGTGGATGAATGACTCTGGCTGTGAAAAGTTTGCCAAAAGTCTGCTTAAGATTAAAGACAAGACAATAAACGTTTGTGAATTTATTCGCTGGCTTCAGTATGACTGAAGTGACAATTTTTTTAAACTTTAACCTATTTTGGGGCAAAACATGTATTGCATTTATTTAGCGATTTAGGTTTCCGTACGTATTCGTGGGCATTTCTTCTGCTACACGATCCCAAATACATCTAGACCAAATAAAATGTACGAGTGAATCCAAAATGAAAGTAAAATTTAAATAAGATGACTAGTTTTTATTTCGAAATCATTTCTATTCGAAATAATTCGTCGTTCATGAAAATCAACATACTCAAACGCATATTTACACACGTACTGGAATAAATTCTAACGTTAATATGTACTATATATGCGAAAGTTTTTGTAACAATTTGTTTAAAGTGTTGTCTGCATGTGTGCACGGATTTATGTACATACATAACGCATTTTGTGTGTGTGTAGCAACCTTAAGAATTTCATACATGTTTTGTTAACTGTTGAATATTAATGCACGAGTAAATTATGCCTCAGAGACATTCATCTATACACATTCAGGACTATTAAGGGATGTATACACAAAATTCTACGAGTATCAGCAGACATGTGTTAAACTTGTTTGTAAATATTAATAAACTTTTTTTGTGTTGTACTAAAGTGCATGGCCATGTTTGTTGTCCTTAAATATTTACACACACGAACAAAAACTCTTAAAGAAAAAAGGACAGTACATTTCGTATGAATATAAAGATACATAAAAACACTGCTTACATAATGATATGTTAATATATTTTTATATATGTTTACCTTTTTGTGAGCGCCATCGTGTTGGTGATTATGTACGTATGTGTGCCAGTGTTATAAATAACTCTTATTATCGTTTTGTTTTATATTTATATGTACATACTTGTATATGAATATGTTAACATGCTCTTTATTTAAATAAAGATTTGCATCGTCATTATAGTTTTAGGCCCAAGCTTTTGTTAATGTAATTAAAACTTGAATTCACACCTCACTTTTCATGTATTTGTTAAATGTTACATCTTTATGACTATAGAATTCATTGAGGATTCCAAAACATTTTGTAAAAATTTAAGGCACACACAAAAAGATTAATTAAAGGCTAGATAATTAAAGCAGTTGTTGAAAGGATAAAAAAAGGATAAAATGAAATGTAAAAAATTGAGTCAACGAATTCTTACTATAAATCAATCTTATAAATGTGATTGAAGAGCAGTGGTCCAATGGACCATTTTCAAACCGTTCAGAACATTTTTCACATTTGCTGCAAACATTGTTTGAATTGACGAAACCCAAGGCGATCTGGCTTCCACGAGGATCAGATAGCGCAAATAGCACAATCAAAAAACATTTTTATCGTCTACATTGGCACACACTTCAACAAATTGCCGCATTGATATTTATGTGGTCACAGCGCATATTGTTCCCTTTTTTGGGAAAACGAAAAATTGTTACTCTGATCGGCACAATATGTTCCCAATTTATTGTTTATTTTCTGTTACAAAGCACACGCGTGTGGTTTTATTGGCATGGATTACTCTCAAAAAAGGAAAATTAAAAAGTCTGTTTGTATTATTATTGCATGTTATTGCATCAAGGACAGAAAAATTGAAAAAGCACAAACGACATATAATAGGGTACAGGAATGGCTAAAAAGTATGTTAGGTGAATATGAGAGTAATTTACGTGAATTTATTTGTGTTGATAACAGATGTTTGCGCGGATCTTGATCTGTAATATTTCCGTACGGCCTCAATTGCTGCACACTTATTTTAATGCCGTTCCGGCAAGTTGATGACAAAAACCTATCTGCCGTTGCTAAGGCTGTGGCTCATATATTTATTTTAATCCATGACAATATTAATAAGGAAATAGTACTCATTACGCATTTTAGAAGGCAGAATAAGTACAAAGCGGACGTTCAGTTAGATGGTTTATTAAATTTTGATCAGGATGAACAAGCAAATCAGATTGTCATTGGCGACTTCCCAGATGTTGGGCATTCATAATAAACTGTATGATTTTAAATACTGAAAATTTTAAGAGTGACAAACTGCATGGTTTTTCACAAATTAATTAATGAAATGTGATTACAGGGATATATATGTTAATTCAATATATTTTCTTAAGTAGTACCAGCAGAAAGGAGATGATGGTATTAAGAAGACGGATGGAGAAAGATAAAAATAAAGATAAAGATATATATATATATATATATATATATATATGTATATATATATATATACATATATATATATATATATATATATATATATATATATGTGTATATATATATACATCAATAAAATTTATTTGTTGGTGGTTAAGCAATGTCTATTTGCATTTCATTGGTGCTTTACCAAATCGTCAGTAGACTTTAACCACAGTTTTGAAAAGTTAAAAAAAAAAGTTAAAAGTTATATATCAAATATACTTTATTTGTTGGTTTAGTTTTGTATGAGTTTCAAGGCCTACTATTCTTGTTCTGTTTTTATACCCTCCAAAAAAGAATTTGGAGGGTATATTCACTTTGTCATTCCGTTTGTAACGCATCGAAATATCCATCTCAGACCCCATAAAGTATATATATTCTTGATCAGTGATGAAATCTAAGACGAACTGAGCATGTCCGTCCGTCCGTCCGTCTGTGGAAATCACGATTCAGTCCAAACGAAAAGAGCTAGACTCTTGATTTGGCATAAATATATTTTAAAACTTAGAGCAGGTTAAGTTCGAAGATGGGCTAAATCGGGCAAGAGGGAAAAAAGTTCCCCTAAGAAGAACTAAACCAACCCAGAAAAAACAACATAATTTTTAGTTTTTTGGTTATTTTGTTAAGCAAATGATATATTTTTATGTCAAATACGGTCCAACGCCTTAAACTTGGAGCCATTAAATAAAATAAAAATATTTTTTGACCCCGCTCACTTCAGTGGGCGTTATTATAGGCAAAAATAGCATAAAAATTTAACAAATTGTTATACTTAAGCCTACATTCCTTAAAAATAACACTTTTAAGCTTTAATGATGAAGCTGAGACGAAACCTGGTACTACTCTGCCCTACCCCCTCCTTCCCCTTCGCCCCCTAAATGACCCTACCAAAAAAAAATTTTTTTTTTTAAATTTTGTATATAATCATCCCAAGCATTTATCTTTAGAGTTTTATGACTGCCGATTTCTGCCCTACCCCCTTCTCCCCCTTTGCCCGCTAAATGACCCTATTAAAAATAAATATACATTTTTTTTTTATTTTGTGTATAATCTTCCCAAGCATTTATTTTTACAGTTTTATGTGTATCTGTTTCTGCCTTACCACCTCTCCCCCTTTGCCCTCAAAATTACCCTATCAAAAAAAAAATGTTTTTTTAAATTTTGTATATAATTAACCCAAGCATTTATTTTTAGAGTTTTATGACAAAGGTGAAATGTTTCCCCCACAGCCCTTGCCAGAACGACCCCGCCAAAATACAGTTTTAATAGCCTCCAAAGAGAAATTCGATGAAGTCTAAGACGGTCTAGCAATGCCCATACGTTCGTCTGTGGAAAACATGATATTGTATATTTTTGAACCCCGCCCCCTTTAGTGGGCGTTGACGTACGATATTATATAAAGGAACTCTGTCCCACCAAGTTAAACATTTCAAATTCACTTACTAAATATTTGGAGGGTATTTAAGATTCGACCCGGTCGAATATAACGTTTTTACTTGTTATTTTTGAAAATAATTTGTAATTTACAAGTTGTGAATTCTCAGATGGTTTTCGAAAGTATATGCATAAGATAAGAGGTTTTTAACTTTTAAAAACTGTGGTTAAAGTCTACTGACGATTTGGTAAAGCACCAATGAAATGCATATAGACATTGCTTAACCACCAACAAATAAATTTCATTTATATATAATAGTATTGTGACAACAATGTGTCAAATAAAAAACTGTCATAATATATATATATATATATATACATATATATATATATATATATATATATATATATATATATATATAAATATATTGTATATATAGTCGTATATATATATATATATATATATATATATATATATATATATATATATATATATAGTATATATATATATATTATTGATAAGTTATGAAACCTAAAAAGATCTAGCTATGTTCGTCCGTCCGTCTATAGAAATCAAGGTTCAGTCCAAACGAAAAGAATCAGACCTTGAAATTTGGTATGGATAAATTTTTGAAAGATAACACAGGTCCAGTTCACAAATGGGCTGAATGGGGCCAGACGGAAAAAAATTCCTCTATGAAGAAATAAACCAACCTCTCAAAAACAACATAATTTTTAAAGTATTTTGTTATTTTTGTTAAGCAAATTATATAATTTTATGTCAAAGAAGATCGAAAGCTTCAACGCCAGAAAATCAAATTTTGGACCCCGCCTCTTTAGTGGGTGTTGGCGTAAGATATTATATGCAAATATAATGCAAATATTTAACAAATCGTATTCCTTAAGCCTACATTTCTTAAAAATTACATTTTTACCTTTTACGACGAAGCTGAGATGTTATCTGATCTTATTCTGCAGAAACGTCTTAAAGGAACTCTGACCCGGTAGACTAAATATTTTTATTTTATTTACTAAATATTCGACCTGATCGAATATAACGTTATTACTTGCTTCTTTCCTTTTTTTTTTGGTACAGGGCCGATTAATATTTTTAAGATCATTCAGATATTTAAAAGTATTTATTCATCTGAAAGAAAACATCTCACTTGAAAATTATTGAGGGGTCTCAAACTTTGATTAAAGGTTGTCATTTTATTTACATCAACATTTAAGAGAAGAGTTAGATAGGTTGTTAGAGATACAACTGAGTCAAAGGAATTAACGAAATTAGAAAATTCAATCATGCTAGTAAACAAGACAGACGAAAATGTGCTATTACATTTTCCTAAAGATTTCCCAATCCTAGATGATCTCAATTGAATTTTAAACAGCATTAAAAACGTTCTATAGAAATATTTACATACAAATTTAAAGCTAACAACAAAAATGAAAACGTTCACATGAACTTAAGCATAAAAGAATTCAAACCAGAAAAGTTTGGCTTATGAAGAATGTGACAACAAACTGAGAAAAAGGGACATGAAGAAAATAATCAAACGGCAATACGGATATTAAATAAGTGTTATCATCGGTTTGATACAGTTCTCGTATGCAATTTCCTAATAAAATTTGTATAAATAAGAACTGTTATCATATTCAACCAAGCCACCTAATAAGTGGTGACAAACAAAATACACATGAGTACTGATCAGGAAAAAAAATATATATTGATTTTCCTTTGTGCCCTGCAATATTTGCAATTTCTTTCTGAATTTAAAACAAATTTTTGAACAATTAACCTCTCAATATTAATTAATTTAAATATAGCAATAAAATTGTTCCATAAAAATACTTGGATAAGAGTATTTTTATTCAGAGATCGAAATATTTAGAATGCTTTTATAATCATCAAACTAGCAGAATGGATCATTGCTGATTTCCACTTTTCGCTGTGAAACTCGTCATTGGGAACATGACGAGTAGAATGTAAGAACTTCATACATTCATATTAAAGTTATGCCACTTTTGGTTACTACGAAGTTTCCTAAACCTGATGACTATTATTCTACATATTACACTTTGTCTGATCCTTTTAATAAAATAATTTGAATTCAATAAACTTCTTTAAGAATGACTTGCTGATTGCAGATTTGAAATTTTGTTTGTAATGATTATTAAAAAATATTCAAAATATTTCAGTTTTAATAAAAATTGAATTCACTGAAATTCTTTAAACATAATTTCCAGATTGCAGATTTGAACTTGAGTCTGAATAAAAAAGCTATTGTCTTAAGAAGAAAACTATTTAGTTCGAATAATAAAAATTTACATTAATTTTAATCTGCATTTTGTTTATGAAACAAAATTGTTATAAAGCACACCCAAGCAATTCACAGTAGGCGGTTCGGAAACTTCTTAGCCTATCAATGAAAGAGAATAGTTAGTTTTTCAAAAATATTTTTATTTTTCAATATAATCTCCTGAAACTTCAATACACTTAGTCCAACGCTTTTCTAGCAATTCTATCCCTTGATGAAAATAGTTTTCCTCAAGGTCTTCAAAATAGTGGTTTACAACTGTAATTGCATCTTCATTTGAGGTAAAACGCTTGCCAGCAAGGAATTTTTTTAGACTGTTAACAAATGCGGCACCCATCTTGCAGAAAGCTTTTTCATCTGTAGTTGTTCATGCAAAATTAAATGGACTCGATCATTTGAGATGCCCATGATATTAGCTATTTCACGAACTTTTATTCGTCGATCATTTAATACCATATCATGCACTTTGGCTACAATTTCTGTTGTTGTTGCTGTTTTTGGACGTCCACTACGTGGTTCATCTTCAATGCTTGTACGACCACGTTTAACTTCATCAACCCAATTTTTTACTGTTGCATATGAAGGAGCACTTTCACCTAACACATTCACCATATCATTATGAATTTCTTGTCCCGATAAACCTTTTTTATGTAAATATTTAATGACACCACGCATTGTTAAAAAATCGCGTATGCGTCTTTTGTGAACACCTGTTTCTATATGAAGGAGTTGCCAGATCGAAACAAAATTTAACATGTGTTCATAGCAGAGATTGAAGTTTCCAAAACACTTAACTTTTTTCTGTTTATACCGCGCTTTTTGTGCTAGGCTAAGAAGTTTCCGAACCGCCCTTAATAATTTTCCTAGGCACATTTTCAAAAATTTCGTTAAGGTAACCAAAATTCCTTAATGTATTGTATCACAGAAAGTATAAAATTTGCAATAAACAATAGACAGAGGTAATACTTACATTTATTTAATTAAAAAATTTTTATGTCACTTTTTTACCTGTAAAAAAAGAATTGAATTTAATTAAAAATTTTAAAGCATTAAATTGTACAACATAAAAAAACTATTTATAAATTCATGTTTTAAGAAGAGTGTGATATCAGCATTCCTCAGAAACCTTTCATTACTTTTTGGCTCATAAAAAAACTTTTTCTTGCAAATACATTAATTGAAATCTTATCATGAAAACAATTACAGCTAAAATATGAAAAATATACAATTTAAAGTACTTCATAATGTCTCATTATTATTATTTTTTGCTTTTATCTATAATTACTTTTTTCGTTTTTTGCTTAAATTAAATTTTTCATGCTCATTCCGGTTTTTTAGAAACTTTTTAACTTTTATGTGTAATTTCGTGGAATATTTTTTGTTTCAGCAGTTTTCCCTGTTAGTGGTGAGTTAATTAATGGTCTCCGAATGTCATATTTCGTTTCACTTCAACTTTTTTTTAATTTTTTTTTTTATTTTAATGTGTTAACTTTGCAATACTTTGGTATTTAAAGCTGTTTGTCATTTTACCACTAACTGCAAGCGAATGAGACAATTAGTATATTTGAGTGCCAGTTTTCGTATTACTGCTCATGCTTTTAATTTTTATTGCTGCTTAGAGACCCAGTTGGAAATTAATTGTTTTTGAAATATATAATTATAAAAAAATTCATTTGAATTCAAGGCGTGCTTAAATTAAAACACGCAACCAAAATTGTTTTTCTGTGAAAATGTAATCGACTTGATTACTTGGAAAGTTTAATCGCTGAAAAGCTACAACAAATTACGAAAATAATTTCGTGATAACTTATCTTAATTGTTTAGAAAGGCCACCATTTAGCAGTCGTGTTCTTAATAAATAATATAATTTGGGAGTAACAGAAAAAGTGGATTCTTTTTACAGACATGTAAGGAAATAAGTGACACGATATATGTTAACCCATTGATGCCGTGCTGTTCTTTCTATTGGATAGTTTTAGATCAAATTTTGACTTGATGTGAAATTTGACCAAGTCCTTTCTTATTTAAATACTTTTAATACAATAAATTTAATAAAACATCCCCTCGTCGTCTTTAAAAATGATGCCAGCGGCCCATAATTCATACCAAAACGAACATTTTTCGGAATGCATTGGCAGTTTATCACACCAAATACGGCTATTTTGTTTTTTCAAGTCTCCATTCAAGCAGAAATAATCACTTTTTAAAAATTCATGCATTCTTAGCCAAGCATGAATTTACATTATAAAAATCAACAATATGCCAGCGTTGTTCGTTTGCAAGTCGATTCATGGTTAAATTATAGACCAAACCGAACATGTTTAACAGTAAGATGAAAACAGCTGGGGCCAAATTACCGCATTCGATATCGATCGAAATTTCCATACAATTTAAATACAAACTTCGTTCGATATCGAGTTCCGTAATTTGCCCCCTGAGCTGCCAAAAATAGTATTGTCAAAAGAAAGTTACTAAAAAAATCATCCGTTGTATGAAAATTTTCAGCGCTGAGTCACTTTTGCTTAATTTCCTAAATACCTTAGAAACGCTGTAAAAGTTTAAATACACAAGGTTTTTATTCCAAGGTTCGTAAGTGATATTTAAAAAGAAAATTTTTTTAAGCCCATATCCCCTTGTGGTGTATTGCGCCGGAAAAATAGAAAGGCAGCCTCCTATAAGGATAATATATGTATGCCAAATAATATTTTAAGGAATAAAGAAAAATTTAAATTTAAGCAGCAAGCAGCCCAACGCTGTTTTCGAAAGTGGTTATATTTCCATCGTCAGAACTGATGTACATTTTCTTCTCTCGTCGCTGTCTGCATTAAAAAACAATTCATATTCATAAAAACAAATTTAATACAACAGGCGCTATCAAATCAACAGCCAATCGAGAGGATTGTATCTCCTATAGCGCCAAACGATTTGATATCTAGCAGTTTTATGTATTAATTCATACGCTGCTCGTACTGCGTGCTATAAATGTCATGAATATTAGCGTGCTTTGGTAAAGTTTGTAATCTAAGTTAAAATTAAAAGCAAAGTATTTAGTTTTTTTTCAACTTGTTTAAATTGCAGTTTTGGTTTCGAATTCAACACATTACAATCTATTTGCCAGACAACATCAACAACCTTGAATTAACCCAGTTTAAAATTAATTAATATTAAATGAATAATTGGTGGAGTTTGTTAGTGGCGGTGGCTACTTTTTTATCATAAAAAAGTTAACTTAAGCGTTAATAACTTGTGAATTGGGACATGCAGATACAATGGAAATATCCGCCGAACGCATGGGAAAAAATAATTAGTAATAATTCAATCGGTTAAAATAAGAAAATTTTTTTAGTACACTCCAAAAAAGAATTGGAGGATAAATTCACTTTGTCATTTCATGTGTGACGCAGTGAAATATTCTTCTTTGACCACTTATGTATATTATTGATCAGTGATGAAATCTAAGACTATCCAGCCACGTCTGTCCGTCCGTCTGTGAAAATCAAGAGCCAGACCCCTGATATTTGCATAGATAAGTTTTGAAGGATAGCACAGGTCAAATTATTAAATGAGATAAATCGGCATAGAAAATGGTTTCCCTGAGAAGAATTAAAGCAACCCCTAAAAAACAACATAATTTTTTGCAATTTTGTTAAGCAAAAAAGGTTCAAGGCGTTGCACTTGCACGAAAGTGCGTAAAAATTTAACGAATTGTTTTACTTAAGCCTATATTGCTTAACAATAACATTTTTAAGCTCTAATGAGGAAGCTGAGACGTAGTATGGTACTACTCTGTCCTACCTCCTCCTCCCCCTTTGCCCTCTAAATGATTCTATCAAAAAACAATTTTTTTTTTTAAATTTTGAATATAATTATCCCAAACATTTATTTATAGAGTTTAATGGCTAAGGTGAAATGTCTCCTCCACAGCCCTTGCCACAATGACCCCGCCAAAATACAGTTTTAATACCCTCCAAAGAGAATTGTACCCCATAAAGTATATATATTCTTGATCAGTGATGAAGTCTAAGACGGTCTAGCAATGCCCATACGTCTGTGGAAAACATTATATTGTCTATTTTTGTAAACATTATATTGTCTATTTTAGAATTCTTCGTACGGCTAAAAAATTTAAAATATGTCGTTTAATTATTAAATTCGAAAAAGAGGTCTTAAAACATTTTTTTAAGACATTTCATTTTTGGACCCCGCACACTTTAGTGAGCGGTGAAGTTACATATTACATGGAAAAATGGTGCAAACACTAAACCTACATTTCTTAAAAATTAAATTCATAAGCTTTTACGATGAAAGGAAGATGTTCTCTGATATTCCGATATTCCCCTGCACTACCCCTCCACCCACCTTTGCCACCTAAATGATATTACCAAAAAAAATTTACACATAACTACCCCTAAAATTTACTTTTTCCGAAAGAGGTAAGATGTCTCCCCCATGGCCCTTCCCGGACAGACCCTCTAAAAAGTTTTCAAATTGGCCGCAGAAATGTCTTAAAGGAGCTCTGACCCAAAAGGCTAAACATTTTTATTTTATCTCCCACACTTTATGCTGGTGGAAAAGATGCTGCTCCCAGCTGATGGGGTGATATGTATTGGACTTCGTAGATACAGGGTGTCCGCCGGAAAGGCAAATTTATTATGGAAAAATATTCGATGCCATATCGCATACACCCAGGATTACAATGGAATTACTGCAAGTCCTCTATCCACAACATAAGAAGATAAAAGAATTCTGAGAATTTAACTATCATTCACGTAAGGTGTTTTTTAAAATATTTTTTTTTGTCCATGAGTACTAACATGGGTACCACCTGCTTCTTTCAAAAGTTATATTGGTTTGAAAATTCAAAAAGCATTTTTAGCAGCTAAATCCATCCTCATAAAGTATATATGTATATATATATATATATATATATATATATATATATATTCTGGACCGTTATAAATAGCGATGCCGAATGGGCGTTGTCCGTCTGTCTATACGGATCTGAAATCGGATTTCCCATGCTTCCAGAAGAGCTAGAGACAAAAAATCCAAAATACAGTTCCAGAGTTAGGAAGCTTACATTTAAAAAATTTACTGGCAGAACGTAATAATATTGGTATTAAAATTTAAAAAAAATCTAAATTTCGATTCTAGGGTTGGACAACTGAAATATTTTTTGGTACATAAAAGTTAACAAAATGGTTACAAGTTTGAATTTTCTGTTAAGTAAAACTATTTTATAGCCCATTAAAAATTCAATTGGTATTAAAATTTAAAGAAATCAAAAGTTCGATTCCAGGGTTGGAAAATTTATTTTTTTGGTATATAAAAGTAAGCATATATAGTGCTTTTCATTAGAATAAGGCCAATCGTTTTTGATATGGATTTACTAGTTTTCTCCTGATAAATTTTGCAATGTTAAAAAGTCTATTTTTAAAAATATAAAATTTTGAAATTTGAAACATTTGCTGTAGATATGAGAAACAAATTATTTTGGCTATGTTGGTTATCGTATTATTAGGATAATGGCACAAAAAATCAAAAATAAATAAATTAAAAAATGGCAAAAGTTGTAATTTCTACAACTTGTGTAGGATATTTGTATGTAAAAACCTTTTCCTATGACTTAAAAAAAAATTTGAATTGGTAACATCACAATAAAAAATTATTTATGGAAAAATGTTGTTAGGAACTGTTATTCTATTTTGTGGTCTTATTCTAATGAAATAAACAAAAGGTACCAATTAGTTAAATAGTTACATTTTTATATCTACATCAAATGTTTCAAATTTCAAATTGGTATATTTTTAAAAATATTACAAAAGAAGCCTTAACATGGCAAAAATCAGCAAATCCATTCTAAAACCGCCTGGCCTTACTCTAATGGAAAGCACTGTATGTTCCTAATTTTGGTCTGTTGGCTGAATTAAACCTATTTTACAAAAGAACAAAATTGGTATTAAAAATCCAATATAATAAAAAGGTGATTCCAGGGTTGCACAATTGAAACTTCTTTGATTAAATAAAAGTAACAGACTGAAACAAATATTTTCTTTTTGCTTATAAATTAAACATATTTGATATTTTTCAAAGACGTTTTATGGTATTAGAAATCAGAAAAGCCAAAAGTACAGTTTCTTTAACTCCTTTTGACATATTAAAGTAACTACATAATACAAATTTGTTACTTTGGTAATAAAACATACTTTGGCAATAAAAGAAATAAGTCACTATTGAAAACAAGAAAAATCCAACGACCCATGTTTCGGTGAAGGGAATATAAAATTCGGCACAACCGATTATATTTAATTCCGCAGAGGACACCACACCGAAATATGTTATTTTCTTTCGACCCTAGGAAGATGCATCTTACACATCATTAAGTACGACAACAATAAATCAGTTTCACTTAGTTTTAACACCCGCGTTGTATGGTTTAAATGTGTTTTGGTCAATTTTAAGTTGCAGTTTGGACTATAAATGTATTTAAGACATGATAAATGTAAATAAGTTAAAGAGTTACATATCTAAGAGATACCGATAGTACAAGAGGTTTCTTGTTTATCGTCAACAATACCTATACAATTTTACGACTACAAGAAAGAATGGGAAAGAGCAAGCGGCGTACTTCTGGACATAAAGTTTAATTAAAGTGGAACACAACATAATATACAGCATCATTCATGTTCCTGCTAACGTTCCATCTTGTTGCATTATACTTAAGCAGTGAGTGACAACAACTGAGAGAATATGATAACAGCAACAACAACGAAGTACAACGCAATCTATAACAGAGATTAATGTTAAATATATAGATAGATTTGCAGTGGTCTTGCAATTACTCTACGATTTAGAAGTGCATATTAATATGTACAGGTACAGGAAGTCCACAATATTAATATTCTCAAGCTGGAGAGCTTACAAATTCGTCGATGTGGCATATAAATTTGACTTCGCTACAGCTAAAGGATGGTTATTAGCCAACATTCTTACTCGTACATTAACATAAGCACAGGGCTCCTTTGTCAACACTAAATTCTTTAGAAGTTTTAGTAATCCTTGTAGCTTGGTGTGCGTAAATGAATGCCTGCCTTACCGTATCATAAAATGTTATTTGATGCTGTTCACAATATTATGTAGTCATATGCATGGGTATGTATATACACTGAAAGAAAATATTATCTTAATGGAAATGAAATCAATACGCTTTATTCTGTAACTGTTTGCCGCCGTCACGTTAAGGCAATATGAAAAAATTGGTCAGTTATGTATATGCTCTCTTTCTTCAGCAGTTGACCGCTCTTAAGAGCCTCCTGCTATTTTCTAGGCTCTAAAGAATAGTGGCCGGCTGTTAGTAGCAGTAAATTGTTTTAAATTGTGGGTACACAGTGTCCTATTTTTGATATTGTATTGAGGTGACGTTGACAAAGTGTTATAGAATAATAAGAATTTTGTTAACAGGTTATATTAATGACTACTTTTGTTAATTAATATGTTAGTCCCAGTGGGAAATGCCTATAGGAACTGGTTAAAAATCCTTGAGAAATTTAATAAATATTTTGAGAAAAACAATAAGCACAGTTGAAAGTAAAAACCTAATTTTGTAAATTTGGGAAAAAATAAGCACGAATAAAATCTAAAAAATTTTGTGTAAAACAACAAATACCCAAATATATAAAATTAACTATAAAACTTTATTATATAAGAAGATTTTACTCCCAGTGTAAAGTTAGAGTTTCGTCCAAGAATAATAATTATAATGGTCCCTGAAACATTTTTGTAGTTGAGCGTGTTAATGCAAGAAAGAGTGTATCGAAATGTATAGTTAATTTCCAGAATGGCTTGCCGCCTTCGCAACTTGATGTTCTTCTTGCTACGACTTAGGCCCTCTCACTCACTAACTGACTGACTGTCATGTTGCCATTTGTGGCTTTCAGCCATCACTAAAGTAATTTTAGAAGAAAGTACGGGTATAAGTGAGTGGTTGTATTGACAATTTGGTTTCCCATGCAGAGTACAGGGATATTTGAACCTAAGTAAGTCTGGGTGAGTGTGGTTTTGAGAACCTGCGTTAAAGAGAGTACGAAATATGTAGTTTATTAAAAAGGCCTTCTCCAGTAACGCCACGTTTTATACTGTTTTCTTTAGCAAGTTGTGTTACCCAAGAAATGGACTTTAAAGTTATTAACTAAATTATAATTTAAACAGGGATTAAATTATCTGTATATCGTCGTCGAATATGCTAAAGTACGTAGATATCATCAAAAAAATCAAAATCGAATTTTTGATTGATTATGATTCCTTATGTTATCTTACATGTCTCTACCAATTTTTAAATTTTTGCGACCAAAAATAACGCTTTTATATCTATAATTCATTATAACGTATCAACATGTGTATTATTTTCACAAGTCAAATAAACGTATCATCCAATATTTGTTTATTCCGTTGAAAAAATAATTTTGTAAAATTGTGAAAAACATTATTAATTCAACAAAAGTAGCAAAAAAGAATTGTTGTAGAAAATATTTTTGTGAAAAAGTGTATTGTTTAAGAAAAGTAACAAAAAGAAATTGTTTTAAAAAAGTCCTATGCAAAAAGTATTTAAATTTTTGGAAATAATTGTGAGCAAAATACCTATATTATAAAAGAAAATTTCTGACATAAGATTAGAATTTTACACAAACAAAATGTACGGTGGTTTTTGTAATTTTATGCTGTTTTACTCCTGCGACTACTTGATATAGATATACTTTGGTCATCAAACTTGGGGTAAGAAATGAAAATAAAATATTTGAATTTTTAAATAACAAAGCAAGCATTGATTACTCGTTTGCTTGTAAGCGTAGATAATGTAATACATATGTGTTTTGTATTATTTAAATCATAATATTGTTAGTATTTATTTTAGTAAAACTTCATTCTTCTTCACAAAAGATAATAGTTAAAAAACAGAATAAATGCATTTAATCTTTCATCAAACTTAAACTGCAATAAAAGCAATTAAAACATTATTTCATATTTTTAATTTTTTCACTTTTGTTAAAAATATGTTTATGATGATACGTCCTTTTGTTTCAGAAAAGAACAATTACAAAAGAACGTAACAAATATAATTAAAAAAATATTTCGAAAAATATTGTTTTTTCCCTTAAATTAGTTTAGTTGTTCTGTTTTAATTCCATATTCCGTAAATTGTTTCTATATCTGATAAATTTGTTATTTTATAACGTTTTTTGCTTCTCCTGTTAAATTAGAAAAAGTGATGTTACGTACTTTTGGTTATTTGACGACGATATATAATTATTTGAATTGGTCAACGTCATACGAAATTATATGGAAAAAACAAAGGAGTACGGAATCTGAGTTGTTTCAATAGAAGTGTTATGTAGCCGTTAAATACGAAAGAGCTTAGGCTTTGAGCCCGTACTGTGAAAATGATATGTGACGGAATGTCTAAGATTTTATATCCGTTTAAGATATAGTGTTCTATTTTCCAAACATTTATTTCTGGATTCGTCTTGCTTAAACCCAAACTAAGATCAAATAGAACTAAGATGTTTGATTAGTTTTGAAACTAACCAAAAATCTTAGTGTTAAAAAAGGTTTTTCTTTATGTGCTTCTATATTTAAAATTAAAGTTTGTGAGATATTGTGAAAATTTTTTTTCTGTTAGAAAGACCTATATGTTTGAAATATAACATCGATTAAATGTCTTTCAAAGTTTCTCTGAGTGAATCGTCCTCGAAATGTAAAATTTTCCACTATTGCGACCGATCTCATTGATTATATTGAATTTAATGACCGCTTATTCTTATAGACGGCGAATTGGCCAGTTTACAGCAACTCCACCTGAAATGATCCCGCCCTCAAATCAATCGTTCAAAATATCAAATGTGCCCCGTAAGACCTTCCTGTTATAGCCCCGTACCTGAGTTGGTGTCCAGATTATCCCACTCAGGCCAGAAGAAGTGGGTAATCACTGACCTTCAGCTTCTTAGTTGACACAGATGGCCTGGCCAACGTCGTTTCCGATGACGCCGCCAGCCCAAATAGTGAATTTTCGGGGATGGAATCTTTTGAATCTCATGTGAAGATAATTTTTGGATGAAAATAGGGTTCACTAGTCAAACTGAGATTTTTACGGCAGATCTTGTGTTTCGTCGATGTACGACTGTTGATCGATTGTTTACTAAGCCAGTGACTCATTTAATTTAAGAAAACATCAATTTTAATAAAACAATTTTAATATTTTCTCGTGTTGTTGAATGCCATATTTACGGTGATTTGGCAAAACAGACTGTTGCAAGAAGATGACCGCTATCAACTGACAAATTTCGAAAGTTGCTGTTGGAATGCCCTATATATTTTCGCTGTGCGTAGTAAAAATGTATTTAAGAAGGGCACCACCTAATTATTGAACTTCTCAAGGAAAACTGCCTTGTGGCTATGAAATTTCAAGGAGGCGCAACTAATTCCTTTAAATACAGGCAGTTGCTGGGGGAACCAAACAGAAGCAATATGTATGCATTTATTGCCTTTTAGCTAATTGACCAGACGTTTTTTAAATATAAATAATAGTTACAAACCATATTTCCCATAAGAGGATACAACGAAAACAACACAGATCATTCGGTCTAAATCGCAAAGGACATCAAAGCAAATATGGAAAGAAAACAGTAGGAAATTTGAAGTTATTTAGCAAGATTTGTGAAAATTTATGCTCGGTTACGCTTATGTTTTGGCAAGAGTCCATAAAATGCAGGCATATATATGAGTACCCGATCAAACTTTTTGGTTCAGGACAATAATTAGGATCGATCCAGCAATTGAATACAAACCTGTACTTGTTCTGTCATAAACCTCTTGTTATTGAATTAGGACTTCCTTGGACTTAAGATATAGTCTTCATATTATTTATGGGCGAATATTTTAATCTATCTTACGGAAGTTGGTTTACTCTTGACAATGTCATAAATTGGACTTATTCAATATTAAATTGAATTAAGATTCTATAGGCTAATTGTTCGAAATTTTTAATTTAAATCTCAGAAAGACATGAGAAATATTCCAAGGCACAAAGTCAATATCAGTTTTAGTTATTCAACTTACACAGCAGAGCAGAACACCTGTTTTCGAAAGACGCAACCCTTTCATCATCAGTGCTCATGTGTATTGTGTTTGTCACCACTTATTAGGTGGCTTAGTTGAATGTGATAACAGTTCCTATTTACACAAATTTTATTGTGAAAAATTTGTCAAACAACTTGGTTTCAAAAGATCTTTCAAGAAGTTAAATTGAAGCCGAGTAACATTTTACAGTTACCATTTATTTACATTACTTTTTTCCTTTTGTGTACGTCTCTTCGTTCGAGTAAAATATATTTTATACAGAAGGAAGACAGAGAAAAATTCCTTCACTAATTAAATTTTTTTTTCTTATTTTTATTTTTTTAGTGTAATCAAAATCTTCGTTAATAATCACTTCGTTTAATGTGTTTCACTAGAAAACACCAGACGTGTAAAAATATGAAAATAATTTCAAACGAAATAAAAAGTTTCGGAAACAACAAGAGCTCAGTATACAGAAAAATTTAAAAAACTGATATAAAGAGGACAGGAAATAAAGAAATCGTCGTAAGAAATGGTAGCAAATATTCCATCAGAGTAATATATTAACTTAAATAAGAAACAAGCCAACCAACCCAATAACCCACAATCATTCAAGCATTTCAGTACTAATAAACAACGATTCATTCAACCAACCACGTCCACCAGCATTGTCAGGACAAACTCCATCCATCCACCAGTTGAGAAAATAAACAGACATATCAGCGAAAGAAATCGAAAGGAGCAAAAAGTTTAACTTTAGGATAAGAAATGAGCGAGCAAAAATCGAAATAAAATAAACAGCAGAAAACAGAAATAAATAAAAGAAATTATTACCAGCATAAAAACTTACTGAAGTGCGAAAGTTTTTGGTAAAATAAACAACAACAACAATGAGAAGAACATGAAATTGTAGTTGTTGGTATAGTTTTTAATAAACAAAAAAATTGTTTTGTCGTTCAACGAGTTTCCAGTCTCTTTGTGGAAACTTTTGCTCTTTTGCTTTTATATTAGAGAACTTAAAATTCAATACCCCTAAATTTAATTAGAAATCATATGAAAAATTTAAGGGTTCAAAGATTTGTATATTTAGAGATCCATTGGAAGAAAATTGAGTGCACGGTTAACAAGAGATGGGGGAGTGCAACATTGTTACGACAATAATGTTATGGTTCCCTAAATAATATTAAACTTTGCTTGAGAAAAATAAGTTCTTTTTCTTCGCTATTGACAACTTAATAACGATGATTATAAAATATTTTAATATTGCATTCTTAATAAAAATAACTTGAATTTAATAAAAATTCGTGAGGCTAAATAAAAATTCGTATCTTAATAATAAAATTAATAAATTCAACAAAAACAAAAAAATTGTTTTAGTTAGTTTGATATACCAAAAAAATACCAAATATATCAAATTCATAAACAAAAAGAAATAATTAGTTTTAGTTGATTACTTTTACGTACCAAAACAAAAAATTTTGCAATTGTTTAACTCTGTAATCGCCTTCTTGAGTTCTAATTCTGCTTGGACAATAAAATAGACTTAATTTACAAAAAAAAATTAGTTTTTGATATTTATCTGTAGCTTTTCTGAGGGCTTCGGAAAAAGTTCTTCAAAAGTAGCTTTTCGACTTCCCTATTCATATGAACCCAGAATATACATACTTCACGGTGAAATTTGGTTTTCAATAGCATAGTAGTTTCGACATTTTATATACTGACTTTGATTTGAAGCAAATGCTACAAATAAGTGGCATATCAGCAGTCTTTTGTAGAGGTTTTAGCAATTATTACAATAAATTAAATTTCGCTACAATGTCTTCTAAAGTACTAAAAATTCACTTTAAATATTAAATGTCCGCCTCTGTTAGCCTCACAAATGCGAGCCGTTTTGAGCACATTTTTCATTACATCCTCACACATTTCACGCAGCATGTCATTAATTTCATCACGAATATTTTGTTTGAGTTGTTGAAGCGTTTCTGGTTTGTTTGCATAAACCTTACTTTTCAGATATCCCCAGGAAGAGAAGTCCGGAACAATAAAATCAGACGACCGTGGAGGCCAATAAGCATCACCATTTCTTGAAATAACTTGTGGAAAGAGGAATCGCAGTAATTCCATTGTAATCCAGGCGGTATGCGATATGGCACCGTCATGCAGTTGTGGCATTAAAAAGTTATCAATCATAAATCTGCCATGAACGGTTTGCATGTATGCTCCCGTCGGTGTGTTAGTGTATCTGTGTGATTTTGTATTAATGCTACCAAGTACGTATTACTAGTCAGTTGCTTCGTATTGTTTTGTTTTTCATTAAATTTGGTTGTAGCATGTAGATTTTTTGTTGATACATTTTTAAAGTTGCCTAATCTCATTTTACTTAGTGTGTTGGCATTGTGAAAGCTTAAATGTCAGCAAGATGTCAAGCGATGTTTTACACTGTGTAACTAAAAACTGTATTCCCGTAGTTAAAATAAATATATTCGCTAATGTTACAGTAGCAAACCACAACCATGCGACGTTGCACAGTGAGTCCAGTATTAAGGAATATGTAACAATTTTGTAGCTCACACTAATAAAGATTCTCCAAAAATCTGAAAATTATACACACACACACATACTCAGGTAATGGGAATTTTTATGAAATACCTTTAGTCCAAAAAATGGAGAAAAAACTGTTTTTGGATAACTACTATGTTTTTTCGATGAGCGATGATCGCTTAACTTCAAAAATCATTTGCATTTAAAATTTTGAGTATTAGCTTTTTTAATTTTTAACTTTTTAAATTTTCAGAGAAGTGGAAAGTTATTGATTTTAACCCGTATTGAAAAAACCCGAGCTTTCACCAGATCTCGACGTTTAGATATTTATTATATATCTGATCAATTAGTACTCGAATCAAACTAGTCGCGCTTCAAAGTGCTTTTCCAAACTTAGATTTCCTGCAAATTGGTTCGGAGAGGTAGATTTCGAGAAATATCAAAAAATCTACGGAATTTTTTTTTTCAAAAATGGTTTTTTATATAACACAAAATAAGGATCTTTTGACATTCAAAAATATCGTCGATCGCTTTTAATTGGCTCTAAATCGGTTAATTCGTTCGTAAGATATCGTGAGCAAACAAATTTTAAATAAGTAATTTTTTCAGAAAATTTCACATCGTAGCCCCACGTTACGTTGTTGTTAAAATAAGCGTGAAGTTGCAGGGATGGCTTTTACGGTCGACCGTTTTCCATATTCTTACTTTATCATTCCGTGTGTAACGCAGCGACATATCCCTGAGACCTCATATATTATTGATCAGTGATCTATAGGCATGTCCGTATAAAATTGGAGAAATACATGTTTGGTCCCCGCCCTTTTTAGTGGGCGTTGACGTAAAATATTATATGCAAAAATAGTGTACATATTTAAGAAATTGTATTCCTACAGCCCTCAAAAATAAATGTTTAAGCTTTTCTGACGAAGCTGAGATGTTCGCTGATCTTGCTCTGCCCTAACCCCTTCCTCTTTACCCTGTCAAACATTTTTTTTACACTTAATACCCCCTAAATTTTACTTTGTAGTATTTTATAGCAAAGGTGAGATGTCTTCCCCACGGCCCTTACCGGAGCGGCCTCTACAAATAGAGTTTTTATTTACTAGTTATTTGGATGGTATTTAAATTTTTCCAGTTTTTATAAAATAAATTTTTTTAATATTTGTATCCAATATTTTTGGAATCATTGAGAAACAAATAATAAAAATAAATTTCGATATACTACAAAATTTTTTTATTTCTAAAAATTTACAAAAAACGGAAAACAGTTTCAGTGTTTTTTATAAATATGTATATACTAGAGTTGCCAATGATTCTTCCCCTTTTAATTTTGTTTGAATAATTCAAATAATTGTTTTTGCCCGCTCGGTCAAGCGATTAAATGTAAAAAATTATTCGATTAATGGATGAGAATATTGGATAAAAACATTAACGAAAAAAATTATTAAAAAAAAAGCAAGTCATATAAAAAATTATTAAATAAAATGATGAATATTATTATTAGAGGAAAAAGTTATTATAAAACTAAGAACCCAAGGATTGAAATAGGAAAATTATTTAGTAACACTAAAGATAAAATAGATAAAATAGGAAAGCCTAATGTTGTAAAATTCCATATAGAGGAAAAGATAATGAAATTTCCACCAAAATGTATGGGATATTTGCAAATTAAAAAGTTGTTCGCAAGGACGAGCTTTCTACTTCGAATTGTTGAGGTTTTCGAATTTGCCGATCACGAATTATCGCGGTTTGAAAGGTTGTAATAACTTATTTTCTGTGTTACCAAAATGTTTCCGTGCTGGAGTCTTGTAGCCTCCCATCGGTCGCGTCCCCCGGTGGCGGATAGGGGCCGACCGGGACAGTGACTCACCCGATACGCTGCACAAGTGGTCGGTTGCGTCACTGTCAGGTCTTGGGTCTGACTCGGGCATGCGGGCCTTCACACACCACTGAGTCTGAATGACCGGGTCGATCAGGCTCCGTACCAGAGTAACCTCATTCATAGGATCTAGCCGGCTAGGGCGTACCCTGTATAAGAGGCGCCAAGGCTGGCAGAGCTAAGTGAGGTGCATTGTTCAGGGCAGCTTCCCACCTCTATCGACACCTAACAAAGGGTGGGATAGCGTTGGGAGGATAATCCGTCACGTTCGACATTTCTTAGATTGAGTGCCTGACGGAGGCAGCCCCTATAGTTCTAAGTATGTAACACACAACACAACCCGGTGGTCGTAGGCCGTGCTGGACATGAACGATGCTCCTTTAGGATACAGGCTATCTCGTAAGGAGCCCGCGGACCAAAATTACACCACTTGTAAGGTTAAGGTGGTTGGTAGGAGTGCCGAGAACCTGAATGGCTAGTCAGTGGTTAAAGAGAACTAGTCGCTAACAGCTCCCCTCCGACGCCAGGGCACGGATAGGTTGTAATCCCAGATTATTTGCCTAACTCATGGTGCGCCAGCCGGCAAAACGCCGGCAGTGCCACAAGCACCATTTATAAAATCGGTGGGGGCGCCAACTGGAGTACCTCCAGCAGTGCCATATGCCCCCACCAAAACCAAATCTGCAGCTGCAACGGCTGTCTCACACACAGCTGAGGCACATTCAGCTGAGACAAACACAAAGGGCAAGGTCGGACTGGAAGGCGTAACGCCAACCAGTCCACGAACATCAAAGGGCGATCGGCAATACGATGCGAGGAAAGCCTTCGCTGAAGAGCGGGCTGCTCGACGCCATATCGAGCAGTTAAGCAAAAAACAGGCTAAGGACCTAACCTCTAACCAGTGAAGAAAAATCCGCACTGGCATGGGCCAAGGCCCGTCTGGCTGCCCACAGCTGCCCGTAGGAAGGCGATCGTGGTCCTGAATAAGGAGACGTTGACTCTACTCCGGGATAGGCAGGGCCTGGTGTACTATATTTTCATGTGCATCAGGCACCGTGTATATCGGGGTGATGACAAACCCGATCCCGAAAACCCCGACCAAATGGAGGGGCCGCAAAGGTCAACCAAGGACACAGCAATGGAAGGCATAGCTGACACTGTGGAATATAATCTAGTAGTGGCAAATCAGGGTTCAGAACCAACTTTTATTGTATCAAATAGACAGGAGGTGTTAGATATAACACTAGTTAGTGCAAGGCATGCTAATTTGATTCGGGATTGGAAGCTCTCCTCTGACTGTTCCTTCTCGGACCATCGCTATCTGATCTTTTCAGCTAGCAATTTAAATAGTAACATAATACTATGCGTTACTAGACACAGAACGTATTGCGAGGTACAAACCGGTATCCTCACCAATTATATTGCCCACCCTCCAACCATTGGGGAGGCTGCGGACATTGACAGGGCAGTGGATACACTGGCAAATGCTTTCAAGGTGGCCACAGGTCTATCCTGTAGGACATCTGTGCAGCGTAACAAGCAGAGACTACCATGGTGGACTGGAGATATAGCAGTCACAAGGAAGAACTGCCGCAGACTCTTCAACGAGGCAAAGAGAACGGGAAACTGGACACTCTATAAAGACTCCTTGAACAGATTCAATGAACGAAACGCAAGACTTGGAGAAGTTTTTGCATTAGTGTAGAGTCTACCTCCTCTGCAACATAATGCAGCTCTTGTAATTCCATGGCTACTGGCTATATATATAGCCTGTATCCGTTGGTCATATGTTCCAATAAATTGGACTAAATGCGTCCCAAAGGGAGAGTGAACTTCGCACACCAAGGCGAAGGACTTCAGGCCCATAAGCCTGACACTTATGTTCGCTTAACGAATGGTGTTCGAGAAGCGAACTCATCGTCAACACAACTAAGACGGAACTGGTACTCTTCTCGAGGAGGTACAAGATTCCCTCATTCATCCACCCAAAACTCGATGGTATTACCCTGGATCGATAATGTCAAATACTTGGGTGTTGTAATTGATAGTAAGCTATCATGGACATCTAATGTCCTGGGAAGAGTAAGAAAGGCCTCGATGGCAATTTATGTCTGTAGGAAGGCCCTTGGCCCTACCTGGGGCATTAGCCCAAGGGGGGTTAATTGGATACTAGAGACTCTGATAAGACCTATATTATTTTATGGCATTGTGGCGAGAAACCGATCCCATGTGGAGAGGGTTCTTCGCAGGATGGCGCTGATGATAACGGGTGCCCTTAATACGACGCCAACAAGGGCGCTTTTTGCCATGCTGTGCTGGCTTCCAGTGGACTTGACTGCTAGGAAGTTGGCTCTACGCACCGGAGTCAGACTGAACACAATAGGCACATGGACCCATAGATCATGGGGTCATGCTAGCATTTTGGGGACGATAAGTAATTTACCGGACCTTATAGACTACTGCACTTCGCTACCCTACTTCAGTAGGAAATATAGGTTTGCTCTGGTAGAGGTGTACTCCCCATCGCTTTGATCCCTACAGATTTTTACGGGACATTCACGCATAACCTTGAACTGGGTGCGAGGTCATGGGACCACCATAGGCAACATTAAGGCGGATGAACTGGCTAGGAGAGGAACCGCAAGAATTTGGCAAGAGGTCATTTGCGCAATATGGTGGCCACACTTACTGGCACATGGGTCTTCTCTACAACGACTATGGCTCCAGCTGCAATGACTAGGAAGAAAAAGCTAGCATTACACAGTTCCTCTGTTTCTGTCCTGCTCTGGAGGAGCAGCGCTTACGGTCTCTGGGCAGTACACGTTTTAGAGACATTTCGGGGTTGTCAGGTATGGATCTGAGGAACCTAAGTCTCTTTATTAAGAGCAGTGGCAGAGGGGCGTGCGTGCACAACTAAGAAATTCTGTCTCTCCCTTGTTCTATCTTCTGTCTATTTTACCTACTTAAACTTCGACTATCTTTTCCTTCGTTTCTTTTTTATCTATCTTAACTTCACACCTTTCACCCTTCTTCCTATGCAGGTAACACAAAGGGATAAAAAAATTGGACCCAAGTGGGCTGGACTCTTTCTTTCCCCTTTCTAACCTAACCAAACTGTTCCATTTTTATTTTAAATTGATCTTTAGACCAGGGCTCCTCAGCCATTACACTCCAGATACGAGTGCCAATCGGATTTTCTACACGTATTCACATACGCAACACGAACAGTAACGAAATTCACATCAATGAGAGAAGAGAAAATAAAAATTTTATTCATAGACAACAACAAATGCATGACTAAATTTTCAACCCGCGTTGCCATCGTTCGATTTTTTGTATTCTTGGATGGATGAATTTACATATATTATGATTTTTAGTAATTTTGTATGATACAAAAATGGTTTTATAATATTTTATATCTCCATTGGAAGATAGTATTGTCTATAATATAATATTTTAATATAAGCCTACAGAGGAACTTTTTTTTTTAATCGAAAGAAATGTTATTTACTCAGTTGCACGAGTATTTTAAAATTTTTGGTACATTATCTTTACACTATTTACAGTTTTATTTCCGAATTTTCTTATCATATTTTAGAAAATTCTATTTATTTATATTTCATAATTTCCCAAATATGTATATACAGTGGCTCATAGTTTATTTTATGCAGCAAAATGTTATACTAAGAGAAAACAAAAAAGAATTTTCCCACTCTTTGTCCCACATTTTGCAATTTTCTAAAGTTATATGTATGTACAAATACAAATTTTGTTTAATTTTGCAGTAATTTTTTTTTTCATAAAAAACATGCGACTTTAACAGTCGAACTTTAACAGTCAATTAAATTAAATTTTTGTGTGCGCTTAGGAGGCCAAAAAATTATACTACATACAAGGGTTCACAACGATAAGGCCGGTACTCTGTTTGAATTTTCGAAAAATGTTTAGCAACATTAATTATTTCATTTGAAAAAATTGACAAATGAAAATTATAAATTTCTTGTTTTCCTTAAGGCTAGTACTCTGTTTAAATTTTCGAAAAATATTTAGCAAAATTGTGTTCAGAAAAATTTCACGTGTTGTTTATAGTAAACTAGTTTTCCAAATTTTTCCACGCTTATTTCGACTAAATACTTTTTATATGGGCTTTGACAGCATTTCGGTCGAAATTGTGAATAGAATATAGGCTATAGAAACAAAAATCAATTTCACACATTTATAAAAGTGAAAACTAAGTTTGCCTTCTTATATTATTATCAATTTGATTTTGTGATCAACGGCAACACCTTTAAATGTTCTTTCTTGTTCACATAGTTGCCAGACAAAATAGATGCAATATCGCCAAATTTTGGAGAAAAAACATCAAAATCTTCATATTACTTTTTCAAATCGTTAATGTGAAATTATTACGGTAGTTTTATGAAAAATACCTCAACATTTCTACAGAATTAAAAAATGCTTTCAATTTTTTATATAAAACGGTGTTATTTTGACAAAAATATTTAAAAACAATGAGTAAGTTCAATTTGTTTAATATATTTGTTCCTATAAATTTTTTATTGCAAAAAGTTTTATGGGAAGAAGAGGGTACATAAGGCTCTTTTTTCCGAGGCTCTATATCTCAGAAGTTACATTGCCGATTATTATTATTTAAATTTTTTAATTAGCTTCTTTAATGTAGCTATCACCTATTACTAATATTTTACGAATTATATTGCTAGAAGTACGACTTTCAACGTCTAGTAGCGTCCTTATATAGAATTTTTTCAAAATTACAAACATTTTAATAGATGAATTGACTTGAAAGCAAATTTTTTGATTTGTAAGTCTTTTTTTATAAAATATGTTTTTTCTCTTAATTAAAAGTAAGACGCAAAATGTTTTTATTCCACATACATATTTAGATTTTTTTACTCCTCTATTATAATTTCCTGGACTTGGTCTTTTAAATATTTCGTTCAAATTTAATATTTAAATCACGTTATTTTTAAACAGAAATAACGGAACACAATATTTTTATGTTAGATAAAATGGCAATATATAAGTCAAAATATTCCAACATTATGTACTTTAATAAATTCGGAAAAAAATTTAAAATAATTTTAGCCTTACAAATATTGCGTGGAGTGTATAATTTATTCACTATAAGGAAGTTCGCCTGTAATAATTAAATGTAAGAAATACGTATTAATGAAAACTTTATTTAAATATTTCATGTCATTTTATTTTTGGCATAAAAAGTCGCAAAAATGACGTCGTCTGGCAACATTATTTGTACGCTCTTGCTTAAAAAAACAGTCACTAACACATGAAAAATTCACAAATACATTATACTTAAATATTTTCTCCCATTGAGGACCCCTGCTTTAGACTTAATAAAAAAGGCGAATTGGGACAATGCAACAAGAATTTGGATAGTACGCCGCTTTCTCGCTTTAGTGTTCATAGTGTCCGTCCAAAGAGAATATAGGCGTACGGTTGGCGGCACTCCTTCTAACAGATTATCTATAATGAGGCTAGTGAATAATTTGGAGAGCGTTGCATAATCGCAAGAAGGCCTTGTCATCGAGATCACTCAGTTCGGACGCAGGATACTATCGCAATCCAATCCTAGAATTTCGACGAGGATCTTATCTGCTGAAATGTTTATCAGCAGACAATTTTGATTCCAGATTTAAACTTATTTCCATATAAGATTCAATTAAGAAAGGATCATTCAAAAAATACATTGAACACCATTTTTATATCGACGAGACACATTTTGGTCTAAAAGGCAATGGTAACAAATTCAAAAACAAATGGATATTCTAATCCACAGATAATCCATGAGATGCAGCTGCATCCATTTCACAGTGTGTTGCACATTTTCATCAAGTTTCATTGTCCGCCCCTACTTTTGCGAAAAAAAACGGTCTTACCGTTACAGTCAATGCAGTCCGTTACCTAAAGATGTCGATTTCAAGAAACTCCACTTTCCTTACTGCACCTGACTTTTTTGTGGGGCTACTTTAAACAGGAAGTTTACAAAAGAAATCCAACAAATTTGGATGATTTAATGCAATCCATTCGAACGATTATTGAGGCAGTTCCCGCTGCAGCCCTCCAGGCAGTAATGAATAGCTTTCTGATAAGATGTCAGCTTTTGTTAAGATGTCAAAACTTTATAAATACTACATCAATAAAAATGTGTTATTCTTCAAATGAATTGATAAAAATTAAATGACGTAAACTTTACAAGAAGTTATTTGAGTTTCTTAATCTTGCAAAATTCATCAGATACCCGAATTTCCAGCATTTAAAAAGAATTAGGTTAGGTTATGTTCATAGTCCACTTTCTAGTGGTACTACCTTTAAACTATTGGACGAAATACGATGGCCCGACTACTTTGCAGATATATTGTTATGAAATGCAATAACCCCGCGTTCTGAGTAACAATCAATATTTTTTTGTTCAAACTGTAATAAGTCTCCCAATAGTCCATCCCCGAAATAGTCAAAATCATGCCGAAATCGATGGCCTAGAGGATCCACTCTGCATTCCTGTTGACTCATACAATGGCAGATGAGATATTGAAAACAGCACGTCATACAGTTTCCAACTTTTAGTTTCGGAGAGATCCCAGATAAATTAACCCATATAAATTGTTTTATACTCATATATTTATTTACCTTTTGTGCGCAACGTTAGGGTTTTATTACAGATATTTTATTCTTTCCAGTCTAAAATACATTTGATTTTGCCGACGAATGACAGGAAGGGAAAACTACATCAGCAGCAACCTCTGTCCTGTACAAGGATACAAAGGTTAAACCCTTTTCATTGAAAGAATGTTTTGATAGAAACACAAAAGCTATTTCGTTTTAGGCTGCTTTATCTGCTAAAGTGATTGTTGCACCAGCAGGCAGAAGGTTTCTGTTATTGTTGTTTCGCAATTACGTTTAATTTTGCGGTCATAAACAAATACTTTTTGTTGTCCTTAATTTAAATGTCTTTGCATTTAAAAGACGAGGTTGTCTATTTTAATTTTCGTGTTTATCCCTTTCTCAATGATTCATTCATCTGTTTCCCTGTCTATGATTTTATCTTAAGGCAAAAATATTTATTTATTTTTACTGTCTGCAATCTGAAGTTTGAGATATTTTCCCAGTCACACTTTGCCTTTTCACAAGTGGTACACCGTCCGTCACCTTTAACATCTTCGTCCTTAATCTTAAAAAGCTAAAGTTTATTGCGCAAATCTGCCTTTCGGTCTCCTACTCATTTCTTTATCTCTATTATTGTTTTTCTTGCTATTGTTTGTTTATCTTGTACTTGCTAAATTGTCTTGTGATGACATTTCGGTACGGTGGTTACCAGCATTTTTTTCCAATTAACTCAATTTGCTTTGCTGCTTTCATTTTCCCTAAAATTTTAATTAAGTTTCGTAATTTTAAGGTCTATATTTTGCTGCTGTTTACTGAAAGTTTTTCGTTACTGATTTTTCTCGCTATGGAATATTTCTGTTGTCGATTACATTTAACAAAACCACCCAAGAAATTGTTCCATAATCTTTTTTATTTGCTTTCATCAACTCGTCCCTTTTCATCATTTTATAGTTTCTGTACATTTTAGTGAAAAAAAATAAAATTATATTACGAGTTGTAATTTTTAAAAATAAATAAACATTGTAGGAATACTTATTAAAATAGACATTTTAAGGCGCTAAAGGAGATTTAAGGGTATTTAAGGTCGTAACATTATTTTATAATGAATTATATTTTATTGCCAGCTTTTATGGTTTTCATTTCACTAGATGATATTTTGTTGTACATAAATTATGACGACTTCATATAGTCACTTCATGGTACAATGACATGAACGTCGAACAAAAGCCGTCTTAAAAAATTATCTCTTTAGTGCCGATATTTCATTATTGTTTGGGACGCTTTTTTTTTTTTTTTGTTTTAGGAGTAGAACCAGCACCCAGGGGATGACCCCTATATATGCAATGCATTGCGCCGGAACTGAAAACGAGGGGATAGTATTGAGGGGACATATTAGGAAAGATGAGAAGATACAGTTGTTTTTGTAGCTATTTCAACCTTTTACTTCGCCGGCTAATGTTTGCTACAGGGACGACGAAGGTGGGTGCTGTTACTCTGCTTTTAGTACATGATAGTGTCAGTCGCTGCCAATTATGTTCAGTGATCAGTGACTATGCCTTCATCATTAAAACAGGCTGGCAACAAATAACACAACCACGCACTAATGCTGTTTAGAAGAATTCAACACAATATTTCATGACTCAGCGCGGGCTCGAACTCACGATCTTCCGCTTCATAGTCTCGTGTTCTACTACTTCAGCCAACAGCACCCACATTGCGCCCAACATATTGTACTATAAAGTGAGAAATATTCTTCTTACATTCAAAATCGAATTGAAAATATATAACAGGATTTATCTCGTTGTAGTATGAGATCGATTCTTTAAGATTAAATTTCGCAAGATATTGTTTAAAATGAAATACCTCGTTCTTATATCTGCTTCCTTTTAATATTTTTTCTAACATCTTAAGACGTTTACTAATTCGTGGATTCATGGTGAGATTTTTTTTCATTTCGAAATGCTAGAAAATTTTTTTAAACACAAATTATATTTTCTATTAAATATAGAGGACATGACGCGTTAACATCATTTTAGTATTAATACAATTTATGTAACAGCTTCTTTTAAAATGTATGGTTTTGATTGAACTAGATAACCGTTAGACTACGAAGACACAGTTATGTACTGTAGAGTAGAATATATCACCGCTCTACTTCGGTACTGTAGCGAAAACTTTGCAATGAAGTAGGAATTAAAACAGCTACAACAAATTGTATATCTTCTGAGCTTTCTTCATCTGCCCTCTCAACACTATCCCCTGCTATTTATTGCAGTTGCGGGATAAGACATTACATCAGTAGGGATCATACTCTGGGTGCCGGTCCAAATAAAATAAGGAATAATGAAGACTGTTGCCGTATCCAACTTTGTTATCTAACAAATGGTAATAAACAAATACATATACCTACATGACACTGGTTGTCGGATGTGGAGGGCAGCGACCTCTAAAAGCAGCGATGCGTTGCTCGGCTGCGTAATTGTTTTACATTCAGCAAGATACAATAAATATTCCTGTGTTGAATATCTGGTATGTAACAATTGTTCAAGAGAACCAAATTAATTTTAAAAGACTGTATATAGAGAATTTCTAATATATGATTGCTGAATCCTATGGTTGATATCAGGTATTGCAATTTGAAATTAGTATTTTTGGTAATATTGCAAAGTAAAATACATACTGTGATTTTGTTTAACGTAATATAAGAACAAGTAAAAACATTATATTCGACCGGGTCGAATCTTAAATGCCCTCCAAATATTTAGTAAGTATATTTATAATGTTTAACTTGGTGGGACAGAGTTGTTTTATATAGACTGTCACTGTTCAAGAATATATATACTTTATGGGGTCCAATTCTCCTTGGAGGGTATTAAAACTGTATTCTGGCGGGGTCGCTCTGGCAAGGGCTGTGGGAGAGACATTTCACCTTTCTCATAAAACTCTATAAATAAATTTTTGGGGTAATTATATACAACATTTAATTTTTTTTATAGGGTCATTTAGGGGGCAAAGGGGGAGGGGGGTTAGGGCAGAGTAGTACCAGGTTACGTCTCAGCTTCGTCATTAAAGCTTAAAAATTTAATTTTTAAGGAATGTAGGCTTAAGTATAACAATTTGTCAAATGTTTACACTATTTTTGTATATAATAACGCCCACTAAAGGGGGCGAGGTTTAACAATTATTATTTTTTATTTTGTGGCTCCAAGTTTAACGCGTTGCACCTTCTTTAATATAAAACTATATCATTTGCTTAACAAAATTACAAAAAAACTTTAAATATTATGTTTTTTTAGAGGTTGGTTTAGTTCTTCTTAGGGAACTTTTTTCCCTCTTGCCCGATTAAGCATTTCAACGAACTAACCTGTGCTATCCTTCAAGATATATTTATACCAAATTTCAAGAGTCTAGCTGTTTTCGTTTGGACTGAATCGTGATTTTCACAGACGGATGGACGGACGGACGGACATGCACGGATCGTCTTAGATTTTATCACTGATCAAGAATATATATACTTTATGGGGTCTCAGATGGATATTTTGCTGCGTTACAAACGGAATGACAAACTGAATATACCCTCCATATTCTTTTTTAGAGGGTATAAAAATTAACATATTAATGAAAACTAAATAAAAGAAATATTTGGGAAAAGGTTGGCTTTAGAGGCCATGCCTGCAACTTCCCGCTAATTTCAACCGCCGAAAAATGGTATTATTATCATTTTCAATCTACTATATATTTTGAATGGATGAGCCGATTCCCACGTGCTAAGCGATACCTATAAAAGAATCGAGAAAACTAATTGATCACATACATAATTTCAGAGTTTTTAAAGACACTTTCTTTGAATTTTGTTTTGCACGATATCTCACTAGCGCGTGAACCAGTTCTGACCGGTTTAGACGAGGTTTTTGTATACTCGCACACAATGAGAGTTTCTCAGGGTTAGTCAGAAAAGCGTTCTAGGGACTTAAAACGTCAAGATTTGGCGAAAACTCGATTTTTTTCAATACGTGATCAACAGTAGTACATGGTTGTGTTAGTTGTTGCCAGCCTGGTTCAGTGATCAAGGCATAGCACTGGTCACTGAACATAATTGGGAGCGACTGACACTATAAATGTATTAAGAGCAGATTAACAGCACCCTCCTTCGTCGGCCCTGTAGCAAAAACTAGCCGGCGAAGTGAAAAGGTTGAAACAGCTACAAAAAATTCTTTATCTTCTCATCTTTCCTCATTTGTCACATCAATACTATCTCCTCGTTTTCAGTTCCGGCGCAATGCACTGCATATGTAGGGGTCATCCCCTGAGTGCTGGTTCAAGATTAAAAAAAACCAGTAACCTACCAATTTTTAAATTTTTTTTTAAGAATTTTCAATTTTCTTAGCGGGAAAGCTAACAATTTATTTCATATTAACTGAATTATCGTAAAAGTTAAGATATTCTGGGGGTATAACAGCATCCAAATCTCGTAGATGTTTCCATTTAGTAGTCTGAATTGAAAGTTGCGTAGTCCATGTGTGGTTTAATTCGGATTCGGTTTTGTAATGTGCATCAAAATTTATGCAACGGAGTCGTGATTTGATTATCACCATCTGATTCATTTGACGATAAATAATCAACTGCAATATGCTGAAAAGAACTATGACATTTTACAGTTCTAATTGTGGATGTGGTAATTACATGTACGAACAAAAAAGAGCAACATACTGGTGTAAATCATGTTAACGCGAATAGTTCAGCTGCTTTATGTTTACATTTCATAAAATTGTCAAATTTTGTTGGGAAAATTAATGTTTGTAGTTGTATATAACTTTTCATAGTGTACGGTTTTTTACATGATTTTGATTTCGTATTTTCTATTGTTTTTTGTGTTTTGTCGTAGAACTGGTAATTATACCGTGGTTTAAATTTTTATTCATTTATCTAGTTTTTTTTTACGAAAAATGTTTAAATGACAGGGTTTTAAATGAGTATTTAGCTGCACTAAATATGTCTACTTGTAATGGTGAATTGCATGAACAAAATATTATACGTAGTGATGGATAGACAAATATTAAAATTTTTAAATATAGGGCTAAAGAGGTTTTCCCTTCCTAACATTTTTGTCAGAGATGTAAATTTCATCGCAGAACAACTTTCAATAATAAGGTGTTTTCGAAGAAATTGGTTGATACCAGATATGGAATTGACGCCCTCGATATACAAATAATTGACAGAGTTTGTAATATTTAATAAATAAATAGTATAAATAATTAAAAACTTCAAACTGGCAACTAATTTAATGTTGTTTTTCGCTAGCCCTCAATTTTATTTCTTGTACATGCATCGCTGGATGTTGGATTGACACGTGTTTGCGTTTCAATAGTGAAATAGATTGCATATGTGTTGTGATAATTTCCTCTTTCACATACACATATAGCAAAGTATCTTTAGCACACATTGCTACAAAGCATTAAATAAGAAATGTATTTCCTTGAATGTTTTAAAAGAATACAATACATTTTTTACGAATTTGTAAGTACAACATATAAATAAAACATTTCTCTAAATTTTTTTTTATTTTGTTCACCAAAACAGGCTCTGCAGCACATTTTAAGAAATACAATGATACTAGAGTTTTTCTTTTCGCGGACTTGATTATTTACGGGATTAGTTTTTTCATTTCCGGGGATCTCAGGAATTCCCAGAAAAATAAAAATAATGAGGGTGATTGATAACTTTTTCTAAGTAATTCTATTTTATTAAAAATCTCATGCATGATACAAAACCATTTCATGTGTGTTTAAAAATATATATCAGTTTTTTAAAGCATCACGTTAACAATGATATTTAAAAATAAGAATAAGAATTTTGGGATATGGATAAAGATTAAAAAAATTTAGATGTGAGTTTTTATTTGATTTAACACGGAGTTCAGACACGCATTTTTAATTCACTTAATATTCACTTTGAAAGGATTGTGTAGGGTGTAGCCCTCTGGGCATCACAATGGGCCTTTATGGCCTCCGAGTGTTTTTCTCGCTTATGGCGGGCATCCCTTCTAACCTAACCTAACCTAACCTAATATTCACTTTATTTACATAATTGTCTTTCTGTTTACATATACAAAATTTAGTCAATTCAATTAAGGTATGACAACTCAAGTTAATCAGTGTTATTCAGAAGAACTTAATGTAGGTTTACTATCCACTATTAAGATAAATGCGTTAAGGTATTATTCACAAATGATTATCAGCTTAATTTGCAGGCTTTAACGTCGTATTAAGTGTTGTAATTTTAAAATACGTGGGCCCCTACTTTAAATCTATAGTAAAATGACATTTCTGCGCTGACTATTCATTTTTACATGTACATTAGGTACATGTACATTAGGTACATGTACATTAGGTAGATGTACATTAGGTACATGTACATTAGGTACAACAAAGAAACACTAAAACATATTACAAATATGGTAAAAACAGATATTTTGTTGGATACTAGAGGATGTGGAGCATCAGCAGAGTTGCAGGTTTCAATAGCTTTGCGCAGTTGGTGAAGAAGAGAGGTAGGTTTCATATTCGATGATACATACTTGATACAAAAATTTACTTTCAGGTGCAGGATGATACAGGTGATATTCATGGCCTCTCTCATCCCAGTGTAAACAGAATTATGATAGATTCTTTCGCGCCATTGGAAACTTGCCAAAGATAATATCAAAATGCCTGCATCTGTACAAGAAGCAGCAAGAATTTCTAAAAAAAATTAAAGAAATTCTCAACTTCCCACGAGTTATTGGTGCCATTGACGGAACTCACATAAAAATTAAAAAAATCGTAGGAGAGCTGGCCCAATATTACATTAGCAGAAAAGGGTTTTATTCTTTAAACATACAAGTAATCAACATGAATGAAATCTTCTTTAAAATCTTCTCAATTGTTATATAAACAGGTGATCTGCGATGCAGAGTTGAAAATTCAAGACATAGTAGCAAGATGGAGAGGAAGTACACACGATTGCCGAGTTTTCAATGAGTCCAATATACAAGAACATTTTGAAAACAGGCAGTTTAACGGACGTTTGCTTCGCGAGTCTGGTTACAAGCTTACGCCGTATTATTTACCCACACTTCGTCCTAAAACCTCAAAAGAAATTGATTATATCAATGCTAATATTGCCACCCGCAATACAGTGGAGCGATGTTTTGGAATTTGAAAACAGAGATTCCGTTGCCTGCTTGATGGAATGACTATTAGTTTTGAGAATTTAAAAATACTAATCGTAGATCTAGCAGTACTCCATAACATTGCTTTAGAGGAGAAAGATTATCTTCCAGGTAAAACTTAAAAAAAATTTCTGTTATCTACTCCCTTAATATTTAATAATTAATTATTAGATGACGTAATTTCAGAAGAAGAGCTGACACTGGAATCATTAGATAACAGCGAACCAACCAAAACAGCTTGCAGAGAAAATCTCATACTGCGAGCTTTCATAGAAAAGTATTTTTGACTTAAAGACTTTAATAAAACATGTTTTTATATTCTTTTTGATTTTGTCTTTTTTATGAAGAAAATATTTCATATGTATCATATACATTTTGTTGGTATGTAATGTATGAAAATAGTGATGAGCAGAAAACATAAACAAATAAAAAGAAGCTTAGTGCGTACCAATACATGTACATGTAGTTGCATATTTTTACATAAATATCAAGATTTTCTTTTTCAAAAATTTTTACTAAAATATTATTGCAAAACATTTTCTTACTAAAAATATTTAATATTATTTTAGAACAACTGACCAGTTGCGGTTACTGATAAAAAAGTATTCATCCCTGAAATTAAGTGACAAGCAAATGAAATAATGTTGCCAGTTTTAAATAAATAAATTTCCTAAATTACTAATTAGTTAATAAGCATTTTTTGAATAAGAAATTTTAATAAACATTTATTAAGGGGATCCTAAATTTAGTAATTTACAGATGATACTGACATTAATTTTTTTTTTCTGAATGACACCGAACATCAGTAAATAAATTTTAACTTTGCTCAACATATTTTGTTTACGGTGTTATTTTTACTTTTCCACAATTTAGGTGCTAAGTCTCGACTAACTTTGAGTTGTGTTTCGCTCACTAAACGCACTTTTTGCAGCCCTGCTAATGTAGTAATTTTACTCATTTTATAACAATTAAGTGTCAATTGAGAAACTACTTAATTAACATTTTATACGGTTAATAGTAAAGAAAACATCATTAAAGCGATGTCACAAGCTACCGTTCGTTCGAATAAATAGCATTTAAAAGATAGAACATTCGTTCACTCGCAACAGAAATTGGTCTAAAGAACACCGAAAAATTTGTGAAGGTTTTTTTTTTTTTGTGAAACCATTTTCTTTAATCGTTTAATTTTTCCGTAAATATTATCATCAGTACTTTCAATTCCTTCTACTTCAATTTCTTAGACAAAAAACGGATGTAAAACAGTTGCCGTTATTTTCATAATTTTAGAAATTATTGTGGAGTGTCTCATTTGTCCCATTATTTTTGTTTTTTTATATGCTCAAACAATAGAAGAATGTAGCTTTGCGATTTGTTTCAATAACGTATTAACTATAACATCAGCTGTTAATAAATTAATATCACAAAGACAAAGTGCTTCTAAAATACTGACGTTATCTTCAATCCATAGCACATATATTTTTGAATCAATAAAGTATTTCTTAATTGAAATTCTCATAATGAGAGTTGGCATTTCAAAAGCTAAAAAAATCATAGGATTTCCCGCACCGTTTCCCATAAAGTCGGTATTGAAAATTGACGGGAATTCCCGTGAAAAACTCTAAATGATACACAAAAACATACAGTGAGAAAAACAATCTGAATAAAGAATAGTTTTGTATTGCCAAGCACGTTTTATAATACACACAAATTCTGAATATGTAAACATGGCACGAATACAATAACAAATATATATACACACAAACACAAATGCACTTTCTATTTAGTTTATCTGCTGCACGTAATATCAGAAGAATTCTTACCACAACCTCCCGAAATGCAAAATACTATAAGATGCATGAAATTCAAGTTGAATCATGGAGAGAGGAAAAAAAGGCACTAACACGACGTACGAAACTTAAATGACTGAAACTTATTTACCAAAATATTTCTTATTCTACATAACTTTTTCATCTTTAAATATGTACGTGGTTTTGTATCAGTTTGCGTATGTGCCTTCTTAATTCAATAAGAATTAACAAGGTATTCATTCATTCTATCGTTTTAATGAAGTATCAGAATTATAGAAAAAAAAATACGTATGAAAAAGGTAAATAAACTGAAATAGTCCATTTACGGTTGAAACTTGAAGGCTTCTTCTTAGGAATAATAAGTTGAAGCTTGTGTAAAATTGCAAAAAAATAAATATTTGCGTTTGAAATGCAGATAATTTTATTCCCCGCAAAGAATGTCTTGTTAAGTAACATAAAAAAAACTTGAATAGACCGATTAAAGCTCTCTAAGTGTTAATAATTATGAGCTTTCAAAGTACGCTAGAAAAATGGTTATCTTAAAATATTATTGATTTCTATTTGTTCTTGGATCTTACATGTTATTTAAGTAATAATTTTTTAAAATATTTGTTTATATTTTCAATCTCTCGCCTCTAATTCGGGTGACTGCAAAGTAGAACTGAAATATTGAATATATGTATAAATAAATATTTGCAACATTTTCTTATATAAGACGAAAAATAACAAGTAACAGTGGTATATTTGGCTGCACCGAATCTACCCTTCAGAGGTAAGGCTCTTCTTGATATTTCTTGTTTTCTTTCTAAAATAGAAAATTTGTTGTATGTTTTATGTTCCAAAGTAACAAATTTGTAGTATTTAGTTAGATACTTTAATATTTAAAAAAAAATTTAAAAGTTTACAGGTCTGAAGCTGTCTTTTTCTCCTTTCTGAATTCTAATACCATAAAATTTCCTTCAAAAATATCAAATATGTTTAATTTATGAAAAAATAGAATATTTGTTTCAGTTGGTTACTTTCATGTATTTAAAAGAGATTCAAGTGTCCAGCTCTGGCATCGTATTTTAAATTTTATAATAGATTTACTGCCTATTTCTCATTGCCGAATGAATTCTTTTTTTCGCATAAATACATATGAAACAAAAACAATTTAAAAATTTTGTTCTTGCTTTAAATATATTTGAACAAAAGAAAGAATTCATTCGACAATGAGAAATAGGCAGATAATTTACCAAAAAACCCAAAAATTGGAAACTTATATGGTTACTTTTAAGTACCAAAAAAATTTAGATTTTCCAACCCTGGTATCGATTTTTTGATTTCCTTTATTTTTAACACCAATACAATTCTTAATTATGTATGGAATAGTTTTAAAATTAAAATTTTTCACTTTTTGGCCACTTTCATGTACAAAACATTTTTTCAATTGTCCAACTCTGAAATCGAAATTTTAATTTGTTTAATTTTCAATACCAGTTTTATTCTTTTTGAATTTACCTTTTTGGTTAGTTCCATGTACCAAAAAAATTAATTGCCCAACCCTGCAATCGATTTTTAATATTTTGGATTTTTAATACAAATCTCGTTTTTATCAAGGTATAAAATAAGTGTAATTAACATTTATATAAAAAAATTATTACGTTTTGCTAGCTAATTTTGTGCTCACAAACAGGTATAAGCTTCTCGGCTCTAGTACCGTACTTTGGATTTTTCTTAATTTCAATACCACTCTATTAAACAATCTTCAAGCCATTAGTCCAAGAACGAAGTTTCTAGCTCTTCTGGGGGCTTAGGAAAACCGATTTCACGTACAGTCATAGCTTATTCGTCTTCGCTATTTATAAGAATTCAGAAATTACAAACGGAATTTTGTTTTCGATGTTGGCGCCGTTTTTATGCGTGCATGGGAGTGTGGAGAAGAAACCGAAGCAGCCGCGAAATCAAGCTTTACCAAACCGAAAGTTATCGAATTCTGCGTCATGACTTGGGCTGTGCACCGTACAAAATTCAACCGATACAGGAGCTGAGCGCCAGAGTCATGGAAAATTGTTGTATTCCACACATAAGTCTTTCAAAGAAATAGAAAATTTAGTTGATACCTCACTCACACTTCGTTTATTTAAACTTAAAAACAGGAAGCCCTTAACGAAAGACCCCATATAACAATTTCGAAAGTACAGAACTCTTTCAACCGAAATTTGTTTTGTTGAACATCCCACATAAAAAAAAACATTCTGCACATTTCTAATCGAATTCGATTGTATACAATAATTGTAGCTAAACGAATCTCATCAAAGAAATAGCACTCTTTTTTAAAAAAGCTATGAGTAACAAGGTAATGGAAAACTGAACTTTTATCTATTTGAGGTAGCAATCATTTTCAAGCATGAAAATGCCTTTTCAAAATTATCCTTTCCAAGAAACATAGTTACATTATTTTAACTAATTTATTTTAAATAGCCGTTGACGACAAAAAATAAATTATCTGCCTGTTCGCCAATGTCGAAAGCTATCGTTCGATCGAATAAATAACATTTAAAACAAATTTAAGAAATTGTTTTTGTTTTAAATGTTATTTAGTCGATCGAACGACAGCTTTCGACATCCGTGAACAGGCAGTATATTTGTTATACACTTTTGAAATGCATGATCCGAATTATTCTTAATGTGATATTCATATGGTTTTTAATTAAGCTCATGTCTCGCTCACATATCACATGTGGGCATCATAATTGCGAAAAATAGTTTGAAGCGATAGAGGGATTCGTCGTACAGCAATGAATTCTATTTCAGAGAAAATTTATCTCAAGAAATTTATTTAAATAAAGCAATATTCAGAAACGATGCTTATTTCCGTCAAAAGTCAGCTTCAAGGAAAACTAGTAATTCTTATGTACCATGCCACTGTACAAGTATCTTAATGCATATGCATCTCATGAAGAATACCAATATTATTTTTATACCCTTCACAAAAAAGTGAAAGGATATATATAGGTTTCATTCCATGTCTAATTTCTTCGATATCAATATAGGACCCCATAAAGTATATATATTCTGCATCCTTATGAATAGCGATGACGATTGAGCGATGTCCGTCTGCCCATCCGTCTCTACTTGAAATCGGTTTTCCCAAGCCCCAGGAGAGCTAGAGACTTCGTTCTTGGACCGTTGGACTAGAAATTAGCTTAAATAAAGTGCTATTGAAATTCAGAAAGATCCGAAGTATGGTTCCAGAGCTGGGAAGCTTACACATATTTCTCGACGCAAAATTTATACCAAAAATTAATTATTTTTTTTAATGTTTGTGAATTAAACCTATTTCGTGTTTTGGGAAGCCTTAATGGTTTATTAAAAACTAAAAAAATTAAAACTTTTTTTCCAGGGATGGGAAACAAAACTTTTTTTCGGCCTCTTCCGTATATTGTAGTACATGTAGTAACTAAATATTGTTAAAAATTTTAAGTTTTTCTTTAACAAAACCAACAAACAAAAACTTATAAAGAAGTCATGAAGATTTTCATTGGCCAAAAAAAAAATTTTAGATTCAAATTTTGTTTCCAGGTGTGGGAAGTTGCATTTTTTGTATACGTGAAAGTAATCAAACAGGCAACTGATGTTTTTTTTGCTAACTAAGCCTGTCTTATAATTTGGGAAGAACAAAATTGGTATCAAAAATTCAAAAATAAAAAATTAAATTTCGAATCCAGGGCTGGACAAGTGCAATATTTAATAGTACATGATAGTGAGAAAAATGATTGAAAATTTTAAAGTTTTCTTAAAAAAATTACCTCATTTATACCTCATGATGCGTTGCACTGATAAAAAAACAAAAAAACAAAAAAACATAATTTCGTTTCCAGGGTTGGGAAAATTAAAATTTTTTTTGGTACATGCAAAATTTTGTAGTACATGTAATAGCCAAACTGGTTACAAAATTTTAGTTTTTCTTAAACAAATCTACTTATACCTCATGAAGATTTGCATTAATAAAAAAAATTTTTAAAATTAAAATTTCGATTCCATGGTTGGGAAATTGAAATTTTTTTATACATAAAAGTAACCAAAAAGGCAATTGACCTTGTTTTTTTTGGTAACTAAAACTTTTTTATATTTTAGAAAGAATAAAATTGGTATCAAAAATTCCAAAAAAAAATCAAAATTTTGAATCCAGGGTTGGACAAGTGCAATATTTTATAGTTCATGAAGGTGACCAAAATGGTTGAAAATTGTAAATTGTTCTTAAATAATACTACTTTATACCTTATGAAGAGTTGCATTGGTAAAAAAACAAACAAAATAAATTAAAATTTCGCTTCCAGGGTTGGAAAATACGTTTTATTTTTTATGAATATGGGGGTTAATATTTTATCGTATGGAGAAGAATAGTATTTGGTACTAATGAAAAAGTGTATATCCTCCAAATGCATCAGGATCATGTATATAAATAACAGTTTTTTTCTATATTAAATTGAATTAAGATTCTATAGGCTAATTGTTCGAAATTTTAATTTAAATCTCAGAAAGACATGATAAATATTCCAAGGCACAAGGGCAAGTCAACATCAGTTTTTGTTATTCAACTTACACAGCAGAGCAGAACAGCTGTTTTCGAAAGACGCAACCCTTTCATCATCAGTGCTCATGTGTATTGTGTTTGTCACCACTTATGATGTGGCTTAGTTGAATTTGATAACAGTTCCTATTTACACAAATTTTATTGTGAAAAAGAATCCGAGAACTGTATCAACCTGATGTTAACATGTTATTGTTATAATACCAGAAGAGGAAGTGAAAGCAAATGAGATCCTTTTTTTTTTTTTTTTTTTTTTTTGTTGTTCAATTTATAGTTTAATGAATTTGTTTCTTCTTTTATTTCAAATATTGAGGATTTTCATTATATTTTGATCAGTTTTAATAAAGCTTATATTAGAAGTTGCAAAACTCGAAAACGATTCGTTTTAGACAATCTACAATTTCTCCATTCTCCCGCTAGCTGCTCTAAAATTATAAAATATTTCATTGTGCCATTAGCCTCTTAAAACTTTTTTAATTTGAATTCATTCTGCTAAGATATAATTGTTATATTAAAATCAGTTAAAATTAATAAGCTAATTGTTCGAAAATTTTTTTAAATTCAGCAAGGTATGGTAAATATTCCAAGGCACAAAGGCAAGTCAAGATCAGTTTTTATAAATTATTCAACTTTCTATTTACGTATTTTTATCGAACCTTCATATTGCTACATTTACATCAGTCTGTATACTTGTATTGTGGCGACACCATCAAACGGTTTATCACTGAACATTTCCCAATAAGTGGTCCCATTAGTGGAGAAGATCGTATTGCCATATTGTTTTATACATTTGTCCCTTTTGAATTGACTAGTTGAGACGCGGACGAAACGGGCTAAGCATTAGCACCTCAACAGACCTGAAGTCCACATTTTAAAATTCAATATAAGCGAATTTCCATAGTGCTGTTGTGTTTTTAAAACATATTTTCTTATAACTTATGGAATGTTTATTGGACCATTTTTACATTATAAAATATTTGGGAGTTTTATTTGTCAATTTGACAGCATAAACATTGCTATTATTCATCTGCAATAAAAATGATTCGGATTAAGAGCCTCATAAAGTACGAAATAGTCGATGTAATATTTTCTTTATATGCAATTCTAAATACAACTAAAGATAGTTGTTTGCAGTGTAAATGTTTCACTCATAACTTTAATGCTTAAAAATATTTCAAATGCATTTACAATATGAACAAATAAAAATTTTATTCTCATTAAATGGTCTACAATGAATAACTTTTTGCCCTCAGAAAAATTAAGTACTTTTTTTAGCTTCATAAATTTTATTTTATTCAAAATATATAAATATGATATGCACTTTAGAATTTTAAAAATATTTTCATTTCATAAAAAAAGTTAACAAAAGTGTCACCCCAAAAAAGTAATTTACACACTGATAACAAACACCAGAACCAAACAGCTTTCTGCTCTTAACATGATTCAAACCAACAAAGTGGGACGGAGCAACAGACAAACGGTTTACCAGCAATACACACACAAAAACGAAGCGTTTAATCATGTAGCCAACATGTGCAACAACAGAAATTGTTGCTGGAAAATTGCATTATTATAGTACTTACAACATTTGGAATAAGAAGAGGAAAAAAGAGTCGTAACTTCGGAAAAACATTGTGGAAGAGAAAACGTAATATTTGTTAGTGTTGTAATTTATTATAAAAATATTATGCATGTGTTCGAGGGTGGTCACAGCAGTTGCTGCTATCCTATCATTACTTTTACGAAAAGTACGTCAATATCATAAAAAATGGCCAGTTGTGAGATTGATGAAACTTAAAAAATTAAATCGTCTATCCCGTTTGTCCTGCTGGCCTAATTTCTTCTACTTTTTGGATTCGCTTTTACATATTTCTTTTGAAAAAATCATCAACAAGTTCAGCTTTTTTTCTTTTTTAGACTTTTATTGAACAGCTTATTTTGAAATAATTTGATTTATAATTAATTGACAATAATATTTAGGTCACTAGCAATTTAAAGCAAAGAATAAAGTAGCGCAAACTTTGCTGCCATACAGAATTTGCCGACGACAGCTTACACAGCGGCTAAAGTCGAATCGCAGTGTTGAGTTGTCAAAGCAGGGTTTGGGCATGCTGATCCTCACAGAATGAATTTTTTCCTATAACGAGTAAATTCAAACGTTGCTTACTGTTCCTTTCTTAAGATTTTTCGATTCAAGCGGAGCAAAAGTTCTAGCATGCCTAAAGGGATCTACACAGCAATTGCTCAGCTGACACACGAAATACTCCTAGGAGAATTGCGGACCGCCACAAGTCAGATGTATGTGGTAGATCAAATATACAAAGTAGAGTTTTCCGGTTGCTTGTGGATTACAGGGTATTTATGAACAATTTCTTCTGAGGTTCTGAATACTATACTGCACCTAATTCCAATCGACCTTCAAGTATTGGAAGTATCTTTAAGTAGTGAAACACGACTAACGGCAACTGGGTGTTGGATACCAAGGCCTTGATTTAATAATCACTTACACTGAGGAAATCTTCCTATTACATGTTATCTTATCTGTTCTTTAATGGTATTTAATGTCATAAAAGTAAGGAGATGATATGAAAATCTAACACGATATAAAACTGAATTCCAGCAAGACAACTTCTCAGTGTACCTCCAACTACTATTATTAATAAGGCAGAAAAGAGATGGTTCTATATTTAAGGTTTCGAATAAAATGTGTCTTTCATATAACGAAGGGAATCAATGAAATTGGCAGTTAGAAACTGTAGAGGCATGCCGAGCCTTGTCGGACTCCTAAGGTATCTACCACCCATAATGAACCCTGCGGTAGTCATGAGAAATACTTCAAAAAGACAGTTTTGAAACACAAGATTTCAGGCAAGCATTTACTGGACGAGCTTTCCGAATTTTCAGATATCGTTTTCTGATCCAAGGGTTGAACGTTCCATCTCTCTCCAGACTAGATTACTTGGATCTAGCTCCGCATAGGCCGACGAAGATAGTAGTCTGCTAAAAAGAACTCATGCAGATTATAATTGAATTACTTCACGCAGAAGGCAGCCAACCTGCAAACTTTTATTCATCCGTACTCTTATTGGTCGCGAATAGATCGGGTTCGATGCCGCATGAATGACAGCATTATTGCCATCTCCTCTAACACTCCTTTCATACTTCCGACTCAGTGCACTGTACGAATAGGGTTACACCCTGACTGCCCAGCCCTCATTGTATGATCCATACACATGCAGTCCATTGCACCGGAACTAGAAAGGGGGGATAGTATTGAGAGGGCAGATGATGAAAAATTAGCTGTTTTATCGATCTAGGGGCAGCCAACAACTTTTCAAAAGCAATATGAATTGAAAAAAGTTAATGTGCTGCTAGATTGGTAAAAAGTCCGTATATGTATATCGGTCCAAGAGAACAAAACACATATTCCGTATATTACACAGTATTGTTGGCAGTTTCATATCATGGAATTCTTATTGAAATTATAAGATAAAAAGCCATGCAGAGAAAATGTTTTGACTTCCCCCAGATTATGTAAAATTTATAAGTGTAATGTTTTTTAGACCACCTTCGCATATGTGTTTATCGTCAGTGCATTAACAATGAGTAAATGATACAAAGATGTGTGTAAAAACAACAACTAAATGTTACACACGCTGTTAAAACATAGTGAACTAGAAGAAGGCAAGGAGAGGCAGAGGACATAAAAATATGATTATTATTTAGAAATAATCAGCACTAAAAAACAAACAAAAATATATACTAAAGAAGCCAAAAGAAACAAAATACAAACACACACATACAAAAGTAGATACGAGCACACATAGGAAAATGGGTAACATCATATAATCTTTGCAAGAAAAACAGACAACCATACACATATTTATATTCGCACAGCAGCAGTTATATATGGCCCTCTGGAGAATTCTACTTTATTTTGCCCATGTTACAAAAGAGTTGTAAATGTACTCATAGCTCTTGTTGTTTGTAGAATTTTAATACCAAAACAAAGACTTCAAAGCACACGCCAACTAACAGCGTACAGCAAAAGTTCTTCAAGCTAAATTTTATTTTGTTATTGGGCCCACAATAGTTGCTGCACGACACGTTTAGAGCATTTAGGCGCCATGGAAATATTTGATATTTGAAACTATTCATTTAAAAGGTTGTAGAGTGAATCATACAGAAAAGTGGGTGGGTGATGTTACCTGAAGCATTCAACGCTTTAACTACGAAGCCGAACATTTTTAGCTCGACCTCTTACTTAGCCAAGTCAAGAACAATGACATCGATTGTTTTGAAGGCGTAGAACTGAAACAATCATGTAATAAAAAGCAACCAGCGCAAACGGTATTATAGCGAATTTGGCGGCGAAGTACTCGTAAGCTAATACATAAAGTGGTTACCACAAATAAATTTTTCTCAACTCTAATTATCTTTTTTGCCAATGTTATCCTCCACCACATTCAACATTTGCTACTACGATTTTACCTGGCGGTGCTCTTAGGACTGTGGGAAGTACGGTGTCCACCAACACCCTCGAGCGCACTCGAAACCATCGGCAGGGCGACCTACTAGATATGCACATGTGGCAACTTCTCGTGCATCGACCTATTATTATTATTATTATTAAACATATTATTTCATTAGTAGGGGCTCATCACCACTACAAATAAATATTTTACAAGTTAGGTTTCAAACGAATTTTTTCATGACATGATTTTATACAAATCTCAGCTGTCTCTCTAAAGTGAGCCAACTTACAACTTCACTACAAGCAGATTATCGTCTTTCTAATAATAATAGAAATGGGGATGTAGCTTTAGGGAACGAGCAAAGATATCGATGGCTTAATGTAAAAAAGGAGTAATTCGATTTTTGTTACTTTACAGAAGAAGAAAAAAACATTAATAAAATCCGTAAAATTTATGACACAAAAAAAGTTTTGATGCATTTTTAATAAAATGTGTTGCATCTTTTTATTGAAAAATTCCTTGAAAACTTTTCTTGTGTCAGAAATTTTACGGATTTTATCAAGTCTCTTCCTTCTACACCAACGTAACACAAAATCGAGTTAGGACTTTTTATATGAAGCCATCGATATTGAGGTGAGCAATTTACAGTGGATTTTCTCACAAGAAGCACTAATTTAATTGAGACAATATGTCAAATATTTAGAAGATTTTAAAAACAAGTGCATTTTAATATATTTTGTAACCACATGTAGAGAAGCATGCATTTGTGATATGATTAGTTCCTAAATTGGGTAGGAGACAAACTTATTTCTAAAAGTCCGCCGTCATGTGGGTACAACCGAAATTATTTGGACATCATGCTTTTAAATAACAATTTCCAACACCCTGATCAGCACACTTACGAAGATACCAGACAGCCAACTAATAATATGTTGCAATAGCATCCTTTTGAAAAGCAGTAAAAGATTAAGACATTAGTGCAGTTTGTAAATTCATGCTATCGGAGTTTGTATTTTGTTCTTCTTTATAGTATTTTCGCAAGCAAAAATACTACAAAGAAGAAAAAAATCTGAAAAAAAACTAGAACAGAAGAGGAAATGAGCAGTAGTTGAGAAGTATTGCTGAATTAGAGCAATATGAGTTAGATTGGGTGGAGCTTATTTATTATTTTGTTGTTGTTTTTTATTTTATTTCTATCCAAAGAATGGAAATATTTTATATCCAAATCCGTACTACCCTTTCGGTTATATGAAATATGGAAATGGCAAAAGGAAACAAAATTCCTTTCGGTAGAAAGACTTTTGCTACTTTTTTTGCTCATCATATTTTTATATTGCACTTTTTACACATGAAGTATAAACTCAAAAGAAAACTTCAGTGGAAAAACTAATAAAACGCAAAAGTGACAGACTTGAAAAATCAAAATATTATGTAGTAATAATTTTAACGAACATTTTATATTGCTATATTAAATTTGAATTAAGATTCTATAGGCTAATTGTTCGAAATTTTAATTTAAATCTCAGAAAGACATGATAAATATTCCAAGGCACAAAGGCAAGTCAACATCAGTTTTATTCAACTTACACAGCAGAGCAGAACAGCTGTTTTCGAAAGACGCAACCCTTTCATCATCAGTGCTCATGTGTATTGTGTTTGTCACCACTTATTAGGTGGCTTAGTTGAATGTGATAACAGTTCCTATTTACACAAATTTTATTGTGAAAAAGAATACGGGAACTGTATCAACCTGATGTTAACATGTTATTGTTATAATACCCGTGTTACCGTTTGATTATTTTTCTTCATGTCCCATTTTTCTGAATTTTTTGTTCCATCATACCTAAGTCAAACTTTTTTGGTTTGAATTTTATACTTAAGTACATGTGAACGTTTTTCCAATTTTTATTATTGGGTAGCTCAAGCCATAGCTTAAATTTGTATGTAGTAATAATTTTAACGAACATTTTATATTGCTATATTAAATTTGAATTAAGATTCTATAGGCTAATTGTTCGAAATTTTAATTTAAATCTCAGAAAGACATGATAAATATTCCAAGGCACAAAGGCAAGTCAACATCAGTTTTATTCAACTTACACAGCAGAGCAGAACAGCTGTTTTCGAAAGACGCAACCCTTTCATCATCAGTGCTCATGTGTATTGTGTTTGTCACCACTTATTAGGTGGCTTAGTTGAATGTGATAACAGTTCCTATTTACACAAATTTTATTGTGAAAAAGAATACGGGAACTGTATCAACCTGATGTTAACATGTTATTGTTATAATACCCGTGTTACCGTTTGATTATTTTTCTTCATGTCCCATTTTTCTGAATTTTTTGTTCCATCATACCTAAGTCAAACTTTTTTGGTTTGAATTTTATACTTAAGTACATGTGAACGTTTTTCCAATTTTTATTATTGGGTAGCTCAAGCCATCTGTACTGTTATCACATTCAACTTAGCCACCTAATAAGTGGTGACAAACACAATACACATGAGCACTGATGATGAAAGGGTTGCGTCTTTCGAAAACAGCTGTTCTGCTCTGCTGTGTAAGTTGAATAAAACTGATGTTGACTTGCCTTTGTGCCTTGGAATATTTATCATGTCTTTCTGAGATTTAAATTAAAATTTCGAACAATTAGCCTATAGAATCTTAATTCAAATTTAATATAGCAATATAAAATGTTCGTTAAAATTATTACTACATACAAATTTAATCTATGGCTTGAGCTACCCAATAATAAAAATTGGAAAAACGTTCACATGTACTTAAGTATAAAATATTCAAACCAAAAAAGTTTGACTTAGGTATGATGGAACAAAAAATTCAGAAAAATGGGACATGAAGAAAAATAATCAAACGGTAACACGGGTATTATAACAATAACATGTTAACATCAGGTTGATACAGTTCCCGTTTTCTTTTTCACAATAAAATTTGTGTAAATAGGAACTGTTATCACATTCAACTAAGCCACCTAATAAGTGGTGACAAACACAATACACATGAGCACTGATGATGAAAGGGTTGCGTCTTTCGAAAACATCTGTTCTGCTCTGCTGTGTAAGTTGAATAAAACTGATGTTGACTTGCCTTTGTGCCTTAAAATATTATGTTTATAATCTTATGGCCAATAAATCAGTGGATATTTAAACGTGGTTTATATTTAAATTCTATTTAAATACAAAATTTCGTTTTCTACTGCAAAATTAAATAAGATTTAAATATTCCACATTGTACCTTTAAATTCAATTTAAGTTTTTCATACTGCCATGTGTTTTTCATAGTTTGTTTACATTCAACAACTTGAAAATTGGTAAAGCAGCTCTTCATTGAAACAAAACGTCGGTAAGAAGGTAGATTTATTGTATCATTGTCAGTATTTGTCTTTTTTTATCTCGGAACAGCACTCAGGGGATGGCCCCTACATATGCAATGCATTGTGCCGAAACTAGAAAGGATGGAATGGTATTAAGGGGACAGATGGGGAGAGATGAGGAGAAAAATACAGTTTAAATTTCTATGAAAATTAACTCAAACTACGTTTAAATCAGTGATGTCATATACGATAGTTTTGGTAAGATCACTATTATCTCTTACATTCCCAGCGGGAGAAATGTGCGGTTGCGACGCCTAACTAATGGCCTTTTCTAAGAGTATCTTTTTATTTACCAATAATATCTTCTAAATTTATATTGCAGTTTCGTAACAACAAAACATTTTTGAGGTTTGCAAATGTATATCAAATCGGAAAATATATGTTCGGAAAGGTATGTTGAAGGGAAAAGCTACAAACATTTAAAGGAATTTTTTTTAATACAGGATATAGCGCCCCGTCTAAATTTTTCCAGAACTCAATAATATTTTCCCTATCTGGAGGATTAAATTCGCTCCTAAGTATGATTAGTTTTTAGACTGAGCATTTGGTTAGTTTATATACAAGAGAAACAATTTTTACAAAAAGCCTTACTTATGAATTCATTTAAAAGCAACTTTAAGAAATTTTCGAAAAGATGTACCTACATACAGTGGCTCCAACTTATTTCAAACCTCATATATATTGTATATATATGTATATATATATATATATATATATATATATAAATATATTATTTATATATATATTATTTCTGTTTAGAGGCCTCAAAACAGGACTTGCGATACTTCCCGCTGAATGAGAGTGTTTCTCAGTAAACAATAATATTTTATGCTCTCAAAATAAGAGAGCGTAAGCGTACATGTGAATTTTGTTTCCACAATTGTGTATGACGCTGACATCACTGGTTTATATATTCACTGATTTATTGGGCATTATTTCATGATATTTTTACTTATAATTATCTTTGGATTAATGTGCGCACACTGAAGCCTCATTCTGAGTGAATAAATAAATAAATTCAATTGCTAAAAACTTTTATTCAATGTATAGTATAGTATAGTTATTTTCAGTATAGTTATTTTCAGTGACCAGATTCTACTAAATCGATCTTATTCGATATTGCGGGCTCCGTACTACTGATGCAAAATGGTAAAGAATTGTTTAGTTCCTTAAGGATCTCAGAACTCCCTTGAATAGAGATCGAAAATAAAGAACGGGTAAAAGTTAGAAGGTCATTATTTCATTTGTACATATCGTAAAAGCGGTAAAGCATCGAAAGATATTCGACATTGCATCGATGTCCCTATGAATGAACAGAGTTGCCACATTACTGTCATCGATGAGATTTTTTGAGCGTTTAAACACACCGCGTGTGCAAGACAGTAAGATGTTTTGGAACAAAGAACACAAACTCAGTTGACCAATAGCCAGAAGTTTGTTGGTTGGCCATTAGAGGGACCCAAAGAGATTAAAAATGTATATTTATTTATGTGCAACCATTTTACAGAGTGCGTGTTCACTGCTGCTCCACATTTTAGATTACATGTTTATCTTAAATTTGAAATTATGTCACTGTGTAATTAGAGAATATATGTATGTTCGAGATTGTAGTTTTTGCGTTCATTTCTTTTACATTTAACACGTTGGTGTGTTAGCAGCAAAAACACCAACGTTCTTTATTTATATTTCTTCTTTTATGATTTACTTAACACTGGAAGGTTCCTATACATTTCACTACATAGCAGTCAGTCACTCTTATAGAAAACAAAATTTGTTGCATTTAATTATATTCTCCACCAAAAATGAGGAACTGGTATTAAAGGGATTTCACTCCGTTTGTAATTTTCACAATATGTGACGCGCAAAATAAAGAGACCTAAGGGTAAAAACCGGTTTTGTTCACGAGAGCCATTTTAAAGATTTAAGTACGTGTATCTTTGGTGTACCATCACTGAGCGTGTTGGTATTGGTCTCATTTGAAACGTGTTGGTCGACCTTAAAAACGCGCGTAGGTCGTACCTACCTCTTGTTTTGTGTAGTTGTTTATTGCTGCTTTCTACCTAGCACGCTGTATCCATGAGTTTGATATCAATTTTTCTCGCGTTTTTTCGAATCCAGGTTTATTTTCTGAAACTATTAATTGTGACTTATAATAAATACTCATTTATAATTCTTTTAAATCGTGAATATCTGTTAGTACGAAAATTTTTTCAGATAACCTTATTATGTTATTCGCGAAAATAATTTAAAACTAATAACATTCTTACTGACTGTTTTAGGATGAAGTGGTGGACGAATTCGAAGAAGTAGATTCACTTTATCGCTTCCCTGATGACGAGGATGATGACGATCACTTCTCAGAATTATCGGATAGTGCCTCTGAAGGTGATACCGATAATATGTACCTTGATATATCTGATCTTGATTTACGCGAAGAAAAGGTAGTTGCTCGACTGTGTGGTTCAAAAATACCTCCGTGTGGTTCAAATCAATGCAATGAAGTGATCCCTAAGAAGATGGCTGTGGATTTTTGTACGTCTTTCATGAATTTAGACAAGGAATCCCAAGATTTAATTATTCTCGCACATCTGGCAGCTCACCGTGACGATGCAATGCTCGGGTCAAAAGTTGGTGATCGATCGCGAGCTATGAAGAAACGGTACAATCATGCTTTAACTACTTTGGAAAAAAAAGAAATTGTTTCATTTATCTTTTTTTCGTTTTGCTGAAACTGTTGATATCACTTTACCTGGACGTCAACCAAATCATCGTGATTATCGTTTATTGAAACTTCCAACTACTGAAAGTAAGACTTCTGTTTACATTAGATACACCAACAGCATCGAACCGGGTAGTAAAATCGTAAAACTTCGCAATTTCCAAACGCTGTGGAAGAAATATTGTCCCTACATCGTCACTGTGAAGCCGGCATTCGATTTGTGCGAATTGTGTCGAAATCTTGCAAAAGATGCTGTTAATACAATAAACGTTACTGAAGTTGAAAAAAAGCAGCATTGAAGGTGTATTCTGATCATTTGCAATCTGCCAGCACTCAGCGAGAGTACTATAACGACTTGAGAACATTAGTCAAGCCTGATCCAAATGCCATGTATCCAGGTATTCCAGAGGAGAATTATACAGTAATATCTATGGATTATGCTCAAAATGTTAGCTTTCCATCGGGTCCACAGCAAATAGGAACTGCATACTTTAAATCAGGTCGCAAAACAGCAATTTTCGGAATTACAAACGAACGTCAAAATGTTCAACACATCTTCTGTATTGACGAAAGCGATTCCATTGGAAAAGGGTCGAATTCAGTAATATCAATAATACCTACGAGAAGTGCATTCAACTAAAAAATTAGTGACATTCGCTGATAGCTGTGTTTCACAAAATAAAAACAATGTGATTATACGATATTTACAACACCTTGTCGATACTTGCAGATGTGAGTCAGTTGAATTAAACTTTTTGTTAAGCGGACACACAAAGTTTTCATCTGATCGTTTATTCGGAGTTTTCGAATCAAAATATGCCCAAACTAATGTCGACTGCTTCATGGATGTTGTTGATTGTGTTAGAAAATCATCTCGTAATGGATTTAATGTTCCTGTACCTATTCGACTTCCAAACTCAAGTGAGCCTGTTGTTAAAGTGGAGAAAATGGGACGAATAGTTCTCCACTATATATGAAATTTTAATTGAAATATCGAAGTATCATCACTTTGTATTTATTGCTCAGTCACCAGTGCAATGTAAACTGTTTGCGAATTCAGCCATCATAAATGAAAACATGCATCTGAGTAACAATACCAGTTTCGATGACAAACCAATTATAATTCCGTCACCAGGGTTATCGATGAAGCGTCAATGGTACTTGTATGAAGAGATCCGTTTATCCGGTTTATGTTTTGACGATTCAAAAAAAGATTCGGTTGCTTCTCTTCCTTTGGTCTCTGGAAATGGAAACGAAGAAGAAGATTCGGTGGAAGTGGACTATCCTCAAGAAGTGGAGGCAGCAGACGTTAAGAAGAAATCGAAAAAAAATAAAGGACCGGTACCGTCAAGGAACCAATTCGCAAGAACCGTCGATTAAAATGATTTTTATATTTTTTTAAATTGTTCATAAGCAAAAAAATAAATAAATAAATTAAAATAAATAAATTTTACCGTTAGGTCCCTTTCTATTTGCGCTTAGAATCGTCGACTTCAATTTCATAAAACGCGCATATCTCTAGGAGGGAACACTTTTGGCTGGTTCAAAGTTCCTTTAAGACATTTCTGTGCCCAATTTTAAAACTCTATTTTGACAGGGTGACTCCATAAAACACTAAAAAGTAAATTTTTGGGGTTTACTAAGTGTAAAAAAAATTATTTTCGTAGGGAAATGTAGGGGGGAAAGGGAAGGGAGCGAGAGCGTTGTAGGGCTGCGAAATATCATCTCAGCTTCGTAATAAACACATAAAAATTTAATTTTTAGGGAATGTATTTAGGCTTAAGTAATACAATTTGTCTACTGTTTACAATACTTTTTCATATAATATCTTACTCGACTAAAGAGGACAGGGTAAAAAAATGGAGTTTTATGATTTGCTGGCTTTGGACCTTCTTTGATATATAAATATATCATTTGCTTAACAAAACAAAAAAAATTAAAATGTTGTTTTCTAGGGGTTGGTTTAGTTCTTATTAGGGGAACTTTTCTCCCTCTGGCCTGATTCAGCCCATTTACGAATTTGACCAGCGCTGTCCTTCATTTATGTATAACAAATATATCTTTACCAAATTTCAATGGTCTTGCTCTTTTCGTTTGGACAGAATCGTGAATTCCACAGACGAAGGGAGGGACGGACGGACATGGCTACATCGTCTTAGCAATCATCACTGATCAAGAATATATATACTTTATGGGGTCTCAGGTAGATATTTCGATGCGTTACATACGGAATGACAGAGTGAATATACCCTCCATATTCTTTTTTGGAGGGTATAATTCTGATATATATATGGGTATTTCCATGGTTGCGCACGTGACAGTCGCACGTATTCAATATGAAGAAAATCAAACTAAGGGCCAAATATTTTTTTCTTCATTTAGGTTTTTGGGAAGCAATTTTGGAGCTCTTTATTTAGTGGAAACCATGGGTGCTGTAAGAGTCGGGGTCCTGACATATTAGTCAACAAAAGCTGTTGCGTGACGTGACAACAAAAAGAAATAGTTTTTTCCTACATTTACTTAAGTGCAAAAACCAGCGAAATAAGCTAAAAACTTTTATGTAACTTATTTGGATATTATTAAGGGATAGTTTAGCTTTATTTTCATAACTGTTCTTTTGATGATTTTATGTTTAGTTTTATTGATACAACCCATAATATGAAGCGTGACATGACATTGCGTTACGTTACATTTTTCCCTTATGATAAACTCGAACAATTTTTGATGTAGTTTGGTTTTAAACATTTAAGTCAACAAAAATAAATGAAAAAACTTCAGGTCAATGCTTGAAAAGGTACATAAGAATAAAAAAATAGAAACAAGTAAAAACGTTATATTCGTCCGGGTCGAACTTAAATACCCTCCAAATATTTGGTAAGTAAATTTAAAATGTTTAACTTGGTGGGACAGAGTTGCTTTATATAATATCGTACGTCAACGCCCACTAAAGGGGCGGGGTTCACAAATAGACAATATCATGTTTTCCACAGACGAAAGTATGGGAATTGCTAGACCGTCTTAGACTTCATCACTGATCAAGAATATGTATACTTTATGAGGTCAAATTCTATTTGGAGGGTATTAAAACTGTACTTTGGCGGGGTCGCTGTGGCATGCGCTGTGGGGGAAACATTTCACGTTTGTCATAAAACTCTAAAAATAAATGTTTGGGAAAATTATATACAAAATTCCAAAAAAAATTTTTATAGGGTCATTTGGGGGCAAAGCTTCGTCATTAAAGCTCATTTTAGACAATTTCCCATCTTGGTTTTATATATATATATATATATATATATATAAATATATATATATATATATATATATATATATATATATATATATATATATATATATATATATATACACTTTATAGGGTCGTTTAGAGGGATATTTCGCTGCGTTGCACACGGAATTATTAGTTCTTTTTTGAAGTGTATAGAAATACTACTCCAGAGCTGGAGAATTGAAAAATTTGTTGGTGCATAAAAGTGTCTAATTGTAATAAAATGGTTTTTTTCTTCATATATGGTGCTTTTGAAAGAAATTCATGCTATTAAAAATCAGAAATGGACAGAGTCGGAAAATTTAAATTGAAATATCAAAATAATAAAATGAAACTGAATTTTTCTTTGCTAATCAAACATTTTTTGAAATTAGGAAAGATATAAATTTTTATTGAAAATCATAAAGATTAAAAATATTGTTTCAGGGCTGGAATGAATGTGTACACGTACATAAGATTCAGAACAACAGAAATTAGTGTTTAACTCATTTTTAATTTTAATCGTGCTGATTACTTTCTTGCCCAATTTAACAAAAAAAATTTTAAAAATTGGTTATTGAGGGTTGCACTGCACTGAAGCTAAAGTCATTGGATAATGTAATCATTTTAAAAAATATGTAAAGTCGTTGAGACTAGTATAGGTCTACAAAATTCAACTTAAAAAAATTTGTATTTCACGTAACTAGCAAGCATAATTTAAATACACTTACAAAAGGTATATGATTAAACGTAAATTATCTTCGTCGCTGGGACGAACAGTAACCGTTCAGGGTTAAACATAAACTAAGAAGATAAATATGTTAAACAAATGTATGCTTGTACGCCTTATGTTCTTAATGCTTAAATAAATAATACTTATTTTTGTGTATTAAAACTAAAAGATGGAATGTACGAAATGACAGGCAGTATGAAGTAGTCACTACTAACAACGACTCATGATAATGAAGTTTAGTACCATCTATATTTACATACTCATATAAAATTGTGGAAGTTATCAGACGAAATTAAATATTAAACTATTCATAAATAGCTGAAATATATTTTATAATCTCCTGTAGTAAAACTTTATAATAGTCAATATAAAATTAGGCTTTTAGTGCTTTAGATGTAGTGTAACTTGTATAATCTTAATATTTTCTTTAGACTGGGCTTGCTGCCAGTTTAAGCCTTAACTACAGATGACCGGTATTTTTTACCGGTAAGCAGTTAAAATTTTTCAATTTTAGGGTATCCTTGCTAGTTACGCATTTATACGTTTATGTACCTTTCAATGTTCAGTGTAACTTTGTTTGCGGAAGTGTCAGTTATGTGCAGTGCGATTTGTTTAATTTACTACTTTAAATTTAGTAACCGGTAAAAATTACCTGTTGTCTGTTTTGCCGTAAGTATAGTTTTAATTTGTGTTATAATTAAACTGGATAACAGTTAATTTTATTTATATCATTACTCTTGTCTTTTTAATGTAATGGATGGTAGAAGAGTCCGGGCCCATCAAAGAGGGTTAAAATGGACCAAAAAATGTTGAAGAAGCTGTGGAATGATGGCTGGAAAAAATTAGTTCTGATATTGTGATTTAGATCCAGATTCTGGTTATGTGGAAAGCGACCATGACACTATATTAGAAGTAGAGACAGAAGATGAGAACGCTGTCCATCCTTCCACTGATGTCCATGAAAATACCAACTATTTCGATGGTAAAAGTCAATGTACCGAAAAAATTTGTAAGGAATGTACTAACTGCATTTTTAACCAAATTTACCTCTTGCAGGTTTTTTTTTCAAATGCATATTTTTCTTTTTTATATTTATGTTTTGTATCTAAATATACTATATTTTAAGTTTTTATGATAAAATGAATTTGTGTTTTGTTTAAATATTTTTTTAGTGTCGTTTTTTTACAACCTTAAAAAAATACCAAAAAATCTAACTAAATATATTTTGCTTTAAAAAAAACTTGAGCGGTTTTATTAACGTCACTAGTTTTACAACTTTTTCTAGATCTTGATATACAAGATATATACATATAACAGATATATATTAAAGAAATTTTTCAATTCTTTTACAAGAATTTGATATATTTTATATAACCGGTAAAAATTACCGGTGGTCTGTGCTAACGTTCATATAATTTGACGTTTGTAGTTAATGTAAATGTGTCAGCTGATCCAAACTGTAATAAGGCAAGTTGTGAAAACGTTTACTTGACTTTAATGAAATCTTCCCGTAAAGCCGCAACCTTCAGAAAACAGAATTTTATTCTAAGTTTACGTGACAGTTGTAGACAGTGGTGGGATGTATGTATGTTGAATGAGACCAATAGACCATTTTTGGTACTTATTTTTCTTTTGATATGTTTAGTTGATAAATATGTAAGGACATGATATACGCATTTTATATGTTTAACTTTCTAAATAAATGTTTCATCCTCAATGAAATATCGCATGTCTGTATGTGGTTGTCGTTGCAGAAGTATTAAAAACTCGTTTGTACGTAAATATATACATTTGTGTAATATTACCAAATATTTAATATATATTGTAATATAGAAAATAAATGTGTCCAGTTTATTAAATTTATGGCAAGGAATGAATGACTCATTGTCGTATTAGTTTTGTATGTATGTATATTGGTGTTTCTGATGTCTATTAGTACCATTTCATTAATTTGCGTACTTTTTCAACACGAACGCCAACAACATAAACATATTAAAGTGCCATCAATGTTTTAAACAGTTGTATAGTGTTTTATTGTATTTATTTTTGAAAGTCCACATCCATTATTTTTTATTATTTTCTTATTAAATACACTCAATTGATACAAAGCTTACAAGAAGCACAATATTTGGTGAATTTTTTCTGATTTTGTTTGTATAAATAATTATTTGTTGTTTGTTTATGTCAAAAACATATGACACGATTTTAAGCATTCTACAAGTGTAGAAACATTTACATTTACCTAACATTTACAATTTCAACGTTCGGCTAAATGGGTCTTAACCCGATACACTTGTACTTTCTTTCTTATACTCACCAACTTAACTATCTGGGTCTTGGTCTATAAAGGAATATTATGGTACAGCCTGAAGAAGGGTCACGTAAGTTGAAAGCTTGCGGGCTATTACCATATTACGTAACGCATGTTTTTACATATTTAAAGACACACTCCAAATTTAGCGCATACTTTTAGGAGCAAAAAATTAATTTTTTCCTAACTTGTTTTGTTAGAAACTTTTGTTAAGATATTGTGTGAATGTGTTTCTTAAAATGCTTAGTAATAAATAAATGAAAATAAATAAAATATTACTGTCCAAAATTAAATTATTCTTTGTTGGCTTGGGATAAGTGGTTATTTTTTTAAAACTGATATTATTCCACATCCAAAGTTATTTCCGACATTGAACTTTTTGCTATATAAAGAGCACCCTGGACCACCATTAGTATATAGTGACATATGTATGTGTACGCATCCCCATTTTTCCACAATGACCAATAATCTCTGCAGGTTACATTTTCTAACCACATCTTTATTAAATATCTCTTGGGCCATAATTTCTAAACACTAATTTCAGTGGAACTGGCTCCAGTTGCTAAATTTTGGTTTCCAAGTTAAATTAATAACATTTTAATTCAACTGTTAAGTGGTTAACAGGTTTCGTTAAGTGCAGAATAGGTTTGCTACAAGTTTCGGTTTGCGTCTTCGCTAATAAAAATTTATCTTTACACACATCACACCTTTTCATGTAAAGTTCATCTTAAACGCAACATTTTTTGTAAAATATGAAATGTAGCCACACTTTTACCATTTGATTATTAAAATCTGCTGAACTTGCGTAGAAACGTTATGCTGTTGGTTAAAGTAGTTAACTGTTATACCCTAAAACCACGGGTTCGAAAATATTGTTTGAAAAATTGTGATCATCAATAGTGAAATGCAAATATTTATGACGAAGTAAAGCAAAATGTGTACAAGAAATTCTCTATCTTCTCATCTGTCCTCTTACCACTATCCACTCCTTTCATAGCTCCAAAACAATTGATTGCATGAGTAGAGATAATGCCGTGAGTGCCGATCCAATTACAAAAAGGTGCTACTGAACGATTTACTCTCACTAAATATGTCACTGTTTTCTCAAAAAGGCAACGAGCGGGATAACTTGTTAATATTTTTGCATTCACATTTTGCTTACAGGGAACTATGTACTTATCACTTCTTTTAGTAGGGCCACCACTCAGATGATAACCCCTAAATATTGCACTAGAAACGGGGTAATTTTGGAAAGACAGATGAAGATAGATGGAAAGATAGAGAAATTGTTTGTAGCCATTTTAACATTTTACTTCGCCGTGGAATTTTTGCCACGGGGCCGACGATTGCGGGTGTTGTTACTCTGCTCTTTACTATATGATAGTGCCAATTCCTGGCCGAGCACGGAGTCGCACTCGAGACTTTCGGTTCGTGGTAACTACTTTTCGGTAACTTGTTAGCTACTTCAGCCAACAGCAACCTATTCAGGTTAGTTGTCCAAAGGAGTGCTTCTATTGCTAATAAACGCTCGTAATATTCTTCGCTTATTGAAATGGCTAAAATTCTACCAAACCTTGTTGGGCCAAAAACAACTATTTTACTGACAGAAACAACGACAACAAGAAATGGAGTACAAGAAAATAAATTTTTTTGTACTCCAATGGAATGGCACATTAAATTTGTTGTTTCTAAACATGACTTACAGAGTTACCCCCTTATTCATAAAAATTATGAGAGTCTAATAACAGCGTAATAAAACAAAATTTCATATGAAATTTGCTCTATTACACTCTTATAAGCCTCTCATAATTTTTATGAATAAGGGGGTTAATGTTCAGTTTAGCGCGCTCCGCTAAACAATTACTTGCTCTCTCCTCTACCTTTTCTTTGAGATATTTGGCCATCGTGTTTGATAACTCTTGATTAATGGATAATGACAATGAATTGAACCGCTTGTCTGTATTGAAATATTATTTGCGATTCCATTTTCAAGCTTGTAAACACAACTTGATGATAATGATGACGATCATCAATCAGTAATTTTTTTTTCAATACATTGTGGGTTATTCCTTTAAACTTATTTAAATACACAAGAATATTAAATTTGTTAGTAGAACGTTTTGTAAGAATCACGTACTCACGTCAAGTAAAATTTAGAATGAAAAACTGAAATGAAAAAAAAAACCCATAAACGTTTCACTGCCAATAAAATCAGGGATCGGAACTTTCACGAGGGCTGTTGCAGAAAATGTCAACTGATATACGAGTCATAAAAACAATAGTCGAAATATTTGGATGCAATTTCGCTCTGCCTGGTCAAGCTGAATGAATAGCTAAAGCCAAATTAAAATCTATTCTACAGAATTCCTGAACACTCCTACTTGAAAGCCACTGAATTATTTCAAATAATCCATAGTTCCAAATTATAACGGTGTGAAGTTAAATCAGTGAGTTAAATACGTCCCACACGTCTGTTAACTATGTTCCACATAATGTTAAAAAACCAAATTTAGTTATTACACATATTTTTTAAGCAAAACAAAAAAAAATTATATATTTTAATTAATTTTTAAAGAAAATACTTAAAATAACTGTTTAAAGGAAAAAAAGTGTAAAAGACCACATTAGCTTCATAGCTGTACCACCCCACATATGCCGATGTGGAGGTAAGGATAAACATATTTCTAATATGGGTCTGCGGGGTACAGAACCATACTTTAGGAAAGATCTTGGGCAGTACAACAGCGCCCTGAAATCGAAATATAGGATTGTTTCTCAGGGAAGGGGCTATAGCGGGTGGATCGCCCCACATACATGAAAAATGCACTATTTTGCAGAAAAAACCACTGCGGCAAAAATTCTGGAAGACCTGCGCATATGTGTTGTACCTTTTTAGAAAGCTATTCAGCAGTATATTGGGAAAAAATCACTATATGCAGTTGTAGTTGGGGATGGATCGCACCAGATACATAAAAAATTCACTATTTTGCAGGAAAAATCCACTGTAGCAAAAATTCTAGAAGACCTGCGCATATGTGTTGTATCTTTTTAGAAAGCTATTCAATATTATAATATTGGGAAAAAACACTTTATGCAGTTGTTTCTCAGGAAAGGCCATATAGGGGGTGGATCGCCCCACATACATGAAAAATGCACTATTTTGCAAGAAAGAACCACTGTAGCAAAAATTCTAGAAGACCTTCGCATATGTGTTGTACATTTTTAGAAAGCTATTCAGCAGTGTAATATTGGGAAATATACGAATATTTTCCCTTCGAATGTACTGTACATACAATGCTAACACCGGGCCGAAAGTTCTAATTTAGGTTGGTCGTTTATATAATAATCATACATTAAGCTTTGAGCAAATGTATCCACAATGCTGCTCGACTAACCGTTAATCGACTAACTGTCAAATTACTAGGCGATTTCGGTTAATTTAAAATTGGCTATTTTCGATTAACGGTTAAACCGGTCAATATCAGTCATATTTTTGCATTTTTAATTATTGTATGCGTTTAGAAAATATTTTTTCGATCAATCAAAGAAAGTGTTCATTTTAATAAGTCAAAAGATAAACAACAAAAACTATATGAATGCATAAAAATGCAAGAAGGGAACGACTTTCGACTTCCTCATGATGTAAATGTGTAGGTTAATTTTGCTTTGGATAAACGGGTTTTAGAAAGCTTTAGTAAAACCTTAAAGACTTTGAATGTGGTTATAAAGTAAAGACTCTGCAACTGTAATTGAGCATAAGGGAATTATTAAGTTTTTTATTAATAATTGAATAAAAGCCTGTAACACTATTGCCAACAATTTAATTAAAAATCTAAGGATTAGATTTAATGAGAGATGAGTCAGATGAGGACGGAAGAATCTCTCGATACTATTATAAGCAATTTTTTAACAGAATTAACCGAAACAATTGGCATTGTTAAAAAAATGCTAACAAATTAAAACAGGAGATAAGCTGGACTAAGAAACAACTTGGCTTGGAAATCGGACAAACTTCGGGAGCCAAATTACTGCATTCGATGCCGATTGAAATCTCAATATAATTTGTATACAAATTTCGATCGATCAAATGCCACAATTTGGCCACTGGAATAATTTTTAACCCCTTTCGATTGACGTCTTTTACGCCAGGGCTTCTTCAAGCAAATAAAATATATCGCAAAAAAAATTCATTAAAAACTACATTTATTTATATATATGTAAATGATAATAGCAGCAATGAAGATTCGTTTAACAATTCTTGTTTTATTTGTCGATTAGTCCCCGAATCACCCTCGTATTTCAAATTTCTCTAACAAATAATATGAAATGACTGTTACTGAGTTGGTTTGCAAATGACTGACTGACGATAGAACCCACCAACACAAACAAAAAAACAGACAAATCTTTTTTCGATTTTTTACAAATATTTTTATTCATTTGTGCGTTAAAATGGTGTCACGTAGAAAAGTGAAAGGGCCAAAAGCTACGGCAATAAAATCTACATAAAGTAAACGGTGATAATTACGTATATACGAGTATAAGAAACGTTTTTTTATTTTTGTATATAAAAAAATTGCGTATAAATTAAACACACACGCACACACACTTGCACTTACATACACACAAAATCTCTACCACATAGAAATGAGTTTTTGATATCAAAAATGTACTTTTCTTTATATTTTGTATTTTCGCTAGTCTATTGTTTTTTTATGTTTTTTTGAAATGGAATATATCTAAGCCACGACTTTGATAATGAAAAAATATTTTAAGCCACTTATTCCCTCTTTGGATATATCGCTATTTAAATTAATTACGTCTGATTAGGTCTGACTAGCTATTTTTTGCTTTTTTTATCTTGGACAAGCACTCAGGGATGATCCCTACATATGCAGTGTATTGCCGGAACTGAAAACGAGGGGATAGTATTGAGGGGACAGATGAGGAAAGATGAGATATAGAATTTATTGTAGCTGTTCCAACCTTTTTACTTCGCCGGCTAATTTTCTGCTACAGGACCGACGAAGGAGGATGCTGTTACTCTGCTTTTAGTACATGATAGTGTCACTCGCTGCCAATTATGTTCAGTGACCAGTGCTATGCCTTCATCATTGAAATAGGCTGCAACAACTAACACAACCACGCACTAATGCTGATCAGAAGAATTCAACACAATATTTCATGATTCAGCGCGGTGTTGAACTCAGGACCCTCCGCTTCATAGTCTCGTGTTCTACTATTTCAGCCAAGAGTAACCCAGCCTGCCAGCTGTTCTTTAACAATAAGAAAAAACGAAAGTTTTGAAAATTTTCATTCATAATTCTACTTTCTAAGTACTTCAAAGATCTAAAATCTAAGAATCAATTGTAATCAAGCAGCAGAACTATTTCCTCCCCTTGGAATTTTTTTTTAATTTTAGTACAAATGATGGCTCAGGTAGACCTAAAACAGCTTATTTTATTTTATTTAAAGCACAGAGCATTATTCTAATCGAATGTTTGACGAAAATTCACCTAAATTTCCAAATGTAAAGAAGTTCATGTTGTTCTTCATAGTCGAACAGGCCGTTCAAAGTTATATTAAACGCAGATATTATAAAATTTAAAACCAAAATCATTTGTGGTGAAGTCGCTAAAAAATTTTAAATATTCACAGAATGAATGTGTATTTTTTAAAAACTGTGGAAATTATTAAGTTGAAGCGAATACGAATATTTAGACTCATATACAAAATATTTTGTTTTATTAACAATTTGTATGATAAATTCAAATTTTGTTGCTACAAGTAGAACATTTCGAATTGCTAATCATTTAAGTACCAGAATGAATTTCGAGGACGCAACAACATTTCGTAAGCCTTCTTCGTTGTTTATTTTATTTATATTTTTTCTAACTAGAACCGGCAATCATGTGATGTAATGTTCGGAACTATGGACAATAGGAGATAGTATCGAGATATAAGAGAAGAGAGAGAATGCTTCGGCAGCTTATTTTGGATGTAATACGATACAATGAAATATAATGATGAAATGCCCTCTTTACTATTAGTAAAGAGGGCATTTCAATAAATATCTGTCAATAAATATCCATACTGTTCAGTGACCAGTACTATGACTTCCTCATTTAAAGAGGTCGACAGCTCTCAACACAATCGCGCACTAATGCAGATTGTAGAAACACAATCCCAGTCAGGAAGAAAAGAACTACTCGTATCATAAACGCAGTCACCTGAATAGTTCCCAAACTCTATTGGCACTTTCCTATACTGGTTTCTTACACACAACGATGTATGAACAAACTATTTTAACCCTAGAAATTATAGCCGGGTGCCTCAGTGTCACCTAGCAACTTTATAGGTTTCATAGACATACTAATTCAAAGAATACACCTACGTAAGCACATAACCGAGGTACCTGTGTATCAAATAGCTTTTACATGAAAATTTTTGGAATAAAAAGGGGTTTAAAGATTTTATAGCAAAATTCTTATTCACAATTTTTAAAATGTAGTAAAGAACATGAATATAAAAAATGGAAAGCATAATATAAACATTTATTAGTTATTCCGGTTGCAATGGATGCGTTTAAATATTGTTATTGGTTGTTCCATGCACATAGGTTTTATATCTAATTATTTGAATTTTGCGTGCACGTTCCTTGCAGAAAAATTTTATTTAGCTGGGGCCGTTACATCCAAACTGTTGAAAAGAAATAACAGTTTTGGTCTTATTATAAAACTCTTCGATTCCAAAATTCTAATAAGAGTGTGATTAAACTTATTATTTAAATTTTCAAATTACTATCTTTTGGACAAATCAACCGATTCCCAAAACATTCACTTTCTTCGAATTTTTCGTTCCTGATATCTCAAGAATGCCTCAGGAGACGTTGCGCCGGTTGATGGCAATTGATGTAGGTTTTAAAACCGTTTAAAAGTTATTGAAAAAACTGCTTTTGAAAAAAAACCTTTTCCTTATTTTTTTGGGATTACTCAAAATTTTTCGATGGTTCGAATTTACAGTAAATCTACGTTTAATAGAATTTTTTGAAATGCTTTTAGCTTTGTTCGATTCGGCATGCCGTTCAAAAGTTATATAATAATAATAATTATACTTGAAAAAATTTTCGCAAAAAAAAATATCTTATATTTAGTATCATTCCCTTTTTTATAATGACTAATATTACAATTATTTTAGCTAACGACTCCTCCGATTGTAAGAAAGCCACTTCTGAAGCTTCTAGCAGCAACAAAAATTAAATAGACATACACTAATTTAGTGCTTTTTGTTTGTTATGTGGTCAAGTACGTCTATATGCCTGCATTTCATTGGTTCTCACACCAAATAATCAGTGGACTTTAACCTAATTCCAAAATAACCTTAAGAGACTAACAAAAGCCGTTATTCCCTTTCTGCCAACCAATAAATAAATATATCACAGACACATTTGAACTTGTATGCAGGTATAATTGTGTATTTGCAAATACAAATTAAAACAAAGTATTAAAATATTGTTATTGCTTTTCAAGCAAATTTACAACACTTTTATACAAAGAATTTAGAGAGATATTTATATTGTGAACATCTAGATCAGGGCTCCTCAATGGGAGAAAATATTTAAGTATAATGTATTTGTGAATTTTTCATGTGTTAGCAGTGATGTTAATTTTTTTATTTCGATTTCCGTACAGCCCTAAAAAAGTTACCGTTTTTTAGGTAAAACTACCGTACGCATAGTCTGGTACAAAATTAATCATAAGAAACGTATAGAATTAGGCATTAACTATAATAGGCATTATTAGTTGTAATGAAATCGAACTTTTTTGATGTTTTTACTGAGAAATTTGTAGTCGCAAGAGAATTTGCAGTGAAGAATTTATATTTGAACTGTCACAAAACTGATCTATTAACACAGTTATGAATTCGCCCTGGTAGACACATTAGGTCTGTCTGCGTACTTTTCCAGTAGCAAATACTCAGTAACTTTTTTTGGGAGAGTAAGACCAATTTTACTCTGTCGGTTGAAAATATCTCAAAAAGTACGCAGACAGCATCCAGTGAAATCTTGCAAGAAATCAGCTGATCGGTTAGTAAACAATTGAAATATCAAAGCAAAAGAAATTTAGCATATGTGTACGCAAAGTTTGTCTCACAAAGTTCTGCTGCTTCTATCGGTTCTGCCATCTCCAATCCACTTACATCACGGTCGCACTGTATATTTGGACATTTCTGGCATGAAGTAAAATGTTTTGTTAATTATAATTTATTATAAACGTTTAAAATCAACACAATTCTAACTACTTGCCTCTGCCATTGTTAAATTTAAATTTTTATTTTTATTTCATTCAAACAGTAAATAAAAACAGCTGTTCAAACTAGTTGCAAAATCTTGCAAGCAGAAATTTCTCCAGCAACATTTTGCAAGTTCTCTAAATTCCAACTGTCAAAAAATTCTCTTTTTGGCTCTCTCGCTGCAAGAGATTTGGAGTACGCAGACAACATTTTGCAAGATTTTGTAACATTTTGCACAAAATAATGCAAAATATGTGTACGCAGACGGACCTATTATAAAAAACATGTTTGGGTTCTAAGAATTAAAAATTAAAACTTGTTAAAATTACCGTACAAATATAGAAATTACCTGCCTACCGTTCGGAGGGCTAAATTACCGTACAATACGGTATTTACCGTACGGTTAACATCACTGTGTGTTAGTGACTGTTTTTTTAAGCAAGAGCGTACAAATAATGTTGCCAGACGACGTCATTTTTACGACTTTTTATGCCACAAATAAAATGACATGAAATATTTAAATAAAGTTTTCATTAATATGTATTTCTTACATTTAATTAATACAGGCGAACTTCCTTATAGTGAATAAATTATACACTCCACGCAATATTTGTAAGGCTAAAATTATTTAAATTCTTTTTCCGAATTTATTAATGTACATAATGTTGGAATATTTTGACTTGTATATTGCCATTTTATCTGACATAAAAACATTGTGTTCCGTTATTTCTGTTTAAAAATAACGTGATTTAAATATTAAATTTTAACGAAATATTTAAAAGACCAAGTCCAGGAAATTATAATAGAGGAGTAAAAAATCTAAATATGAATGTGGAATCAAAACATTTTGCTTCTTACTTTTAATTAAGAGAAAAAACATATTTAATAAAAAAAGACTTACAAATCAAAAATTAGCTTTCAAGTCAATTCATATATTAAAATGTTTGTAATTTTGAAAAAATTCTATATAAAGACGCTACTAGACGTTGAAACTCGTACTTCTAGCAATATAATTCGTAAAATATTAGTAATAGGTGATAGCTACATTAAAGCTAATTAAAAAATCTAAATAATAATAATAATCGGCAATGTAACTTCTGAGATATAGAGCCTCGGAAAAAAGAGCTTTATGTACCCTCTTCTCCCCATAAAACTTTTTGCAATAAAAAAATTTATAGGAACAAAAATATTAAACAGAAGCAATTTCTTATTTTACGTATACTTCAAATTGAACTTACTCATTGTTTTTAAATATTTTTGTCAAAATAACACCGTTTTATATAAAAAATTGAAAGCATTTTTTAATTCTGTAGAAATGTTGAGGTATTTTTCATAAAACTACCGTAATAATTTCACATTAACGATTTGAAAAAGTAATATGAAGATTTTGATGTTTTTTCTCCAAAACTTGGCGATATTGCATCTATTTTGTCTGGCAACTATGTGAACAAGAAAGAACATTTAAAGGTGTTGCCGTTGATCACAAAATCAAATTGATAATAATATAAGAAGGCAAAATTAGTTTTCACTTTTATGTATAAATGTGTGAAATTGATTTTTGTTTCTATAGCCTATGTTCTATTCACAATTTCGACCGAAATGGTATCAAAGCCCATATAAAAAGTATTTAGTCGAAATAAGCGTGGAAACATTTGGAAAACTAGTTTACTATGAAAAACACGTGAAATTTTTCTGAACACAATTTTGCTAAATATTTTTCGAAAATTTAAACAGAGTACTAGCCTTAAGCCTAGTATTCTGTTTCAAATTTCATGTGAAATTCTGACAGAACCCATACAAAAAATATTCAATCGAAATATTTGTGGAAAAATGTTGCTAGACTAGTACTCTGTTTTAATTATGAAAAACATGTGAAATAACATGAATGTTATTTATTTCGAACGAAAAAAAAAAATTTCTCATTGAAAATGGAAAACATAATTTCAATTTAAAGCCTAGTATTCTGTTTCAAATTTCATGTGAAATTCTGACAGAACCCATACAAAAAATATTCAATCGAAATATTTGTGGAAAAATGTTGCTAGACTAGTACTCTGTTTTAATTATGAAAAACATGTGAAATAACATGAATGTTATTTATTTCGAACGAAAAAAAAAATTTCTCATTGAAAACGGAAAACATAATTTCAATTAAAAAGGAAAAAAACTGAAACTGAAATAAGTCATGTTGCGCAACATTTTCCACAAATTCAAACAGAATACTAGGCTTAAAAGGAAAAAAACTGAAACTGAAATAAGTCATGTTGCGCAACATATTCCACAAATTCAAACAGAGTACTAGGCTTTAAGGAAAACAAGAAATTTATAATTTTTATTTGTCAATTTTTTCAAATGAAATAATTAATGTTGCTAAACATTTTTCGAAAATTCAAACAGAGTACCGGCCTTATCGCTGTGAGCCCTTGTATGTAGTATAATTTTTTGGCCTCCTAAGCGCACACAAAAATTTAATTTAATTGACTGTTAAAGTTCGACGAGGCAAGTCACATGTTTTTTATGAAAAAAAAAATAAAATTACTGCAAAATTAAACAAAATTTGTATTTTAATAGGCTTATATTAAAATATTCTATTATAGACAATACTATCTTCCAATGGGGATATAAAATATTAAAAAACCATTTTTGTATCATACAAAATTACGAAAAATCATAATATATATAAATTCATCCATCCAAGAATACAAAAAATCGAACGATGGCAACGCGGGTTGAAAATTTAGTCATGCATTTGTTGTTGTCTATGAATAAAATTTTTATTTTCTCTTCTCTCATTGATGTGAATTTCGTTACTGTTCGTGTTGCGTATGTGAATACGTGTAAAAAATCCGATTGGCACTCGTATCTGGAGTGTAATGGCTGAGGAGCCCTGATCTAGATTCTAGATGGTGGAAGCAAAGATAATTTAAAGTGTATTACAAATAAAAGCGCGGCATATTTATATGTTAGATATATATTAATTAAAAAAGGGTGATTTTTAACAACTTTTTTTGCCACATTGTTTTTGACAGCTCAGCTGTTTTCGTGTCATATGTAACTGTTAAACATGTTCAGTTTCGTCTGTAATTTAACCATAAATCGTCTTACAAACGATCATCGCTGGCAGATTTTTCAATTCATCGGGTACTTCTTCCGTTCAGCGTCGAAACTCATTTCTAGTTGAATAGATAAATTATGGTCTGCTGGCATCATTGGACCCCACTTTCTCAAGGACAATAAAAGCAGAAATTTTACTGTGAATGGCGAACGCCAAAGTGCGATGAATACAATTTCTTTTTGTTTTAAAGGGAAGGTCTGGACTTGGGTGACATGTAATTTGAACAAGACGACACCAAATGTCATACAGCACGCGAAACAATGACCCAATTGGACTCAGCGTATACACCATTTGAGGCGTAGACGCGATTAACATTGACATGAAATCATATTTAGACATTGCGTTATATAGATCGTATTGTGGACTCAAATGAAGATTTCATAAATTTCCTTAATTTTCTTTTTTTTTAAATCAAACCGAAAGCTCTTAAAAAATTGCCCATTACAAAATTTCTAAAAAACAGAAAAAGTACCAAATTCTTCGCGTTTTTACCATCTTAAACGTACATCATATATAAGTATCCATTAAATCCATTAACTTAGTCTAGTTTAATTGTCGCAAATAAAACTGAATGCAATAGTGTGTTTATAGCTATTGTACTCGTACAGTTGATAGAAATCGAGATGATGGTCATCATGCGAAACAGGTAGAGTTCGCACTTGGCTACAGCGACACTCTTGGTACAGAAGTACGAATGGATGTTTAGTGTGTAAACGAAAAGTTGTCTAAACAAGCCACAATAAATAAAAATTTGAACACTAAAACTTCCGCGCACATCACGAATAAATATAATCAATTTTGTAAAGAATAATTTTTAATCATTAAGTAATTTCCATAAGGAAACCGGATGTACTAATTATACATTTTGACAACAAAGAATATTAAAAATACATTGTATCCCATTGCAAGCTTACAGTATCTTAAAGCTAGTTTCTAAGCATAACATGTTATGCTGGCAGCTTGAAGTTAAAGTCCATGAAATTTGTTTGTAGTTTCCGCTACATTATAAAAGCTTTTTTTCTACTCTGTCTCATTAAAACTTGCTCTATAGACAATGATCACGCACCTACCCTCTTTACTTTTAAAGCAAACAAATTTCCGGTGTCAAAAATTATTAAGTGTTTGCTTGTAGTGACTTACTTTAGAACAGAAATTGCTTTGCGCTGAGTGTGCCCTATCCATCGTTATTTTGTATTCACATGTTTTTTACAAACAATTTAACACCACCCATGGCACTGAAAGCAATTGAAAATGTCGTGAAGGAAAGCAAATAAACGAACGTTAATGGAATACAGATTTAAGCAGATACTTTTATAAATTGCTAAGCAAGAAGACGCATAATCTTAAAAATTCAAATCACAAGAACATAAATTTGATTAAAAGTTACAAATTTAATCAAATGCCATCTTGGCAAAAGCCAAATCAGGACTCCGATTTTATTTTCATTATAAGATGAAAAGAAAGAAAAACGTTTTTGGATACACACATACTTATTCATATACATGCAGAAATTGTTTTGAAATATACGAGCACTAACCTTTTTAGTTTGATATCAGCAAATAGTCAAAAAGCCTCTGTGCTATTGACTTCGTGCTTTTCTCCTTTTCCCTTTTTTAAATTTTGCCCAGCATTAAGCGAATTATTTGGTATTTTGAATTGAACTTTTTTGATTTTCACTATTTATTTAAATTGTTTTATTTGCGTACTTAATATAATTTATTTTTGCATGAAAAATATAGAAATTTATTTCTTAATTTAAATCTGATTTTAATTTTAACGTTTGGTTTTTTCTTTTCATGTTATTTGTCTGTCGATCTAATATAAAAGTTTAATTTGTGTTAAAATTTATTTTGTATTTTTTCAAAAAATATTTTTTTGACACTTTAGTTTACTGATGTGCTAGGGATAGAAAGCTTTCCGAAGTATATTGCTGAGGGAAACCGAACACACCTGAAAAAATAAACAATTTTTTTTGTTAGTTAATGAATAAAAATGCAAAAAGGAAAATTTTGATAATGAGATTCCTGCACAACGTACTACAAGAAATGACCCAGCAGGAAATGTAAATACTACTGACTTACTACCGACACAGGCACCAGTATTAATAGTTTATAATAGCCCAGACAGATTAACTATAGAAATTTAATATGTGCGTGTCATTGAAGATCTGCTACTGAAATTGGTACTATTGACTAGATAGTTCTTGTGGGATTATATGTATACATTAAAACTAGTGAATCTTTACTACATTTAAATTAGATTACGATAATAAATATTATAATTTTGGGGTCTTATTAAAAAAAACTTAGGGCACTGCTACACGTTCAATACATACTGAACGCGATCCAGTATCGTGATATTTATTGAACGTGTGGCACGCATTGATGGATCGCGATCCATATCGCAGAATGACCTAAAATATGGAATCCAGATATGGGATCGCGGATCGCGTGATAAATATTGAATGTGTAGCATTTTCATGATATTAGATCGCGATACGTTAATAAGGTGAAATAAAACAAATAAAATAAAAGACGCAGTGCAAAAAAATTAACAAATAATAAGTAAAAAAGTTTATTACATTTGTGTAAAGTTTGTTTTAAAAGGGTAATGGCAGAAGATAGCGAAAGCGAGTGGGTTCTGCCGGTGGAATCGGAATTAAGGACCGAAAAAATTATTTTTACTTCATTTTTAAATTGAAGGCATTGTCGGATTTGTGGGACTCGTCGGCTAAAACTTTTCTTTTGGTTTTCTCGCGACACATTTTTAATAAATGATCCGTATAGCACAAAAATAACGTAAATGCTGACGCGATAAATATTTAACATTAATCCATTAAAATGGATCGCGATCCAAATATCACAATATATATTGAACGTGTGCCCTTAAGGACTAAAAACCACTAATGGCCAGTTTTTAACTACAAAATTAAGTACTATTTAAACTTAAAGTCTACTTAAATACAAAATTTTGTTTTTTACTGCAAAATTAAATAAGACTTAAATGCCACACATTGTGCATTTAAATCAGTGGTGTTCAAAAATAAAAGTGAAGATGTATTGGTGAGAGATTTTGCCCAGCAAACATAATGTCAAACGCTTAAAATAAGAAAAGCAGACAAGAGTTTTTGCCATATATAAACAACTTATTAAGTGAATGTAATTTTAATTTTAAAAAAAAAATATCGGGGACCGTAAATAGCAGTTATCAATATCAAAAAATAGAACAGTTATATTGAGAACAAAACAAAAATAAATCTATTTAAACCAGTTTTTTATGTAAGATTAAAACTTGAATGTTAGAAAGCATCATTTATCATAAAATACTTTTCACATTTCATTCCGTGAACGTGTATGCTTTTATTCAATTTCGAGTTTAATTTTTGTGTTCAATTGTAATTGAATCGCTTGTGTTTGCTATGCTTCGTCCAACAAGAAGCAACAACAATGCTTAATAAATTTTAAAATTTAAATTCAATTTAAGTTTTTCATACAACCATGTTTTTTTCATGGTTTGTCTACAAACAACAACATGAAAATTGATAACGCAGTTCGTTATTGAAACAAAACGTCGGTAAGAACTGCGATCATTATCAGTATTTTTCTTTTCTTTTTCTTTTCATTTAATTATGCTACCATACTTTTATCACAATTAAATCTCAAAATTAATTTTAGACTAAAAAACTGAAGGTGTATTTAAACACAACTTTAGTTTATGGAAAAATTAACTAATTTTGTACTTAAATAAGAAGTCAAAAACTGGGGGTAATTCACATCAGTTGTTTTTTAAGAGCCATTATTAGAACTTCATGCTAGCTAAAAGTAGGATCTTGTCTGACGTTTAATAAGTGTTGTATTATTAAAACATTAGTAAACCAGTAAACATCAGATTAAAAGTATATGTAAATATGTCGACGATTTATTGAAAATGTGGCCATACAGCCACCAAATTGTATACAAAAGGAATTACTTGGGTACATCCGTCGCCACGCTTCTTTCAAGGGAATGACTGAAAGTAATAATACACACGCAACATTTTTAATAACAGACTTGAACATATGACTGACATTTCTTGAATTTTTTGCAGTACTTTTCATTTCAGTTTTAATTTAACATTTCTAGATATCGCCTCAAAACAGTTATCTGCTATTAGTAATTGATTGGAAATGACCGGCTAATAAAGGGTGCTTTTTAGCAACTTTTTAATTGGCAGCACTCTTTTTGGCAGCTCAGCTGTTTTCGTGCCTCATGTTACTATTAAACATGTTCAGTTTAGTTCTTAATTTAAAAATGAATCGACTTACAAACAAGCACCCGTTGCGGATTATTGAATTTCCTTATAAAAATTCATACTCGGTTAAGTTAGTGTATCGAGCTCATCTGAATGAATACGTGAATAAGCGGAATTCGCCGTATTTGACGTGAGGAGCAGCCAGAAGCATTGCAATAACTAGCAATACATCTGCTTGGAGCGAATTATGGGCCGGTGGCATCACTTTTCAAAGATGACGAAGAGCTAATTCAACCTGCAAAATAGTGGTGATTATAACCGGGTGGCATCATTGGATCGTAGTTTTTCAAAATACGACGCAGGCAGGAACGTTATTATGAGTGGCAATTTATATCGTGCTACGATTACAGTTAATTATTTTATTTTTTGCCCAAAGTAGAAGAGCTGCACTTGGTTAATAATTGGTTTCATCGAGACCGTGCCATACAACACGAGAAACAATGGCCCAAATGTCCCAGTGAACAATTTATTGCACGTTTGGGGCTTATCAATTTTCCTCCTAAATCGTGCGATTTCACGCCTTTAGACTATTTTTTCGGGGGCTATGTTAAGGCTCATATCTGTAGAGGGAGCAATTTATTCGTGAGCTACCGTCCGATACATTGGCTAGAGTATGCCAAAATTGGAACCAGCGTATGAACTATGTGTGGTGTAGCCTCGGTCAACATTTACATGAAATGATATTTACATATTGAGTTAAATAGATTGTTCTATCGACTCAAATCTAGATTTCTTATTTTTTCATCATACCTGAACAGTTGGACCACCAGCAATGACGGTATTAAAATATTAAAACTGTACTACTAAATTCCTTTGCAATATTTTTATTATATCTTTTAAATTGTCTACTTGTAAGACTTACACAGGACATACTGGAAAATTGTGGGTTTTAAACAATGCCTTTCTATACAATTACTGTGTGACATGCAGTAATAAGCCCTCGGTTACCAACTTCTGCAAGTAATTTTAATCCAATTGCGGCACTTTATTTATTATTACTATTTTTAGAAATTTAAACTCAATTAGCATACAGGTTCTCATCAGAGTTGCCGTTTTTGGTAGTTTCCTACCAAATTCGGTACTTTTGAAATGCGTTGGTAGGTTGGTAGGTTGTGTCGTGAATTTGGTAGTTTTTTTCAATTTCAGTTTTAATATTTTTTTCACGCTAATCAGCTTTCATCCATGCATGATTTTTAATAATCAGCTTTCATCTATGATTGCTTTTTGATTTTTAGTCATCAGCTTTTGTATGCATCATAGAGGCGACAGTAATAACAAGTGGCAACTTTTCGGTCTTAATGGCCATCTTTTTGATGTTACATCAATCTTGCCGGCTCTCTGTTACTCTGTGCGTTGTATGGCATCATGGACAGGTTGGTTTGATTGAATAATATTATGACGTGCAAGGGAATGATAAATAAGACTGATTCGCACTATATATGGTCAGCAAAAAGAGACTTTAAAAAATAAACCTTTTTCCAAATAAACACTTAAGAGTTTTACTTTTATTAATTTATAATGTTTATTTAAGCAAAAGGTCAATTATTTTTTGATTTTTATATAAAAATTATGTTTTTATTCCAATATTTCGCCACTTCTTTGTGTAGCTTCTTCAGGGATATATAAAATTGTGTAATTTGATATAAAAATTAAAAAATAATTGACCTTTCGTTTAAATAAACATTATAAATTAATAAAAAATAAGGTCGAAGAATTTTATAATATAAATTTTTACTTTTACTAATGAAGTCTTATTTATTTTTTTACTTAAAATATTGTTTCTTTTACAAATGAATTGTTATTTATTTTTATAAACATTGTTATGTATAAACTTGTTTTGTTTTTTTTTAATAAAGTTTATTTTTTTTTATAACTGCTTATTTTATTTTTTGGTAGGTAAACATGCCATTTGGTAGTTTTTGAAATTAAATTTGGTAGGAAAAAAAATTTTTGAGTGGCAACCCTGGTTCTCATACCTATTTGAAAAATTCACTATTGAAATTTCTTTTTGATACGCCCTGAATTAACTGTTCAAAGTTTAAACTCGAAACTGAGAAAAAGAGAATTCAATAAAGAAAATTGAAAGGTAGAACTTAAAATTTGTGCAAATTATATGCAATATGCAGACGTATAAAAAAAATAAACTGGTGCATGACCTCGACAACATAGATTTTACTTCAACAGAAACCACAATCACACAAATATGTACGTACATAAATGCAATCACAGTCATACTCCACCACAAACAACAAAAAGCTAATAGAAAAGTGGCAAAAAAATAAAATAATTCAACGGTTTTTTCTTTTTGTAACAGAAATATTTGTTCTACAAAACCAGATTTTCGTAGCGTTTATTTTTCGTTTTTTTCTACGGCAAACAACTCAATATGCAACTGATTTTTTTTGTTTTTGTTTTTTGTCTGTCTTACTTGGTTTAGCATTAGTTGCAAGTAGTACAAGTTGCATGTTTTCGAAACAATAGAAATACGACAACAACATTACCAACAAAACTCAGAAAACAAAAATGAAATAAAAAACTTCAATAGTTTCTTAAGAAATAATCGAAGCCATAATGACAGTTTCTGAATTCTTTTATTTTTATTTATTTATTTTTTCCATTTTTTTTTCTTTTTGCTTTAAAAGTGTTCTAATGTATCTAAGGGCTTTTTATATACATAAATGGAAATAGATGAGTCTTACTGTACAATGATCATAATATTCTTAAAGGAAATCCCTAGTCTTTGAACTATTTGTACTTGAAATATACTAACGGCATAATTTATAAAAAAAATATAACTAAGAGGCATACAAAGCAAATTTTTGAATGAAAGATTGTTTCATATGTTATATGAGTATTTTGGATCGGTTGTCAATTCCAAGCCACAGGTTTTGGTCAATAATAACAAGGTGACATAAAATTTAGTGAAATGGACCAATTCTTGATTTGAGTCGATAGAACGATTTATACACGTGAATGAACATATTGACCTCAAATGATTAATACAAAACAAACAAACAAGCAAACAGTGTATTTTGCGGGATGCGTTCGAAACGCTTCTGGCTGCCCTTAAACTAAATACGGAAATTTCGCTTGTTCGCATATCCACTCAACTTGGAATGACAAGAAATTTTTGTAATAGAATTCAATAATCTGCAAGTGCAACCTGCAATTTGTAAGTCTATTCATAACTAAACTATAGACCAAACTGATCATGTTTAAACGTAACATGTTACACGAAAATAGTATTTAGTGTTAAAAATTTTCTAATGTCTGGTAGTATCGGTTTAGTACTAGACTTGTGTCGAACTCATTCATCCACTCGCTTCTGACAAGAGCCTATTATGAAATCAATGTAAAATGCATTTACATGAACATCAGACAATTGCCGATGAATTTTTTTTTTCTATTTTAACCTTAGCTTCAGCGGCTAATTTTTGCAGCTGTGCCAACGAAGGATATTTTATTTATGAAACTTTGAATGGAATTTATATCTGCTAACGTATTGTGTTAATAGACTTATTAAAGTAGCAGCCGCCGGGCACTAATTAATCGTAATATATTTACTTAAGGCGGATTCACCCATGTTTTCTGAACAAAAGTTTTGTCCGGACAAAATTTATTTTACTGAGAGTTTTCTGCAGCACGATTCACTCATTTCGATAAATTTGCCCGGAAAATCAAAGTTGCCATTCATATAAAAAATGAGTTTTGCAAAATGGTAGTACTACAGCGATTTTTTTATGCTTTGCTTTGTTTTCTTGATATTTTAGATATTTGGATATTACATATTTTAAATTATTTTTCAAGAATTTGTGATAATAATAATGGACGAGAAAAGTAAATTGCTTTCCTTATTTATGGCCATTGAATTGCATAAAGCATTGTTATTAGCAAAATACATATAAAAAAAAGACACAAATAGATAATATTAGTTCTCAAAATTTATTTATTTAGTCCCACACACAATTTAATATATCAAACACAAAATGACACCTCAATTTTATGTGAAAAATCCGCCTTTAGTGCCACAGTCACCGATCCACTCTGTTATTTGTTATCTTGAAGAAACATTGATTTGAAAAACATATTATAAATATTAATTAACAGTTTGATATCCGATGTGTAGCTGGTAATCCACTAGAATATTAAGATTATGGATTTTAATATTACACCATATATGAAATCGAAGCAACAATATTTTTGACCCTCACTGTATTATTGTGTGTGTATGAGGGTTTCGTTACATCTTTTTATATGTTTAAGCGACATTCTTTTCATGCTGCCAAATCAAAATATATATTTTTTTGCAAATAAATTTCATTGCAAAATGTTGGCTTCGTTTCTTACTAAAGTTGCAGACATGCAACCACATTGAGCAAATCAATGTTGGGAAATAGTCGTTAAGTACAAAAAAGTTAACGGTTTAATTTTAGTTTTATAAAAGTTTTACTTAAATCTCTTTGTAATGACTGACAAATATCCATTTATGTTCTAGCATGCATGAGTATATACAGAGGAGGACAAAATTATACACACATGCTTGACATGGAAAACCAGCCATAAGATTTTTTTAAATGGTACTTTTATGTTTAAAAATCTGTACTTTTTCGCCCATAATTGCTATAAAATTTAAGTACTACTTTCATAAGCTATAAAATTTCAGTACTACTTTTTATTTTATAGAAAAGTTTTTAACGCCTAATTTGAATGGATGAAGAAGCAAAAAGTTTGGGCAATTCTTTGAGAGATGTAGCATGCCCACTAATCACACAGATTTTAAAGGACCTGTTGTTGAGACAATAAGAAATGTTTGAAATATAATACATACCAGACATTGGAAAATTTAGACGGTCTTAAAATATGAGCCCTAAATTATTGCAACAACTCCATCATGTGACGAACAAATAAAATAGACTTATGTCGAACTCGTCCATCCCCTTGTTTTTGACAAGAACCTTTGATCAAGCCAATGTAATTTCAATAATGCTCTAAACACTTACCCCGGTATTCACAAAAAAATAAAACGTATTTGAAATCTGTTTTGAGAAAATTTTGTATGAAAAAATTTGATTAAAATACATTTGAAACTCATTTTAAATTTTATGAATACCGGGGTTAGACGACAGCATGCTACCGACTACAATCTGCCAGAAATAGAATACATGTGTTTATATGGAAAAAATTATTTTCACGTCTACACGGCCGGTTGTTGTCCATGCTACTTTTGTGGTTGTAGTAAAATTAAAGTAATGCCTATTGTCATAGGCGACAATAAACAGATTAGTGCTGCTAATACAATAAAAAAATTTAATAAATAGGGCTCGAAAATTTTTTTTAGACTAGCCGAAAATATAAAAATTTTCGAAAATAAAAAATGCATAAGGTAACAGCCATTTAAAAAATAAAAATTATTATGTAATTTTTTTCTTGTCTATATGATCTATAACAGAGAACAAATATAGCCGATATGGGTATCCAAAATGGTATTCTTTTGACACAAAAATTTTTAAAATCTATTAACTCATTACGAGTGAAATATAGTACAATTTTAAATATTTTGATCGAACTATTGACGTAATAATACCATTATTTTAAAAAGTACAAAATGCAACCACAATTAAAATTGTATATAGTTTTATAGGGAACTATCCAAGCTTTAGTTTGGTATATACTTGATAGCCATTAAGCCCCCATACACGACACGGGCGCAAACATGGGCGGTAGGATGCCATTTTGAAATCTGCAAAGGCTATACAAAATGCGTAGACTACCTCTTGAAAAAACCAGAAACTATGTCAGAAGCAATTAACATATACGTGTGTGACCAAATATTAACCTTCTGTAAAATTATTGTTTTTGATAAACATGCACAATTACATATGAGTTGAAAAGTTGACAACTCAGGTGTAAAAAACGTGTCTTGTGTGGTAGGCTTTAGTGATAAAATACATGAGCTATGACAATTTCGAATAGAGATATAAAAAACACATTAACTCATGCAGTCATTTTTAACATCTTAAAATAGTTTATATTAAAAATGCAATAGGGCTAAAAGCGAAAAAATTATGTGCTTTTAAATTCTTTCGATATATCGGGTGGACTATCTATCGGTTTAAATTTGAACCACCGGTTATTTCGAATCTGGCAATATTTATGTCATTCTTGTCTGTCAAAAAATACAGTACATTATCTCTGTTGAACGAAATAAAGTGATTTACGCTTGAGCAGCGTTGGGTTTTTTTGAAAATTTAAATGCAAAACAAAAACAATTGGTCGGAAATTGATATTTCGATTTTGGCAAAATAAATTATCTATTCTGATAAAGCTCATTTTCATCTTGGTGGGTACGTCAATGAGAAAAATTGCTATATTTGGGGCGTTTGATCGCCAAGAAGCTGTGATTTAGCACCGTTGGACGATTTTCTGTCGATAAACCAGGACGAGGACGAGTTTTAAAATGCTTTTTAACGCTGTGTATTGTGAATTTGCTCATACATTTAACTGTTTTCCAGGTCCGTACACAAGATCTCTTTAATACAGGGAAAGGCAAATGCAGGGCGCGGCGCCTTTTCATTTACTCTTCTGTTACGTACGTGTGTACACGCATTGTAGAGCTGTAAACAACTTTAGTCAGTCTAGTTTCAGCATTCAAACAGGCAGGTTGTGTTTATCGCATACTTTAAGAATCAGCTTTGCCAGAAAGCAATGTGAGTCCGATCACAGTTGAGAAATCTTTATGAAAAAAATGTTTGCTGATTCTAGTACAGGGAAAGGCAAATGCTTTGGCGAAAAGTATGTGTATTTGCATTACTCTTTGTCAAATGTCCTACAAAACCTTCTTATTTACACACCATCACTGCATACAGAGCCACAAACATCATTTTGCCCCAATGCCATGCCGATACTAATTTTCTAATATATTGCAAATACCCATAATAAAATTAAGTTAGTTTTTGGAGATTTTAAAGTTTTAATTGGGGAGAAGTGACGAAAGTTGATTGGCAATACCGATTCGTGGTGAGAGCGCAGAGAGTAATAATTAATACAATCGCAAAATGTAATAGTATAGGTTGCCTTTCCCTGCTTTAATATAAGCGGCTTTTTCGCTCAGCGGTAGTTCTCCCATTTTCTTTTGGTTTTATTTTAATTGCTTTTGAAGTTGGAACAACATAAAGTCTTAAAAATGCGAAGCAAATTTATTTCAAAGGCGGTTATTAGTTAAGGCGGATTCACCCATGTTGTCCGAACAAAATTTTTTTCCGGACAAAGTTTTTTTATATGTAGTTTGACGTCTCTCTTCTTGAGAGAGAAAAAATATTTTGTACGAACAACTCTCAGCTTGAATTGGTTTAATTTTATATTTTGTCCGGACAAAATATACATAACTGAGTTGCCAATAGGTTAAACTTTTTCACACAAAGTTGAATTATCATTTTGTGTTTGATATATTAAATTGTATGTGAGGCTAAAAACATAAATTATGATAAATAATATTATTAATTTGTTTTTTTATATGTGTATTCTGCTAATAACAATGCTTTATGCAATTCAATGGCCATAAGGAAAAGCAATTTTCTCTTCTCGTCCATTATTATTATAACAAATTCGTCAAAAATAATTTAAAATATGTGATATCCAAACATCAAAAAAACAATACAATATAAAAAATCGCTGCAGTAATACCATTTTGTAAAACTAATTTGTTATGTGTATGGCAGCTTTGTTTTTCCGAACAAATTTTTCTCAATGAGTGAACCGTGCTGAAGAAAACTCTCATTAAAGAAAATTTTGGCCGGACAAAAAGTTTGTTCGGACAACATGGGTGAATCCACCTTTAATATTATTTTTTATAGAAAATAGTGATCTCATGTCTTAAAAAGTTCGAGTTTTATAGTTGAATTGTATGAATAATTATGATCTTAAAAACGCCTAATTGACAATATATACAGTGTGGGCCAAAAGTCACCATCGGGTTTCAAATTTTAATAACTCTTTATGCAATATTTTTTAAATTTTGTTTTGTGTTGCAGATTACATAAACAATACCTGCAGAATAAATAATGAAAAGCAAATCAATCGAACAAAGAAAGAGCTTTATTATTTAAATGTGCCTATTCCAGACATAGGCACAATCACATCAAAATTTTGCGTTTGTGTGTGTGTGAGAGAAATTGTGCAAACAAACGAGCATTCTCCCCACCCTTAAGTAACTTTTTTCAACAAGCGCCCAAGCAACCATCTTGGTTGGAAGCTTGTGGTGGACTGAATTGTGAATCACAATTTTTGTGATTTGTGAGTAACTATATACTCGTACAAATACGTGTGACTGTCAAGAGCGAATTTATATACATGTGAAGCGCGCTCACCCACAATGCCTATGTCTGATTTAAACTTCCATATGAAGTTTAATTAACAAACAAACAAATACTAATTTTCGCTAGTCACTCTTATAAACCAAAAATAAGTTTAAATTTTTTAGCCCTTTTAAGTGTATTTTGGATTTTTATGATTTATAATGGCAATTTACTTAAGACTATGTACTTCCAATAAACAACTCTCTAAAAAAGTTTGTTTAGTAAACAAACTAACAAAGTTAGTCGAGATTTAGCACTTAAATTGTGCAAAAACTAAAAAGAAAACCATAAACATTAATTAGAAATTAAAACAAAAGAAATAAAATCATGAATATAAAAATTTGTATTTTTACTTATCATACATTAACTGGATTGACTAAATTTTGCATTTGTGAACAGAAAGGTAATAATGTCAATATTGACTCAATTCTTAATATATTTAAAAATTAAATTTTTTATTTCTCAACAATTTATTGATTATATAAAAATGTCTGTGAACAACGTATTTTACTTAATAATATTATTACAAAGCGCATAATATGTGAATAATTTTGTCCTCTGTAAGTATATTATTTATAAAATCATTTGGGAAAAAGTGTTTATATAGCTATACTCTTGCAAAGTGATAAACAAATTTTTTATCTGTAAGTAGTAAGTCCTTAAGGTCCGACCACGTGCTAAATCTGTTATTAAGAATATGTCCACACGGTGAAACATTTGCTGCAAAACATTTGTATTTGTTGATGAGAGGAGAAGGTTAGGTTAGGTTAGAGGGCCGTTGTCCCTGGCGGGACAATCCACTTGGGTCCGTCAATTCGGTCCCTTTGTGATGCCCTTAAGCAGAGGACCTCCTAAGGGATGTCCTCCGCCGTTTCAAACCATCCTGTACCCCTGAGGAAGGATGATATCCCTGAAAGCTCCATGTTTGCCAGGCTGTCTAAGTCTGACAGGAATCGGGAGCCCAGCGCCGCTGCCCTTACATTAGCAAGGGCACGTCACTGACACAGAAGATGGAGGACAGTTTCTTCCTCCTCCTCATCATTGCAGCTTCTGCAATAGTCGTTGTATATTAGACCCATCCTCCTAGCATGAGTCCCAAAGCTACAGTGTCCTGTCAGAACAGTCACCAGTTGACGCATGCGCGCCTTGTCAAACTTGAGAAGGTCGCGTGTTTTGCGCAAATCGTAATGGGGCCACGTGGCTTTTGCCACGAGACAGTTAGTCACGCTTTCCCACCTAAGTTGAGCTAGTTTGTATGATTCGCTTTGAATCAGAAACTTGAGAGGAGAAAGACGGATGGAAACGGTGTTTCATGTACATGTCAGAGTACTTCAAAATCACGATTTTTCTTGATTTTGTTCAGCACGCAAATTTTTGTTCATTGTAAAGATTAAAGAAAAATTCAATGATGATTAAAAATCATTTCATTCTGATGTATACATCAAATTCTGATTATGAGTAAAATTAACAAAAGCATTTTATGAGCAAGATCGCACAGGCAAGAGAAGGGCTTGCAGTAAATTCATCGTGTCCAAACGCTCTTATTCTCATTAATTCACACAACATGTTTGAACCGACCGTCTGTGTGACTTGAGCAATATGATATACGAACAATGCAAACAACATAACCAATTCAACACTGATGCATGAGTGGAGGTACAGGTTTAGTATTTATTTGAATTTGTTCATCAAAAACAAAGTTAAAGGGAATACACATGGGCAAATGCACGGTGGTTTATGGGACTTTTTTCTTTACAAAATTGAAACAAATGAGAATGTGTGCACAAGTTTGATCATTTGTTTGTTTTTTATTGTTAAACATGTGTCCGATTAAGAGAACAAATTTAGTTGAATTACATACGCCGAAATACACATGCAAATATGACAAAAGGGAAAAAAATTTTTTTAAGTCAAATTTCCAAGAAAGTTTACACCTTGTCGCTTCGGCGTAAGGGAAAATATATAATACGGTCCATATTAAGTGAAATAATTATGGAAAACGAATAAGTACTGGAGGGCTACTTATGCTGCAGAAAATTTGTGCTTCTCAATTTAGGTTAATAAGAAATACGAATTAAATAACACAAAAAACACCACTGTAAAGGAGAACAAATAAAAATAAACAAAAATAATAATAAATATTATTTGCAATATCGAACTGCAAATAAAAATAATATTTTCTTAAAAAAATTTCCTATTTTGTCATAAACAACGCGAATGGACATCATAAACCACTGTAAATTAAAATAAAAAAACAAGCGTGCCTTTGTTGATAGGAATGAACAAATTCATACACAATGATTTCTTGCTTTTTGTACTTTAATGTTGATCAAATTTTTGAGCGTTGAGCGGAATAGACAAGTACACAAGTTCACAAGTTTGATTCGACCTATGATGAAAATAAGCAAGTGTTCAACTTGCATGTGGTTCGATTGCCTTATAATGAACAACGCATATAAAAACTTGAGCAAGTTTGATTAATGTTTTTATTCCTAGCTTAAAAAAGATTATTGTTGTGAGTAAGCCGATGTGTTTAGCATCAGAACCAGCAAAGAGGCATATGTTCGGTTGATTTAAAATCAACAACAAAAGAGAGTGTGCGGGCAAGTTTGATCATTTGCAAATAAAAGACAAGTTTTTTGTGCCTTTGTTATTGTTGAACGGTTATTTAATCAACAAGTGAAGTTCTCTGGTACATGTTGAGCACGAAGAAAGAAGGAAAGAATATAATATATTATATGTATGCTGCAAAACAAATGTTTGAACTGTGTGGACACGAATGCAGCTTTAAAAGGAATGAACAAATGTTTCAGCAGCAAAAGTTTCACCGTGTGGACGTAGCATAACGTGCCAGCGCACGCTGATCCGATCTGCTATCTAACGATAGAACCACATCAGATACTTTTATTGAGACTAAAAGCAAGAATTTAATATTTTACTATCATTTGTTTGCATTTGATATTTGGGTTCGCTAAACCCATTCTACAACATTGGGAAATTTGTCAACTATAGCCTGAAGCAAAATTGTACCATTGGAGCATTTACAAGTCTTAAATAATTTCACATGATCTATTACTTTGACAAGAAAACTGACGGAGGACAAATTATTTATACATTATGTGAGCAGTACGGTTCCAAAATGACTTTTCTTAGGAACTCTGGAAGGAACTTCATTGTCTATTGAAGTAACAGTTTTGAACTAAACTTGTTGAGTTCTACAATTATTTTAAAGGTACTAAACAGACCTGTGCCGAACTCGATCATTCGATCGTTTTTGACAAGAACCCATTTGTGTCAAACCCATTTGAATTACATTGATTTGATAGTACGTTCTTGTCAAAAGCCAGCGGATGAACGAGTTGGACACAAGTCTAGTACTAAACCGATACTACCAGACATTAGAAAACTATTTTCGTGTAACATGTTACGATTAAACATGATCAGTTTGGTCTATAGTTTAATTATGAATAGACTTACAAATTGCAGATTGCACTTGCAGATTATTGAATTCTATTATTAAAATTTCTGCTCATTCCAAGTTGAGTGGATATGCGAACAAGTGAAGTTTAGTTTAAAGGGCAGCCAGAAGCGTTTCGAGCGCATCCCGAAAAATACACTGTTTGTTTGTTGTGGATTGTGGGCCAGTGGCATCATTGGCCCGTAGTTTTTCAAGCACGATGAAGGAAGGAACGGTTTTTGTGAATGCCTTGCGATGATTAAAAAACATTTTTTTTCTTTGCCCAAAATGGAATAGCTTGACTTGGATGACATGTGGATACAAGTTTATTTCACTTTGGGGGTTGATCAGTTGACCACCTAGGTCATGCATGCTATTTACCATATTTAGACTACTTTTTGTGGGGCCGCAACATCGGCCCATGGATATAGTGAAAATTTTATTCGTGGGGTACCGGCCAGTATGATGCGGACAGTGTGCTAAAATTTTACCTAGAGTATTAATCATTTAAGGTGTAGCTGCGGTAAATATTTATATGAAATCGTATTTAAACATTGACTTTCTACCGACTCAAACAAAGAATTGGTACATTTCACTAAATAAAATTTTTTTTTAACTCAAGTATGAAATCTTAAAAAGTCACCTACTTAGACTCTAAGTAGACTTGTGTAGATCTTGTTCATCCGTTCGTTTTTGACAAAAACCTATGATCAAGCCAATGAATTTAAATGGGTTTGACCACAGGTTCTTGTCAAAGACGAACGAATGAATAAGTTCGACACAAATCTATAAGAAACGCGCACAGAAACCATCGCTGGGCTATTTGTTAGACTTGTGTTGAACTCACTTATTCGCTGGTTTTTGACAAGAACCTTTTGATCAAACCAATGCAATTTAAATGGGTGTGATCAACAGTTCTTGTCAAAAACGTGCGAATGAATGAGTTCGACACAAGTCTACTATTCGTAACATATGGAGTCATAAGAAATGTCAGTCACTGTCATTAACACTTCACTTAAGTTTTGACAAAATGTCACAATTAATCAGCAACAAGAAGTTTACTGAAGTGTAAAAAAATCGTAAAATGTTTTATTTAATGATCTGATGACTTTCATACTTATACACAAACTCATATTGAATATTGTTATTACATTGTATGATGCTTAAACTTTTTATTTGCTTATTTTTGTCTACTAAGAATGACAAAGCGCGTTTAGTTTATATTTTTCTGGCCTTAACTGCTTGATACCAAAAATTTCTACAAACAATGAATTCTTATTCATTACAAAAAAATAAAATTTTTTTTTTTTTTTTTTTTTTTTGTAATTCTTTATTTACAATCTATCCAACCAAGGATAATAAGTAAATTTGATGTATTAATTAATATAACATTATGGTGTACTCCATTGAGGACAACATATGGCAAAATTTATAATTGATATCCATATTTATATATAATGTAAATGGCATATGTTCTGTATTATAAAAGTAAATATACATACATAATTAGAAATTATAATTGAAAAAAAAGAAGAAAAATTAAAACAAGTGGTTATATTGAGATCATGAAAAATTGTTACTTTCTAAACGGTAAATCCAAGATGTGGTGCCTTTTAAGTCTTCTTGTTTCTTCTGAATCATCTAGTAGAACGATAGCTAGCGGGTTCACGTGCTGACTCAGTCTTACTAGATAATTTTGACTATATCTCCAAATTTCATCTTTTACTTGTGGTATGTTTAAATCATTGTGGATTGTTTTATTTGACACGAACCATGGAGCGTTAACAATTGACCTGAGAGTTTTTGATTGGTATCTTTGCAGTATTTCAATGTTTGAATTGCTGGCTGTTCCCCAAATCTGAATGCCATAAGTCCATACTGGTTTTAATATTGTTTTGTATATAAGGACCTTGTTTTGCAAGCTTAGTTTCGATTTTGAATTAAGTAACCAATATAATTTTTTCGTTTTAATGTTTAACTGTTGTTTTTTTGTTCTAATATGAGTTTTCCACGTTAACCTTCTGTCAATATGGATACCCAGATATTTAACCGATTCTTTCTGTGGTATATTAATATTGTTGAATACAACGGCAGGACAGTTGCCTCGTCGCAACGAAAACGTTACATGAGTTGACTTTTCTGTGTTGACTTTAATTTTCCATTTGTTCAACCATACTTGTAGTGCATTTAGTTGAGCTTGTACTGTGTTTGATGCATCATTCAGGCAATTGCAAGATGTTAAAATAGCAGTATCATCTGCGTATGTGGCGATTAAAACATTATCATTAACTGGCATATCTGATGTGAAGATTGTGTACAAAATTGGTCCTAGGACACTGCCTTGTGGGACTCCAGATTTTATGCTATATATTTGAGAAATCTCAGTGTTGTATTTAACATAAAAACTTCTATCTGTTAAATAAGATTTTAAAAGTAAATAAAAAGGCGTTGGCAGTATCTTTTTCAACTTAAAACATAAGCCGGCGTGCCATACTTTATCAAAAGCTTGTTGAATATCAAGAAATACTCCTGTACAGTATCTTTTGTTTTCCAATGTATCTCAAATATAGGCAACGATACGATGGCATTGCTCTGGAGTGCCGTGTTTTTCTCTAAAACCAAATTGGTATTCAGGAATAATTTTCATTTTGTCTAAAACTGGCTTTAATCTATCTAAAAATATTCTTTCAAATATTTTAGCGAATACGACCAGTAGACTTATCGGTCTGTACGATGAGACAATATTTTCTGGTTTATTTGGCTTATTAATCATTACAATTTCTGCACATTTCCATTGTGTGGGAAAATAACTAAGTCTTAATATAGCGTTATACAAAGACGTTAGAAATATAACAGCTTTATTTGGAAGTGCTTGAACAACCTTTCCATCTATACAATCGTAGCCAGGAGACTTGTTACAGTTAATTTTCTTGATTTGGCTTTTAACTTCATTCACGGATACGTATTTTATGGGCCAGTCCATAGGGCAGGGACAGTTGAGGAAATCAACTACTTCGTTATCATGATTACCTGTATTTTCATGACCCTTAAATGTGTTTTGCAGGTGATTAGCAAATGCTGCAGCTTTAGTTTTATCGGTTTTATACCACGAACCGTTACTGTCCTTAATTGGAACATTTCTTTTAGGTGGTCGTTTTATATATTTGGTTGCTTTCCACAAAGAAAATTCATTATTTTTGTTGCTATTAGGGTTAAGGTTATACAAAAAATTACCCATCTGATCGTTTTTCCAATTGTTTAGTGCAATTTTAAGGTCTTTTGCTGCTTTATTAAAGATTTGTTTATCGCGAGGATTCCTGCTTATTTGCCAAATTTTTCTGAGTCTTCTTTTTTCTCTTAAGAGATTTCTTATTTCGGATGTGAGATTTAAATGATCAATTCTCTGTCGACTTACAAGATTTGGGGTAGATAAAAAACCAGCATCATGAATTGTGTGATTAAATATTTCTATTGCATTTTCCATTTCTGCTGCAGATGACAAGGAGACATTAAGGTTAAGATTCCGTTCAATCCAAGTGGCAAATGATGTTAAATCAGTTTTAGAATTAATTATATTTTGCTTATATATTTGTGACTGTAAGATAGTATTAAAGCATACTATTAGAGGTGTATGATCTGAGCTTAATTCGTCAACGTGAGTCATATGAAGTAATTGATTAGAAATGCCAGAATAAACAGCAAAGTCTAGAACATCAGGAATTTTTCTCTGATCAGTGGGCCAATATGTGGGACTTCCTGTGGATAATACTGAAAAGTTGTTGTTTGTAATGCATTTATAAAGCTCAGTTCCCTTAGGATTAACTAATCTGGATCCCCACCATTGATGTTTTGCATTAAAATCCCCTCCAACTAAAAATCTTGGTCCTAATCGACTGAATAATCCATTAAACTGATGACATTTTACTGGAAACCGGGGTGGGAAATAAATAGCACAAATAGCGATATCATTAACATCTGAAGTAATTTTTATACAAGCAGCTTGAGGGTATGATTCCCTTATTTCATCTAAAGTTTCGTGTTTGATCGAAGATTTAATTAATATTGCGGCTCCAGCATGAGCTCTATCGTCCGGATGATTAGCTACAACCAGTTCATATCCCTGTATTTTAAAATATGTCCTATTTGTGAAATGTGTCTCTGACACTAACATTATATCAATGTGATGTAGTTTTAAAAATATCTCTACTTCCTGTGTATGATTGGAAAGCCCGTTAGCATTCCATATTGCTATATTTAAATTTAGTTGCATAATTTCGTAACTAAGACTGTCATCATGTTTAACAGCTTGTTGGTTAGTTCTATCTGATCCTGTATTAATTTTTCTAACTTTTCCAGTGAATTTGTTTGATTATTCTTTAAAATTCCAGCGTACGATATATTGTTATTTGAATAACTTGCATTATTTATGTTCGAATATTCATAATTATTATAATAAGAGTTAGAGTTGTCACGTCTTCTGACTAAATTTTGTTGTAATTTTTTCTTTAATAATTGCTTATATACAATACAGCCTTTATAGCTTGCTGGGTGATTTTGTAAACAATTTATACATTTAGGTGGAGTATTATCAGTTTTAGTACAATCTGCCGTCAGATGACCTAGACCACATTTTACACAATTTACTGATTTTTTACAGTAGGTTTTGGTATGACCGAATTCCTGGCATCGATGACATTGAACAATATCTTTGGTTTTCAGTGGTGGTACTATGTTAACAATAGCATTGTTAATTGTTTTAATGTCATATACAGTTTTATTATTTGGGTTTGGTTCGAGATCAACAAAAAACATTGGTAGTGCATGCTTAGTAATTCTACTTTTTATATTTGTTATATTTCTTATTTTGTGTCCTAATCTTTCAAAAGCATTTTTAATTTCTTCAGTTGACGTTGAAGGATGCATCTTTCAATTTGGAAAAACTTTTTACCATTGCGCTAATATCTGAAACATTCGGTATGAAAATTGGTGGAGGTTTAGGAACTATAATATTTGCTTCATCTTCATCATTAGTGTCATCGTCATCATCATCGTTGACTTGACTACTGTTTTGATTTAAAATATTGAAATTATTCTGAATTAAATTAACACTTGCAGTCGTAGCTTTGTTTGTTTCAAAGTTTTTAGAGCTGATTGCGTTGTTGTTGGCATTTTTTAAAGCATGAGCAGTTATGTTGTTGTTGTGTGATGTAGATGCAGTAAATGCATTATCATTAATGTTGTTGTTGGGATTTTTTCTTTTGTTTAAAAATATTTTTGGCGATTCACTTTTCTTACGTTTTTTTGCTTTAGGTACGACTACCTGCCAGCATATTTCATCAAGATCACTGCTTTCATCACCATCAATCATACTGATAGCAATGTAAATTGTTTTTGTTCAAAGGAATTTATTTATTTGTATTGTTTTAATAACAATTGTATTTTTAATAATAAAAGTTTATGGTTTTTGTGTTATTGTTTTTAATACTTTAGAGAACTAGAAACGACAATAAAACAATTTTTCAATATAAAAATTTAAAAAATTTTTTTTTTTCTTTTTAAATTCAATTTATTTTTTAATTGATATTTCAATGTTTACTCAACCGAATCACAAACTTGAATAAAAAAAAAAAAAAAAAAAAAAAAAAAAAAAAAAATAAAAATAAAAAAAATAGTGATAATGATAAAAATAAAATAAAAAATATGGTAAAACATCCACGAAATATTTCGTGCCCTACGTGACTTTTGTTAAAAGTTAGAATTTGTTAAGTAACTAAATATATTCAATTTCTACGTCAGTTCAACTCGAAAATTGTGATTGTAGGGCCAATAATGCGGAATTATTCCTCCTATCTTTTTGAACATTTCAGGTGTATATTCAACATTTGAGAATGCAAAAGTAATTATCTATTATTCTACGTTGTGTACAAATGAATTTTTTAGATGTTTTACGAGCGGTATATTAATTATTACGACCTAAATTACGACGCAAAGCGTTGTCTGGCTGTCAACATTTTTCATGCGCATACAAAATGTATGAGACCAACCGAAATAACGCGGCGTCAACGCTTTGCAATTGAAAAATCCAATTTTGGCAGCGCGTAAAGAAGTGGAGTTTGTTGCAAAAGCACTCTTGTTTACTTTGTTGATGTGGTAAGTGATGTAACTTTAGGTACTTTTAGCTCAATTTAGCGTGTTCATCTCTACTTCTTATATATAATTAGATGTTTTATTAATCAAAGTGAGTAAACATTACTGATTATGGCGCAACGTTAACGCTTTAATATAGGTTACTCATTTCAGCGTAAAAGCTAAGCGCTAAATTACGTTGCGCTTTACGTCGTCATTTAGGTTGGACTGTAAGCCGGTTGTCGATAGTTGCTATTGCTTTTTTCCTTAGAGTTTATTGGAATTTGGAATATAAGAATGCCGAAATAATAATTTCGAGATGATTGTTTGCAGATCAATTTTTAATCTATTTTTCACGGTTTGTTAAATTGCATTTTCATAAGCTCAAAATAAACTACTTTTACAGAAACATTTCGTCATTCCATTAGACCCTTTTATATAAAAAAATTGGTTTCTAATAATATCGTTAATAATGGCGGTGTATTACCATCGGTTTGAAACAATTCGTGTATGCAATTTACTAATAAAAATGTGTCCAGAAATTCGAACTTTTCAGAAATTCGAATTACCGGTGCAAAAAGTGGCTATAATTTGTAAGATTATACTGTGATGAGTGGTGACAAACAAAAATACACATGAGTACTAATGATGAAAATGTAGCGACTTTCGAAAACAGTTGTTCTCTGGTCGGCTGTGTAACTTCGATAATTAAAACTGATGTTGAATTTTCCATGAACCTTGTAATATTTTTCATGCCTTTCTGAATTGAAAACACATTTTTTGTTAAAATTAGTCTATCAATCGTCATTGAATTTAATACTGCAATATAAATTTCGACGCAAAGTATTTATATTCAACTACTCATTCTAGTGTTGGTTACAAGTCGGCGATGGTATAAATATTATTCAGTATATACATTTATATGTATATTTATATGTATATATATATATATATATATATATATATATATATATATATATATATATATATATATATATATATATATATATATATATATATATATATTAATGCAAAACACATTTGAAAAAAGAGCAAGTAAACGTTTTACATTCGGCTGTGCCGAATCTTTTCTACCCTTCACCCACATCCCTGCAACTATCTTTTGATCTGTCGAATTGTTAGTACTAATTTATTTCTATCTAAAATCCAAAATATGTTTGCTCACCGAATGAATTACTTTTATTTCTCGTACTTAATTTGATACCAAAATAAGACGAATTTTCCAGCTCTGTCTTTTTTAAATAAATAAATATGTTTGCTTCCGTTGAATACTTTTATGTATTAAAAAATTACTTTTGATACCAATTTAAATCTTTGTGAAGTATAAGATAGGTTAATTAACAAAAAACAAAAGTTAGTTTTAAATAATTCAGATAATTTATACAACAAAAAAATTTAATTTTCCAGATTTGGAATCTTATTTCGAATTTTGCGGATTATCGATATCAAATACTTAGGGCTATTTTCAGTCCCCAGCTTTTCTGGTGGTTTCGGAAAACCGATCTTAAGTATAGACAGACGGACTATTTTATGGGTTAACATATTAATAAAATGAGGAAAGGTATAGCAAATCGTGGTTTGCAAATCATCCTATGAATTGCATGTATATCTTGTATTAACAAATCAATAGGTAGAAAAATTAAAATTGATTTGCCTGTGCAATAAATAATTGGCCGAGTAACTTTTACACATTAGCTCTAAACAGCTAGATTTACTTTTAAATTATTATTTTGTAAGCAAATATACTAAAGAGCGTTCAATTTTAATTAACAAAACCTCGTAAATTACTTCTATGGATTAATTTAATATTTTAATTTTCTCATTTGTATACATATTTTGATATAACAACCAATAGCAATTGTAATTCCCCTAGTTATATATTGACTCTATTTTTAGTCGTTGAAAAACCTTGAAATTTCCAGATTAAAATTTTCTGAAAATTTAATGTCTTTATTTTTTCTTTCGATGTTACATAGTTTATTGACACTATCGAACTTTGAGTTGTTTTAGTAATAGTATTTAGTGTTTCTTTAAACATCTGTTAGTTAATAGAAAACTCGTTCTAATACACAAAATCTTTAGAATAACTAACCAAACGAACTTGACCAACTCCTCGACAACAAAAACTTAAATAACTGGAATTGAATTTTAAATTTAATCTGTATTAAATAATATGCAGTCTAGTTGGTAACTTATGAATTTTATAAATTTTAAATTGGAATAATGGAATTAATATCAATTAACACGAATTCAAATTATATATATTAAGCCTTAAACATGAACACAAAAACAATAATTAGGTGTAGCAGCGTTTTTCACTGAATTTCAGGCCAGTTTTAAACCGTATTGTCTTTTTTATACATTGACAATTTCCGATTGGAAACACCATTTGGTTTGGCAGATGAGTGCTTTACTGAGCTGTGGCGAATCTTATACACCGACCTGCGTCTGGAATATATACATACTTTCATTTCAAGCCTGTAACGGTCTTTTTTAATTTCTTTTCTTTTACAAAATGTCTAATCAAAAAAAAAATAGATTGGTATCATTTTCTTATAATCTAAAAAGGATTAAATTTTATAGTTCTGGAACTGCCTTTTTGCCTTTAAAGATTTCTAATAACAACGAATCTCTGTCAAAAACATTAAATATGTTTAATATATAAAGAAAAGGAATTATTTTAGTTGGTTAATTTTATGTACCAAAAAAATTTGAACATGGAAACCGTATCGTAACGTGAAGGTACAATGAAGAGTTTGAAAAAAAATCACTTATCTCGAATTTCTTTAACCGATTTTTATCCGGCTAGTAGCAATCGACGTGGGTATTGAACATCAAGAGCAGATAAGTTTGATAGACAGAGCTACTTAAAAGTTATTTTGAAAAAAACACTTGAAGGAACTCAAAACGTCTACATCTGCTGGAAACTCGATTTTTTTAAAACGGTGTAAAACCAGTAACGTCACTTTCTTTTGAAAATGTTCTTAGCGGGAAGTTAAAATGTTTCAACTGGAATCGTCGTTTTGATTTTGTTTGATTTTTAATACCAATTTAGTTTTTCTTGAGGTATAAAATAGGTTTAAGTAAATTACTTTTACATATATACCAAAAATAAATTCGAGCCTACCAGCTGCGGAGCAGTATTTGGGATTTTAGTAATTACCAATTTGCAGTCTATTTAGGACTATTTTCAATACATCAATCAAGGACCAAAGTCTTTAGCTGTTCTGGAGACCATTTTTTATTAAGGGTTACAGAATGATTACACAGCGCGACAAAATTAAACAAGATTTTTGCTTCTTTGAATTCATCAACTGGGGGCAAATTACGGCACTCGATATCGAACGAAATTTGACAGACGAGAAAAAAATCATATTTAACCATTAATATAGATGAATTTCTGTAATGGTTATAATTAACCATTATCAAGATATATATTTTATTTCGGTTATCGTAACCTGTAATGCCAAGCATACGGTAAAATATGTGATCATTTTACTTGTATTGGAGACGGACCTTCAATTTGGAACTGCGTTGATTTTGTGAGGTTGTTTTATAAGCGATAACCAAAAAAAAATATTATTTATCATAATGGTTATTTTTAAGCAAAAAATTTTTTGGTTCCTATAATGGTTATTTATAACCAAAATACTCAATGCAATATAAATGCGACCATATTGGTTAAAAATTCCCAAATTGCATATAAAGCACATTTTTGAGTAACTTTTTTGCTCCGAAATAAAAACATAACGGTTATTTTCGGTCCCTGTTTTTAATTTTTATACCCTCCAAAAAAGAATATGGAGGGTACATTCGCTTTGTCATTCCGTTTGTAACGAGCGAAATATCCATCTGAGACCCCATAAAGTATATATATTCTTGATCAGTGATGAAATATAAGACGATCTGAGCATGTCCGTCCGTCTGTAGAAATCACGATTCAGTCCAAACGAAAAGAACTGGACACTTGAAATTTGGTATAAATATATGTTGAAAGATAGCACAGGTTAGGTTCGGAGATGGGCTGAATCGGGCAAGAAGGAAAAAAGTTCCCCTAAGAAGAACTAAACCAACCTCAAAAAAACCACATAATTCTTATTTTTTTTTGTAATTTTGTTAAGCATATGATATATTTTTTTATTAAAGAAGGTCCAACGCTTTAAACTTGGAGCCATAAAATAAAAACAAAAAAATGTTTGGACCCCCGCCCCTTTTAGAGAATATTAACAATTATTATATTTTGGCGGGTGACCTTAACTGCAAACACACATTGTGGGGTAATCCTTAAAACAACCAAAAAGGTAATCTTTTAAATGAATGGCTAGTTAATTATGAAGTAAGCTATACGCTACAACATTCCCATCATACCCTCGTACAGGTTCTTATCTAGACATTTGTATTGCTGACTGTAGACTTCATATAAGAACTGAAAACAATACCGTCAATTCTATTAAGACATTAGATTATGACAGTGACCATCTAGCGGTGGAAATGATTACATCTGTGAACAATGAACAAGACAATTTCGTATGTTTAAAAAATGGTCCTAAATTTTACTACAATTATAAAATAACCAACTGGAAAAGATTTAAAAATAAAATTATACAAAAGTTAGGTCAAGATACACCAATCCCTAACAACAGAAATCTTACAAACACAGAAATAGCCTTTCACATAGAGAGATTGAAAAACTTAATAACTTCAACTATACATGAGATGGTTCTGAAATATAAAATTGAAAATACATTTTCTAAGTTTAATAACCCGATCATCACAAAATTATACAGAGAAAAAAGCAACATTCTAACAATATATTAGAACAAACATTATCTGAAGACAACATTATTTTAGCAAAAACAAAGTTGAAATTAATAAAAAAGCCCATAAATGAAAACCTAATATCCGTGGTTAACAAACAAGTCAGATAGAGATTGTCAGAAATAGATCCTAAAGATTCGAAAAACATGTTCAGCCAAATTAAGAGAAACTTCAAAAAATTTACTCCATTAAATCTTCAAGAATTAAAAATTCCAGAAAACTCTGAACTCTTACTTAACAATGCGGATATCAACCCGAATTCTTTAAAAAGAGATGAGTCAAATAATTACATAGTTGATGAGAAAATACAAATGTTGGATACCATTGGAGCATTTTTTGAGTCAGTCCATGATCATAAATCAACAAACCCAGTTAACGTTATACACCAACAAGTTAATGAATCCTTCAATACTTTTTAAGAAACCAAAAGGATTTATGTGAGTGATAAAAACACGTTAATTAACTTTAATGATTCAGTTCTGTCTGATAATTTGGATGAAACACGAACTCAGGACTATTTTATAACAAAGGATAATTTAATATATATTTTTACTTGTTTAAGAGCCAAGTTATCTTCAGGTATTGATAACATACCCAATATAGTTTTGAAAAATATTCCTGAAATAATGATTTATAACTATTGTAACCTCTTTAATAATATGCTAAAGAATTCATACTTTCCAAATGCTTGGAAAATGGCGAAAGTTGTCATACTTCCGAAGGGTAAAGAGCCAAACTGTCCACAAAATTTACGTCCTATAAGTTGATTGCCTAATATAAGCAAAATTTATGAGATCTGCATTAATATTGCCATAAACAAATTTTGCACTCAAAATTTGATTTTTACTGGATAAATTTTTGCCAGTAACATCCAGTAGAAAACTAAAAACACATGATTCATTAAACGAAAGATGAGTTCCGCTATTTTCGATGCGATGAATTCATCGGTTGATCTGAAAGCGAAGGTGAACTGGAAATAATTATTCTTGAAAGGTAAAGAAATGAAAAGAGCATACAATATCGAGTTTTTTGCCATCCATGGCGAAATTTGTCTTTTGTTTTATTTATAATAATGCTTTAGAGATGTAAAGCCAATACATTATATTCGAACACTTCTTTCTGCATATTATTCTGGGCACGGATTATCAAACATGATATATTGATATATTTTATGAACAAGAAACAAAATAAGGCATTTACATAATAAACGCATTTAAATTTTGTACAGCAGTTCATTTAATAAATACATTTCGTAATGAATTAATACTTGATAAAATACAAGTACCAAAAACATTATATACTGGGCAGTCAAAACAAACCATATTTTACAACTCTAACCTATTGTGGGTGCTGTTGGCTGAAGTAGTAGAACACGAGACTATGAAGCAGAGGGTCGTGAGTTCGAGCCCGCGCTGAGTCATGAAATATTGTGTTGAATTCTTCTGATCAGCATTAGTTCGTGGTTGTGTTAGTTGTTGCCTGCCTGTTTCAATGATGAAGGCATAGTCACTGGTCACTGAACATAATTGGCGGCGACTGACACTATCATGTACTCAAAAGCAGAGTAACAGCACCCACCTTCGTCGGCCCTGTAGCAAAAATTAGCCGGCGAAGTAAAAGGTTGAAATAGCTACAAAAAAAATGTCTATCTTTTCATCTTTCCTCATCTGTTCCCTTAATACTATCCCCTCGTTTTCAGTTCCGGTGCAATGCATTGCATATGTGCTGGTCCTACTCCTAAAAAAAAAAAAAAAAAAAAGAGCTGCGAGCTGTCAGCTGTTTTAAATAACCTGCGAGTTTTTGCAATTTTTCCGTTCGCGTATTTTTTTCTCAAAATTTTCTCAACTACTGGATTTTACTGGAAAAGTAAACGAACGGACCTAATAAATGTAATTATGACATTAGAATGAATTGGAAACAATTTGAAATAAAATCTTTTTTGCATAATTGTACACTGACTAATAAGGATGTCGTTAAATACTTAGGTGTATATTTGGATATATTTTTGTACTTTAATCAGCATGTTAAGGAAACACTCATAAAAGCAAGAAGAGCTTTCGGTATATATAGACACATTTTTTATTCAAAATATTTGAAACCTAAGGTAAAAATTATAATGTACCAATCACTGATAATACCTATTTCAACATACGCTTGTCCAATTTGGTTTAATATATCACCCTCAAACATGGAAAAGATAAGAGTTTTTGAAAGAAAATGTTTAAGAGCTTGTACTTCGCTATATAGGAACCCACAAAGTGGATATATAAAGTACACGTCAAACAAAAAGTTATACAACAGTGAAAACGCCATTCGAATAGACAATTTCATAATTAACTTAACCCATATTCAGCCAAGAAAATTCAAACGGGAGTTTTTTCAAAATATGGATGATTTTTATACTGATTTGGATCTGCTAAATCCAAATCCGTTGTCGCTTTGGCGCTATCGTGCCCATGAGCCCTGGAAATAGGTGTTCGTAAGCGCGAACATTGGCTTCAATTTAACATGAATATCGCATATGAATCAATTTATGTGCAGTTATAAAAATGTTCATTTATATGTAAAAATTCAACTAATAACTAAAGAGAAATGTATGTAATATACTTATTAAGATATAAAAATAATAGGACTTTTTTTATACAATATTTTTCAAAGCATTGTGGATGGAAATGCACATTGCATTTTTGGCACATCGACTTGATTGGTTTGCCACACCCCTTCAGTTGGCATCTAAGAGCTTTTCCTTGTGGTTCAACTATTGGAATATGTTCGCCAATACCAATTGGCAGTTGGTAAGTAACGTTTCTGTCGGATCTTTCTTGAGCAGATTCAGCATCTGGCTGCGAACTTATTAGCAAAGCTTTGCTGTCGCTCACCCTGAAATCTTTTTGAGATAACGTTCTTTTTCCTTCTGCGTTCATGCATTAGCCACTAATGAGCTGACAACCGAAATAAATAAAGGCCAATACCACTTCCTTGACTTAATCTTTATTCTGTAGTTTAAAGCAGTGGTTGTGGCACATTCTCATATATTTCCGATTCTTTCCTCCATCGCTTGACGCTGCGCATCGGTTTAATTTGTTCGAAGTTGGTAAGATCCATCGAGGTGATGGATCGTCTGCCCAACGAGAAACCAATACCGAATTTGTCCTATCAAATTGGCAATCATTTTCTCCCCGTTTCAGCCGCTTTCCTCTGAGTAGTGGGGCTGTTGTAATGCGATTTGGGCGAACGGTTCTGTAGCGCAAAACCTTTTCTCACTTAAAAGGCTCACCAAATAATATGATGCAAAAAATTTGTCAAAGTATATACATACATATTAAAATATATACATATTAAAAGTATATATATATACTCAAATATATATACTTTATATACATATATATACATATCTATATGTACATAGGTATATACATATTCAAAAATCACTATCAAAAGCACTAAACGCTACAAATGAAAAGTATAATTTCTTTCTTTTACTGTTATCTGGTTTTGTTATATGTAATTTTTAGTAAAAATAATTGTCATATTTATATAAGAACAAAGAACAATAAACTTGTATCAAAGAAGCTTATTCTCCAAATAGCAGCCAATGTTCGCACTTGCGAACAGTTACTTTAACAGCTTTAATATGATAGAAATGTTTTGATTTATTTAAGTTTTTTTATATTATATGGTCATTGGAGTTGACTACATAAGTACCCTATAATAATATGCAACATTTTTGAACATATAATATATATTTTTAATTCTAAAAAAATCCTCTGAAATCGCGTCCCACGAAATATCCCTTCACTTAAAATATGAGATAAATTTTACAAATTATTTTTATGCTTAATTAAAGCCTAGACTACTTATTACATGATAGAATCTCGAAGCTGTAAAAAATAAATGCATAAAGCTTTCGAATTTGGCGATAAAAACGAGAAATTTTACTGTTCGCACTTGCGAACAGTGGCCGAAAATGGGTTAATAAGAAATTACATCTTAAGATGTGTACAATGACATGCAAATAATCTCATAATGGCTCCGTTTTATAAAAATGAAAACTACATAATAGAGTGTTTAGAAAACGGCTTTGTTCCTCCTGAAGCTTTTCTTTACCTTGATAGGAAAAAAAAATTAAGATCTGTAATCCGGACACTACAGTAATACGGACATGCTCAGGATTTATGGTTGTCCGTATTATCGAGATAGTACGTACGTGGTTAATGCAAAAATAATGTACTTTTTACGGTTTTGCATTTGAAATATTTGACTAAGCTACTAATATCAAGGAAATTCGACTAAAAAATGTTTAGCTTTACAGTAGACTCCGCTTTACTGGATATAACCAAAACCAAATTTTTTTTCAGTTATCCTATTTTTTCTCTAAAACGTAGTTCGGATTACTGAAATTTGTTACAGTTAAGCGTACTGCTTAAAATTAGTAAAACAATATTTTTTATATCAAATCTGTATATTTTCTTTATGTCAATTTAACATAAAAATTTTATCTGTTTTTAAAAAAAAACTAATGATGGAAAACAAAGACACTTACAGATCCATGAGACTAGACCCAACCACAAAACTTCAAAGAGAAAATAACAATATTATTGCTGAATTGTACAAAAAAGAGTGCATTGATGTTTATCAAAAACGAAAACTGCAGAGTAGCTCCGCGATAGCTCCGAGAATATATGGACTTTCAAAAATCCATAAACCAGGTACGCCTCTAAGACCTATTGTATCATCAGTTAAAGTGACATGCTATCAACTAGCAAAATATATAGGACAAATCCTCAAAAACATAATATCAAACAATTATAACATAAAAAACTCGTCATGTCTGAAAAAACAATTAGGAAATTTAGATATAGAGGAAAATGAAATCCTAATATCTTTTGATGTAATTTCGCTTTTCACAAACATACCAATACACACCGCCATCAAAACCATAATGAGTAAATGGGATACATTAAAAAATTTTACAATGATACCAAAAACCTTGTTTTTAAAAATTATTCGCTTCTGTCTCATAGACAACAATTACTTTATATATAAAAAAACGGTGTTTAATCAAATTTTTGGCATGCCGATGGGCAATCCACTTTCGCCTACTATAGCCGACATCGTATTAGATGGCCTTCTTGACGAAACATTAACAACACTAAGAAACAAAAACATTAGTGTTAAATACATAGTCAAATATGTAGATGATATCTTCGCAATTATCAATCAAAAAGACAAGGACACAATTCTAAACATTTTAAACCAATACCATTCCAAACTTCAGTTTACTATTGAAATTGAAAAAAATAATTTCTTAAATTATCTTGACACAACCCTTTATAGGGGAAAAAATAAAATCTTATTAGATTGGTATTCAAAAGAAACTTCATCGGGCAGAATTATCAATTTTAATGCAACAAAACCAAAGAGTCAAATAATAAACACGGCAAAAAATCTCATCTTTAGAGCCCTAAGCATAAACAATTCATGAAAAAATATACAAAAAATAAAAGCAATCTTAAAAAGCAATAGTTTTCCAGAAAAATTAATAAATCTATTAGTAAAACAAACCATGATGAAACTAGAAAATAGCACAACCCAAATTCCAACCACAGATCCAACAGAAAAAGAAACTAAAAATTATTACAGTGTATCATTTATTCCTGGCTTAACACACAAAAAAGAAATAATATGAGCAGTCGAAAATAAAAACATTAAATTTGCGAACAAACCAGTGTTGTCAGATTAGGGGTTTTCCCCCTAGATTTAGGGTTTTTTTCTATTTAGGGGTAGATTTAGGGGTTAATATTCTTTAGGGGGAAATTTGGGGGTAAGAAAATTTTATTTAGGGGATTTTTAGAGGGATTTTCGAATTTATAGTTTGGTACATAATTGTACATAATTTAACCACTGAGCATGTCGAAGATATTGTATCGAAATGACGATTTAGAAAGTAATCACGCAAATACAAACATTAAACATTTTTCTCGTTAAATCAATTTTGCTGCTTTTCCTTGAACTGCAAAATATAAATTTTAAAAATTTGTTCATCTTTACAATCTATTACCAATATGCCAAAAGAGGATAACATATATAAACAAAAATATAAAAAGGAGTGGGAAGCAGATCAGCAGTTTAAAGGTATTATGTTTTTAAATAAAATTTTAAACACAATAAATGCAAAATTTCAGATTGGTTAGCCCCTGTCCAGGGAGACAACTACAAAGCTATATGCAAATATTGTAAAAGCATTATGGTGGCTAACAGGAGACCTTATTGCACAACAAAATACGAAAAAACATATTGGATTTGCATCCCAAACAAAAGAAGTACATGTACCCGTAACAAACTTCCTCAAGCCGTCTCTTACAAAAGAAAGACAGATTGCAGATATATATTTTTGGGGGCTTTTTATAAAAGAAAAATAAAAGAAAAATTTGGGTGTTTTCGTGCTTTTCGCGTAAGAATGATAGTACCTAAATTCAAATTTAATAGAGATAAGAATGATGAAACCAAATTACTACATAAACTTTTCTGCTTTAGGGGGTTTTTTAAGAAAAAGTGTAGAATCTAGGGGGCTTCTAAATTTTTTTGGGGGGGGAGAAAAAAAATTATCTGACAACACTGGTACAAACCAAACACAACACTTAGCTCAATTTATACACAAAAAAAGCACCCACAGAAAAACAGCAACAAAGCGACTTGGTTTACGAATTACAATGCAAAGGAAAAAGCAAAGATAAATGCAACCTGATATACATAGGTACGACTAAAAGAAACCTAGAAACCAGAATGTCAGAACACAAAAGCGATATCGCCAAACAAAAAACATCAACAGCTTTATCAGCTCATGTTATAAACAGCAAACATTCGATTGATTTTGCCAATGTAAAAATTCTGGATAAAGAAAAAATTGAAAGAAAAAGATATACGATCGAGAGCTTACGTATACAGCAAAACATGGAGAGAACAATGAACAAAAAAGAAGACACCGACAATATAAACGGTAGCTACATCGTTGCGATAACATAAAAATAAAAACTTGTGCTTGAAATAAATTTTCAGTAACTTAAAATAAGTAAAACACAAAAATAAAAAAACATGTATTCAATATAATATTAACTACAAAACTGAAAGTTAAAAATATTTCTAAAAACATTAATAATAGCATTGTATCACTGTAATTTGTAATATTTATGTATGTTCTTTTAAATTAAAATAGACAAAAGCCCCTGAAGAAGTCGACAAATAATTGACGAAACGTTGGGTAAAATATGTAATAAATTGGTTTTATTAACATTGAATACGTTAGGCCTGATTAGCTCAACATAAATACATACATTGGAAGGGAAAAAAGAAAAAAAAAAATTTTATTAAAAAAAAAACTATTCATAGAATTATTCATTTTGTTGTTGAAATTCTTCACGAATTCCTCTAAAATGTCTAGCCACTTGCATTGACAATATAATAGAAAAATACAATAAAGTTCGTAAGGGCGAAAAGGACAAATACATTTTTCCATTTAATTTTTTAACAGACAAAACATGCACAATTTCTTCAGCCTTAAGTTATGCAATCGATTTCTAATAAATAAATTTGTTATTATTTATTTTTTCACTAAAGCGAAATAAGGTTCATACAAAACGTAGTTGTGGGCTAGCTTTTGGTTTTCAGTAATACGATATTTTCAATAAAGCGGTGTTTCGCTTTAAAGTGAATAAGAGTAGCTGCGTTTAACATCAGTGCGGGGACTTGCATCGCTTTCAGTAATCCGATTTTTTCAGTAAGCCGTGTTGCGCTAAAGCGGATTCGACTGTATTTTAAAATTTAAATGATCCGCACAATACACAAGTGAACTTGTGAACATTTCATATACATGCTATTAAATGATTTTTTTATGTTTCTAAAAGAACGATACAAAGTAGTGATGAACGCTTCATACAAGTATGTGTGAGACGACTCGAGATCGAACATCTTTTACTGACATCATACATGAAAGTTTTTATTCTCTATTGACAACGCAGCAAAAGAGATTGTTGAATGAAAACAGTATCACATCGGCGAACGCATCGTTTGCTTAATTGTCCGTCTGGTAATCGAATATGTTTTATTCAAGTGTTTATGCAAACAAGAGTTGACTTCAGCCATGGAAAAGGGCTATTTTGATTTTGTACCAATTAACTAAATAAAATGTACTTTTCATACCATGATGGTACCATTTTTTTATATTTCTATAAATATATATTCAAAAACTTCTCTACACAAGTATACAACAAAAAAATATTATACAAATAAAAATCTAGGAATCAGTTGATTAAATTTTATTCAAAAAGTCATACAATTTAAGATAATAAATTTTCTGGTAGTTTAAAATTTAGGCAACGAGACATTGATTGAAAACTTTTTCGGTATTTGGAAATCAATTATTATACCCTTTTTCAACGTGATTGTTTTTGAATCAAATATTAGGCAGCCTAACGATGAAAAATGTTTCTGTTGCGAAAAATTATAGCAAATAATTGTAAGTCCGTTATTTCAATGAGCCATAATTTAGCACAAATATGAGACATAAGACACTATTTTGAAAGATTCGGGTCTAAAGAACAACAATTTTCAAAAAGAAACGCCAAAATAAATATATAGAATAAGCAGAGGAGTAAGAAACGATCCGAAAATTTCATGAAGTGCTGACTGGAATGCTGTATGTAATAAAAAGTGGACACAAAATCTTTGATTATGTAACCGTATAATTCACAGAAATATTTTATGTTTATTAACTGATTCGCTGAGAAATTAGCAAACATTTTCAAGCATAAAACGTTTTTATGAACTAGGTGTAAGCTTTTGATTGAGATATTTAAATTGTACCAAATTAGTCGTGGCAGTACCACGGTACCAACAAATTCTAATTGTATCAAAAATAGTACGATTGTATCATGTTTTCCATCCGTGGTTGACGTTGAATAAAATCAAAGCAGAGGAGTAAGAAACGATCCGAAAATTTCATGAAGTGCTGACTGGAATGCTGTATGTAATAAAAAGTGGACACAAAATCTTTGATTATGTAACCGTATAATTCACAGAAATATTTTATGTTTATTAACTGATTCGCTGAGAAATTAGAAAAAATTTTCAAGCATAAAACGTTTTTATGAACTAGGTGTAAGCTTTTGATTGAGATATTTAAATTGTACCAAATTAGTCGTGGTAGTACCACGGTACCAACAAAGTCTAATTGTACCAAAACAAGTACAATTGTATCATGTTTTCCATCCGTGGTTGACGTTGAATAAAATCAAAGCAGAGGAGAAAGGGGTCTATTTCACATATCTACATCAGGTTTGACTCGTCAAGTCTTGATCTTATAGGAGAGAGCGATGAACAGAGTGAAAAGGGGTACATACTTGACGGTACTTGTCAGTTTTTGTATTTTTGTTTTGTTTTATCATCCGTAATATATTAAAGGTATGTTTAGCAATGAAGAAAACCTTGCCATGACGTTTCGTGTGTGAACGTAAATGCAGGTTCGAAAGAAAATTGAAGAAAAACTGATCAAGTATACCTGATGTGTGTGAAAGAGGACTTAGTTTAATACACAAATTATTTTAATACACAGCAAGCAAACACTCATCTATATCAGATACGGGCGTTTCATAGCACAATTGTGCTGAGATCATTCACACGTATTCTTACCCTCTTTAATTTAGTCGTCGATGAGACAGGGACGAATGAATATCAGGCGGATGCTTACGCATTTTTTTATATTTTTTTCCAGAATATTTGTCCAGCAAACAATTTCAGTCATGATGATATGCGAAAAATATTTTGTCATAAACAATCTTTTCGATAACATACAATGCCTTTTATACAATTTTTCTCTAATAACGGACTGTGCTAATTCTCCTAATATAGTAATACACCTAGTGTTGTTAATTAGTCTGTGTAAAATCTTACCAAAAATATTTTGAATATGTTTCCCATATGAAAATGATCTTCCATGCCGACAAATATCAAAGCTTATTAAGTTTGATACAACCAACCGCGTTCTTTTTGCGAATATTCAGCTTCAGCAAGCAACCATTCTTTTATTTATTTATTTTTTCTTGAATGGAAAATATAACAAATTATTGTCCTATCTTTTTTAATTTTTTTCATTTGGCTGTTTACTTAGAAAAAGTTTTATTTTTAATTAATAATTTTACGTAATCAAGGTTTTTTTCAACTTAGAAAAAATTGGTACTTATGTATAAATATATAATGCACCATTATCTTTCAAACGCTTGGCTTTTTGTTTGGTGGGTAGCTCGCAAGCTCAACACATACACAATTTACCAATACATTGACGATGGCCACCACTGATCTATATATACCAGTGGTGTTCAGCCCATACAACAATTGTTTAAAAAATTTACACACATTTGTTATGCTCTTATAAAAATTTTCATTCAGTCGTCGTTGAGCAAGCGATGAGGACACATGCGGATGGTGGTTGTCATTTTATTTCAGAAATTTATTAAGCATTGTTGTTGCTTCTTGTTGGAGGAAGCATAGCAAACACAAGCGATTCAATTACAATTGAACACGAAAGTTAAAGCCGAAATTGAATTAAATCTGAAGTAAAACATTTCGATAAAATTAGTAGTCCGGAGTTTTGGAAAAATTTTGATATTGCAATATGTCCCCAGCTCATAAAAATTTATTTAAAATATATATAATTTTTTTCCACTACTTTTTTTCAAACATGAAAAATGTTTGTTCTAAGCAGCGAAATAAAATAACTTCTTTGAACTTAAAAAATATTTTACTAATTCGCAATTGTCAAGCAATTAACATGGCATGTTTAATTTAAAACTTTCATAGCGATTTTAAAAATTTTAATGAGGAATGATACAAGTTTTAATCTTACATAAAAAACTGGTTTAAAAAGATTTATTTTTGTTTTTTCTCAATATAACTGTTCTATTTTTTAATATTGATAACTGCTATTTACGGTCTCCGATATATTTTTTCTTAACATTAAAATTTCATTCACTTAATAATGACATTATGTTTGCTGGGCAAATTCTCTCACCAATACATCTTCACTTTAATTTTTCACCACCACTGATATATACCAGTGATGTCAAATGTGATTGTGTTGGTGAGATCACTCTTATCTCTTGCATTCCCAGCGGGAGAAATGTGCGGTTGCGAGGCCTAACTAGTGGCCTTTTCTAAGAGTATCCTTTTATTTACCGATATCTTCTAATTTTATAAGTTGTAAAAAAGGGTTTCGAAAATTGCCAAGTGCTCAGATATTTAATTTTAAAATATTTCTCCATTTTTTAAGCTGAACATTTGGTTAGTTTATATACAAGAGAAACAATTTTTACAAAAACTCTTACTTATGAATTAATTTAAAAGCTACTTTAAGAAATTTTCGAAAAGATGTACCTACATACAGTGGATCCAACTTATTTCAAACCTCTTATATGTATTGTATATATATATTTATATAAATATAAAATTTCTGTTTAGAGACCTCAAAACAGGACTTGCGATACTTCCCGCTGAATGAGAGTGTTTTTCAGTAAACAATTATATTTTACGCTCTGAAAATAAAAGAGCGTAAGCGTACATGTGAGTTTTGCTTCCACAATTGTGTATGAGGCTGACATCACTGATATATACCAGTGGTGTTCAAAAATAAACGTGAAGATGTATTGGTGAGAGATTTTGCCCAGCAAACATAATGTCAAACGCTTAAAATAAGAAAAACAGACAGAGTTTTTGCCATATATAAACAACTTATTAAGTGAATGTAATTTTAATTTTAAGAAAAAAATATCGGGAACCGTAAATAGCAGTTATCAATATCAAAAAATAGAACAGTTATATTGAGAATAAAAATAAATAAATCTATTTAAACCAGTTTTTTATGTAAGATTAAAACTTGAATTTTAGAAAAGCATCATTTATCATAAAATACTTTTCACATTTCATTCCGTGAACGTGTATGCTTTTATTCAATTTCGAGTTTAATTTTTGTGTTCAATTGTAATTGAATCGCTTGTGTTTGCTATGCTTCGTCCAACAAGAAGCAACAACAATGCTTAATAAATTTCTGAAATAAAATGACAACCACCATCCGCATGTGTCCTCATCGCTTGCTCAACGACGACTGAATGAAAATTTTTATAAGAGCATAACAAATGTGTGTAAATTTTTTAAACAATTGTTGTATGGGCTGAACACCACTGATATATACATAATTTTGCTTTTGATGTACATGAATACTCGTTCATACGGGCTAATTTTTGCTTTTTGTATTTGATTCATGATAAAATACTTGTTGCTGAGCAGAACTTTTTTTATTCATCTTCAAAACAATATTTATTTAAAAAAGTATTTTTTTAAATACCTATGTAATATGTATTTATTTATCAATGAGTTTAAAATAAATAGATAGCAGTACTGAGCTAGCCCAGGGGGGTCATAACCCCCATGACCCCCCTGGATCCTCGATTGATGCGACCATAATGGTTAAAAATTCCCAATTGCATATAAAGGGCATTTTTGCGTAACGTTTTGGCTCCGAAATAAAAACATAACAGTTATTTTCGGTCCCTGATAAGTACTGTTGATAAGGAGTGAGAACGTTATATTCGACTGGGTCGAATTTTTAATAGTCTCCAAATATGTAGTAAATAAAAAGTCTACTTTGTAGGGGTCCTTCCGGGAGGGCCCGTGGGGGTAAAAAGTAATTTTTAGGGTTAAGTGTAAAAAAATTGTTTATAGGGTCATTTAGGGGGCTAGTTTGGGGGGTTGATAAAACAGAGAAAGATGAAAGAACATCTCAGCTTCATCATAAAAGCTTTAAAATTTATATTTTAAGCAATGTAGGCTTAAATTATACAATTTGTTAAATATTTAAAAATTTTTTCCATGTAATATCTTTCGTCAACGCCCACTAAAGTAGGCGGGATCCAAAAATGGATTTTTCTGATTTACTGGTTCCAACGCCTTGGACCATCTTTGGCATAAAACTGTATTATTTGCTTAACAAAATTACAAAAAAAACTTTAAAAATTATGTTGTTTTTTAGGGGTTGGTTTAGTACTTCTAAGGAGAACATTATGCCCTCTGGGTCGATTCAGCACTTTTACGAACTTGAGCAGTGCTATCCTTCAATATGTATTTATAGACTTTTTTTCATTTGGACTCAATCGTGATTTCTACAGACGGGCGGAAGGACATGGCTAGATCGTCTTAGATTTCGTCACTGATCAAGAATATATACTTTATGGGGTCTTAGACGGATATTTCACTGCGTTACACACAAAATGACAAAGTGAATATTTCCTTCAATTAGTTTTTGGAGGGCATAAAAAGCTTGAGTTCGGACAGATTCGACCAATGTTCTGGTTCGGGATTGGGTTCGGTCTGAAAAAGTACCGGCATTATAAACAATTAACACATTGACGTCATTCAAATAGCTACAACAAATTCTTTCTCTTCTCATCTAGTTTCATCTGTCGTCTCAATACTATCCCATCCTATCTAATCCTGGCGCAATGCATACGTAGGGGCCATCCCCTGAGTGCTGGTCCGAGTTAAAAAAAAATTATTCAAGTACTTTTCAAGCCGTGTTAGTTCATTGAATCACCTATTCAGAGAGAATTTTTAACTTTTTTATTAAAAAAGATTAAACTTCACATTAATAGGAGGTTTTATTGTGGCAACGGTTTTATAAAGGTATTTGTCATAATAAGCAAGAAGTTTAATGTGTACAATTTTTTTTATTAAACACAACATTTCAAGATTTAAAAGCCCACAAAGTAATTTCAAATGCAAAACTAATATATTATACACAATTTCAACTCCTCCTCTAAATATTAAACCAAATAAATAGCATTATTAAAAACGCTCAGTAACTAACAACACCTTGGATTTGAACAATAGCTATTGTTATTTTTGTTTATTATTTTTGTAAATTCGAAAGCAAAATGTATAATGAAAACTAGTAAACTACATATTTGCCAATAAGCCAAGCAACTACTTAGGTAATTCGGCTTATTGTTAGTGTTGTTATATTAAAGAAATAACATTAACATTATTTAGCATTAGACTGAAAATATTAGAATGTACCATCAAAACATGCATATAAGATGGTACGTATGTATTTGTTTATTACATTTATTACGAGTATATTAATTTTTCTTTTAATTGGAAAAGTTTAAGATTTCTAGCGTACTTAAATAATACAATTTCTCCATATGCTGGTTTATTTCGCTAATTTGCGAAATAAACCAGCTCTGTTAATATATTTTTTTTGGAAACTTTGTGTCAATATGTATAAAAATTGCCTAAGAGATAATTTTCTTATATCTTTTGTTTTTCACGTAAAGTGCGTGCACTTCACCACTTTGATCATTTTCTTTAATTTTTTGCCACATTTTAAAAACGATGCGACTAATTGAACTTGGATTTTCTGTCCATTGACTTGTCTAATTGATACTTAATTGCAATAAAGACTTTTCTATGAAAAACACATGTTCTTAATTAACGTAAAGAACCTGCATAATTATCACAATTGTTTTCTTAATTTGCAATTGCGATTCTATATTCTAGGAAAACAGCTTTACACTCGGATTTATCTTGGGGTAAAACATTCAAAAACACTTAAACAATAAGAGAATTATTTGGCAGCAATAATATGATTCTAATATCCCAGACAGATTTTCATACCCTCCATAAGAATATGGAGGGTATATTCAGTTTTGCATTCCGTTTGTAACGCAGCGAAATATCCATCTGAGACCCCATAAAGCATATATATTCTTGATCAGTGATGAAATCTAAGACGATCTGAGCATATCCGTCCGGCCATCCGTCTATGGAAATCACGATTCAGTCCAAACGATTTTGGTACAAATATATCTTGAAGGATAGCACAGGTTAAGTTCGCAGATGGGCTACATCGAGCAAGGGGGGGGAAAAAGGTCCAACGCTTTAAACTAGGAGCCATAAAATAAAAAATTGTTGGATCCCGCCCCCCTTAGTGGGCGTATATTATATGTGAAAATAATGTAAAAATTTAACAAATTGTTTTACTTAAGCCTACATTCCTTAAAAATAAAATTTTTAAGCTTAAATGACGAAGCTGACACGTAACCTGGTACTTCTCTGCCCTACCCTCTAAAAAAATTAATTTTACATTTAATTATCCCAAACATTTATTTTTTATAGTTTTAAGGCAAAGAAATGTCTCCCTCACGGCCCTTGCCAGAGAGACCCCGACAAAATGCAGTTTTAATGCCCTCCAAAATGAGTTGGACCACATAAAGTATATATATTTTTGATCAGTGATGAAGTCTAAGACGGTGTAGCAATACCCATACGTTCGTCTGTGGATAAGATGATATTGTCTATTTTTGAACCCCGCTCCTTTAGTGGACGTTGACATACGATATTATGTCAGGAACTCTGTCCCATCAAGTTAAACACTTTAAATTTACTTGCTAAATATTTAGAGGGTATTTAAGATTCGACCCGGTTGAATATAATGTTTTTACTTGTTTTTATTACCTTTACTTTTACAAAGTAGTTTACTGACAGAACATTATCTCTATAAAACAGATACATTTGGATATTAAATTTATCCAAATAGAGTTAGTTAGGCCCATGAAAATTCATAAAAATGTTTCATTACGACATTATGTCGTTGAAGGGCACAATGGCATTTTAACTGACTGACTTCTTGGTTATAGACGCTAAAATCTTTTAATTTTTAAATGATATTGTTAGAAACATAAGTAATTTAAATATTTAAAAGTGCTCCGATTTTACTTGAAAGATAGCAAATAAATTCTAATTAGAGTTGGAAGAAAGCCAGCCAGTTGTAGTATGACATAGTAAGAAAATAAAAAAGGAATAAGTGATTATTGAGCTTGCTATAGCTTTTGATTAAATTGATACCTAGCATAGGAATTACTAAAACCCCTCAACAACCAATTTTGAACTTTTTTAAATTAGGGAAAAGAATCAGCACGAATAAAATAAAAAATTTAAAAATTGTTTAGTTTTTTTGAATTGTTGCTCAACACGAAATTTTAAATTTAAATTGTAATGTTTTTTTTTCCAAATGGATGTTTTTGAAACCCATAGTGATGACATGCCTTAGCCTAAGTAATCACTTTATTTATTTATTTTTTTTTTCATACAAGATTGAGATTTTGCAGGTGTTAAAGATGGTAAAATAGCGTTGTTGAATGTAGCTGCCAAATCAGTTAGAAATTGATTTTGAATAATAAAAAAGTTAACTGATATCAACTTGATTTTAATGCCATATATTTATTTTTTAACAATTTTAAAAGTACTGAGTTAGTTGTAGAGAGTAAAATTAAGGCGAACACGGTATTACATATATTCACGCACGTCTAGATTTAAGGCGCTCACGAACACGCACCATGACTGAAATTTTGCGAAATCACGTACGCTCACGTGTGCAAATTAAGAGAGTATTTGAGAGCATTTTCAATGTATTTTGTTGGTGTAGAGTACAATTATTTTGCAAATGCAATGATGCAAGACTATTTGCACAAGATTGTGAATAGGGCTACTGATTATTCAAAAAAAAAAAACATTAATTTTTTAATTTATTTATTAGTAAATCAAATCTATTTACGATTGTTCAAAACAGTGGTTATATAACTTTTTCAATAACTCAATATATAATTTTTGTATTTCTTTTTTTCTAATTTATTTGATTTCATTAATTTTACGTCTGTCTGCTTGAATTATTACATTACGGCTAAATAAATTCGATAGCATGAATAGCATTTAAAACAAAAACAAGTTTGAGAAATTTTTTGTTCACAAATTTAATACAGATCTTGAAATATATATTTTATTCTTAGAAAAGATTTACATATTCCTTGACATGAAATGCTTCTCGAAGAGGAACATAATTATTTCACAGAAATTTCATTTGCGATTTTTGGGTTTAATTTAAAAAGTTCAACCGGCTCAAATTATTTTTCACATCCATCTATAAGCACTTTGACGACAGCAAGCTACAGACTGCAACATGTCAGAAGTAAAATTATTCACAAACGACAATAAATAGATTAGTGCGTCCAACAGAATGACAGATCTTAAATAAGCGTTTAAAATTTGTTAAACTGGTCAAATATATGAAAATTGTGGTGCATAAAAAGTGTATAAGGCAGTAGCCCTTTTAAAAATAAAGGGTTTCTGTAATTTTTTTGTCGACGATCTGTCTTGACCCCGGTTCAGGATCAGTGCCAAGTACTATAATTTTTTGCAGAGAACCTTCCAAAATTTAATTTGTTACATATCCGATAGCCGTATATATAAACTGCTTGATATATGTGATATAAAAACAAGTAAAAGTGCTATATTCGGCTGTGCCGAATCTTAAATACCCTTCACAGATGTAATTCTTCTTTCTTTCTTTCTTGCCAAAACAGAGAGTAGGTTTAATTAAAAAATCAAAATGATGTTATCGGTTACTTTTATATTTAAGAAAACGTTTAAATTCTTCGGCTAGGAAGCTAAATATTTGGCTTTTCTTATATCTAATACCTATGAACGTCTTTAAAATATTTTATATAAATTTAATTTACAAACAAAAAGAAGAAATCTGTTTCATGCACACCAAAAAGTTCTAATTGTCCAACAGTAGAATCGTCTTTTAGATTTTGTTGGTTTTTAATACCAGTTTACTTCTTTCTGATATATAAAATTGGTGTAATTCATCATAAAAATCAAAAATAACAAATAAAATGGCTGCTTTTATGAATCAGAAAATGTCGACTTTCCAACCCTGGAACCGAATTTTTAGTTTTTAAAATGTTTATTACCAGTTTAATTCTTAGCGAAACATAAAATATGTTTAATTCACTCAAAAAAACCAAAATTGGGAACTTACATATATGGTTACTTTTATGTACCAAAAAATTTCGATTTTCCAACCCTGGAACCGAATTTTGAATTTTTTGATACTAATTAAATTTTTTCTGAAATATAAAATAGGGTTAATTCACTAAAAACACAAAATTTGGATTTTATGTTAATTTTAATACTTTTATGTGCCAAAAATATTTCAATTTTCCAACTCTGGAAGCGTATTTTTATTTTTTACCAATGCAATTGTTAGTGAGGTCTAACATAGTTTTACTTGACAAAAAAATTAAAACTTTTAAACATTTTGGTCACTTTCATGTACCATAAAATATTTCATTTGTCCAACCCTGGAATCGAAATTTTGATTTTTTAAGATTTTAATACCAATTTTGTTCTTCGAATTATAAAACAGCTTTAATTAGCAAAAAGAAACAACGTCAATTGCCTTTTTGGTAACTTTTATGCAGAACAAATATTTAAATTTCCCAACCCTGGAAAACGAAATTTAAATTTTTTTACCACTGCAACTCTTAATGATTCATGAAATAGTTTTATTTAAGAAAAACTTAATATTTGTAACCATTTAGGTCATTTTTATGTACCACAAAATATTGTAGTTATCCAGCTCTGGAATCTAATTTTTGATTTTCTTTAGTTTTTGAAACAAATTTTCTTTTTCCTGAACTAAAAAATAGTTTCAGTTAATAAAATAAACAACGTCAATTGCCTTTTTGGTTACTTTTATGTAAAAAAAAATTAATTTCCCAACCCTGGAACTGAAATTTAAATTTTTAAAAATTTTCTTTATAAATGCAAATCTTCATGAGGTGTAAAGTAGTTTTGTTTAAGAAAAACTCGAATTTTGAAACCATTTTGGTTATAACATGTACTACAAAATATTGCATGTACCAAAAAAAAATTAATTTTTCCCACCCTGGAAACGAAATTTTAATTTTTTTTTGTTTTTTTTTATCAGTTCAACGCTTTTTTAGGTATAAAGTAGTTTTATTTAAGAAAAATTTAAATTTTTTTACCATTTTGGTAACTTTCACGTACCATAAAATATTGCACTTGTCCATCCCTGGATTCGAAATTTTATTTTTTATTTTTAAATTTTTGATACCAATTTTGTTCTTCTTAAATTATAAGACAGTTTTAGTTACCAAAAGCAAAAAAAGAAATAACAACATCAGTTGCCTGTTTGATTACTTTCATGTATAAAAAAAATGCAATTTCCCACCCCAGGAAGCAAAATTTTAATTTAAAATTTTCTTTTCTTTTTGCCAATGCAAATCTTCATGACGTATAAAGAGGTTTTGTTAAAGAAAAACTTAACATTTTTAAAAATTTTAGTTACTACATGTACTACAAAATACGGAATGGGCCGAAAAAAAAATTTTAATTTCCCATCCCTGAAAATTTTTTTTTTTAGTTTTTAATACACCATTGAGACTTCCCAAAGCACGAAATAGGTTTAATTTACAAACAATAAAAAAAATAAATTATTTTTGGTATAAATTTTGCGTCGAGAAATAGGTGCAAGCTTCCCAGCTCTGGAACCATAGTTCAGATCTATCTGAATTTTAATACCACTCTATTTAAGTTCATTTCCAACCCAACGGTCCAAGAATGAAGTCTCTATCTCTTCTGGGGGCTTGGCAAGACCTGTTTGATTACTTTCACTTATAAAAACAATGCAATTTCCCAACCCTGGAAGCAAAATTTGAATTTAAAAAATAATTTTTTTTTGCCAATGCAAATCTCTATGACGTATAAAGTGGTTTTGTTAAAGAAAAACTTAAAATTTTTAACAATTTTAGTTACTACATACTACAAAATACGGAATAGGCCGAAAAAAAAATTTTTAATTTCCCATCCCTGGAAAAAATTTTTTATTTTTTTAGTTTTTAATAGACCATTGAGGCTCCCTAAAGCACGAAATTGGTTTAATTTACAAACATAAAAAAAAAATAATTGATTTTTGGTATAAATTTTGCGTCGAGAAATAGGTGTAAGCTTCCCAGCTCTGGAACCATTCTTCGGATCTTTCAATAGCAGCCTGTTTAAGTTCATTTCCAATCCAACGGTCTAAGAACGAAGTCTCTAGCTCTTCTGGGGTCTTGGGAAACCCGATTTCACGTACAGACGGACGGACAGACGGACATCGCTCATTCGTCATCGCTATTCATAAGGATCCAGAATATATATACTTTATGGGGTCCCATGTGCATATCGAAGAAATTACACACGGAATGACAAACCTATATATACCCTTTCACTTTTTTGTGAAGGGTATAATAAATTAACTCATAATAAAGTAATTTTCAAAACGCTGTAATAACGAAGAGCATCACATAATACAAGCATGTATTAAAATGCAATAACAATAAAGAGTTATAAGCACATAAATTGATTTGTTGTATTGTTTCGATATATGTATAAGTAGACATATAACATGCGATTTTATATTTAAAATTGCCGGCACTGAAATCAGATGTTTACGTTATAGTTGCCACATTCACAACAATTAAATTGTTGAAGTGTAGTCGTGTAGCCTGCTGTCGTCCAAGTGTTTATAGCTTCCCAAAAGTTTTTTTATAAAATTCTCTTTGTAAAATATACATTTTTGACATGTTAACTAAATACAGAAATTTTTGCTGCTAGGAAATTTGTACTCCTTCGTGAAATATTAGATCAGCAGTTCCTCTTTTTTATAAGTTAAATAAATAAATTTTGTACTGAAGTTTTTGAAATGTTATTTAATACATCCTAAAAATGTCTATTGGTCATTTCTATTCCCTAACAATTGTTTATACAAAAATTATAAAAGTATATCACACTGAATCACTAAAATAACACAGCGAAAGTATATTTATTTAAAGAGCATGCATTTTAAAACAATATACTCGTACTAGACTGATGGTTGGACCACCAATTCAGTTGGAGACGACGTTGTTCAATACATTTTTATTTATATTTTACTAACAATTGTTGTCACTTAGTGAAAACCTTTGCATCAAATAAAATGCATTGCACTTTTATCTCTGGCTGCAATATTATCACACGTTTTCAAGAAATTCATTTAATAAAACAAGTTTAACAAATTCAACGTCATTGGTGGTGTTTTTTTAATAAGAATTGTACTTGTACATCTGGTTTCGAAGAACACGTTATTGAATAAACAGCAAAAAGAAATTAATTACAGCACCTTTAAAATAATTAAATTTCTTTTGAAATTTAACATGATACACATTAAATTTCGCATTTACTTTTGCTGACTGGCTTATTTTGTTGGTGGTTATACTATACAAAATGTGGCTACTTTTTTGTATTTCAATAGTAGACATTATGTAATTAGCAAAAGCTTTTGATTATTTAATAAGCAAAATATCAGAAACAACACAATAAAAATTTAAAGATTTAAATAAAAAAAATACATGAACGAAAATTTTATAAAAAATGCATTTAATCGCATGACTGAAATTGATTTAGAAGCAGAAACACACAAACAAAGAAGAGAAACATGTAAAGCTAACAGAGATGGCCAACCTTATGATTTTGAAAGATTCTTTCAAAGACATACATATAATTAACATAACACTGAAAAAAATTTTTTTTGTAAAAATTTTAAAGAAAAGATTATTATCCTCACAGCATTAAAATTAATTTCTATTTACCATTGACAGCCAAAAACAATTTACAAAGCATTTTAAGTGAAATTTCATCCATATCATAGTGTAAAATTTCTCAATAATTCCTCAATTGAAAACAAACAAAAAAAATCTGCTGAGTACACTTGACTTAACGGAAGAGCATAAAAAAATAAAATAAAAAAATTTCAATTCTTATAAATTCTCTAAAAATGAGCAACAAAAAGCTGTGGGAATTATTTTGTAGTAATAAATAGTCTGTTAGAATTTCATTAAAATATTCTTGATGTTAATTAACAAATGTGATAATAAATTCTGATAATATGCAAGCGAAAATGGTCAGCGTAGTGTAAACAAAATAAAATATTATAAACAAAATTTTGTTTAATCAGTGGCAGAGAGTGATTCTAAAAGTGACTTGAAATAACACAAACACACGATTTTTTTATTCAATGTAAAAAGGTAGTAAATAAATTATGAAACATGAATGATATTTCTAAATTGTTAATTAAAATAAATTATTCTTATCTCAACGACAGAAGCAAAAACAATATATATATATATATATATATATATATATATATATATATATATATATATATATATATATATATATATATATATATAGTCACAGTCTATCAATCAGCACATAGAAAATGTAATTTGAAAATATTTCAGCAAATTTCAAAAGATTAATTAAAAGAAAGTTTAGCCGGAATGTTAGAGAATTTTAAAGATTTTAAAGGCCGTCTAAAATTTTTAGTATAAAACTGTTGTTATTAATAAAGGAATAAATAATAAACAGAATAATACCGTGTTCAGACGTATACCCTAAATGAGGTTATCGCAATTAATGCCATTTTAATTAAGTACTTGCTCAATTAACACTTAATTGTTATAAAATCGAGTAAAATTACAAAGGAAGCACTGCTAAAAAGTGTGTTTGTTGAACAAAACACAACTCACTGAATAAAGTTAATCGAGACTTTACAACTAAATTGTGGAAAAAATGAAAAAAACATAACCATAATATGCCCAGCCAAGTTAGAATTAAATTGACATTAAATTTATTACTAATTAGATTATTTGATTGCTGATTCTTCGACCTTCTTAGATTTTTAATTATCTATTTTTTATCCAGCATTAGGTCAGTTTTTAAACCCTTCACAGAAAGGTGAAACGGTATACATAAGTTTGTCATTCCGCGTGTAATTTCCTCAATATTAATATCAGAACCCGTGAAGTATATATATTCTTGATCCTTATGAATAACGATGACGAATGAGCGATGTTCGTCTGTCTGTACGTGAAATCGGGTTTCCCAATCCCCAGAAGAGCTAGAGATTTCGTTCTTGGACTGTAATAGTCCTATATTCGGCTGTGCCGAATCTTAAATACTCTTCACAGATGTAATTCTTCTTTCTTTCTAAAACAGAAAGTAAGTTTAACAAAAAAACAAACAAAATATTGTTATCAATTACTTTTATATTTAGGAAAACAATAAAATTTTTCGGCTAGGAAGGTAAATGTTTGGATCTATTGAAATATTGAATATGTTTAATTTACAAACAAAAAGAAAAAATCCGTTTCATGAACTACAAAAAGTTCTGATTGTCCAAGGCTGGAATCGTGTTTTATATTTTTTTGGTTTTTAGTAAAAAATCTACTTCTTTCTGATAAATAAAGTGGGTATAATTCATCCTAAAAATAAAAAATAACAAATTATATGGTTATTTTATGTATCAAAAATTTCAATATTCCAACTCTGAAATTGGATTTTTAATTTTTTTGGTCTTTAATACCAATTTGATTGTTCCCGAAGTATAAAAAAGATTTCATTCACAAAAACTAAAATTAGGAACATATATGGCTACTTTTATGTACTAAAAAATTTCGATTTTCCAAACCTGGAACCGAATTTTGAATTTTAAAATTTTTAATACCAATTTAATTCTATTTCATGTTAATACATTGAAAAAAAAAACAAAATTAGGAACTTATATCCAAAAAAATTGGGGTTTTCAAACTTTGGAACCGAATTCTTAATTTTTTATACTTCCTGTATAAAATAGGTTTAATTCACTAAAAAAACAAAATTTTGGGATCTAAGTATGTAGGTACCTTTATGTACCAAATATATTTTGATTTTCCAACTCTGGAATCAAATTTTTATTTTTTTACCAATGTAATTCTTAGTGAGGTGTAAAGTAGTTTTACTTGACAAAAAATTTAAATTTTTAACCTTTTGGTCACCACAAAACATTTCATTTGTCTAACCCTGGAATCGAAATTTTGATTTTTTAAGATTTTAATACCAATTTTGTTTTTCCTGAACTATCAAATAGTTTTAATTAGCAAAAACTCCAACGCAAATTGCCTTTTTGATTAATTTTATGTATAAACAAATTTAATTTCCCAACCCTGCAAGCGAAATTTTATTTTCTTTTGTTTTTTTTTTACCACTGCAACTCTTAATTAGGCATGAAATAGTGTTATTTAAAAAAAACTTAAAATTTTTAACAATTCTGGTCACTTTCACGTACTGCAAAATATTGCAGTTGTCCAACCCCGTAATCGAAATTCTGATTTTTTTTTTAATTTTTGATACCAATTTTGTTTATCCTGAATTATAAAATAGTTTTAATTAGTAAACTTTATGTATAAAAAAAAATTCAATTTCCCAACCCAGGAAGCGACATTTTAATTAATAATTTTTTTTATCGATGCAAATCTTCACGAGGTACATATATAGGAAAAACTTAAAATTTTAACCATTTTGGTAATTACATGTACTACAATATATTGTATGTACCAAAAAACAACTTTCAATTTTTCATTCCTGGAAAACAAATTTTTATTGCTTTTTTATTTCTTTGCTTTCCAAAGTATGAAATAAGTTTAATTTACCAACCAACAAGAAAATAATTGGTTTTTGGTTTTAATTTTACCGAGAATTAGGTTTAAGCTACCCAGCTCTGGAACAGTATTTCGGATTCTGAATTTCAATACCTCTCTATTTAAGTTCATTTCCAATCCATCAGTCTAAGAACGAAGTCTCTAGCTCTTCTAGGGGTTTGGGAAATTTCACGAACAGACAGATGGAAATCGCTCAATCGTCATCGCTATTTATAAGGATTTAGATTCTAGAATATATATATATATATATATATATATATATATATATATATATATATATATATACTTTATGGAGTCCCATATTAATATCGAAGAAATTACACACCTAACACAAAACCTATACATACCGTTTCAGTTTTCTGTGAAGGGCATAATAAAGTGATATAGAAATTTAGTAAATCCGAAATACGGTTCCAGAGCTGTCAACTTTCACCTATTTCTGAACCCAAAACTAACAATTTAAAACCAATTATTTTTTTGTTTGTTTGTAAATTAAACTTATTTCATACTTTGGGAAGCATCAAGTGTGTATTAAAAAATAAAATATATAAATAAAAATTTCCAGGGATGGGAAATTGACAATTTTTTTTGGTACAATATTTTGTAGTATATGAAAGTCACCAAAATGGTTACATGTTTTGAGTTTCAATTAAATAAAACCACATTATACCTCATGAAGAGTTGCATTAGTAAAAATATAAAATTTCGCTTCCAGGGTTGGCAAATTGGAATTTTTTTATACATAAAAGTAACCAAAGACAACTTGCGTTGTTGTTTTTTCTAATTAAAACTATTTTAAAATTCAGTAAGAACAAAATTGGTATTACAATCTTAAAAAATCAAAATTTCGACTCCAGGGTTGGACAAATGAAATATTTTATGGTACATGAATGGTGAGTGTTTAAAAATTTTAATTTTTTTGTCAAGTAAAACTATGTTACACCTCACTAAGAATTGCATTGGTAAAAAAATAAAAATTCGCTTCCAGAGTTGGAAAATCGAAATATTTTTGGTACATAAAAGTACCCACATAATTTCAAAATTTTGTGTTTATAGTGAATTAAACCTATTTTATACTTCAGGAAAAATTAATTTGGTATTAAAAATTTTAAAATTAAAAATTCAGTTCTTTTTTAGGGAATTCAACCTATTTTATACTTCAAGAAGAATTAATTTGGTATTAAAAATTTTAAAATTAAAAATTTGGTACCAGGTTTGGAAAAACGAAATTTTTCGGTACATAAAAGTAACCATATAAGTTTCCAATTTTGGTTGTTTTCAGTGAATTCAACATATTTTTTACTTCGCTAAGTATTAAATTGGTATTACAAAATTTTAAATTAAAAATTCGGTTCCAAGGTTGGAAAATCGAAATTTTTGGTACATAAATGTAACCATATGAATTCCCAATTTTTTTTCAGTGAATTAAACCTATTTTATACTTCGCTAAGATTTAAATTGGTATTAAAAATTAAAAATTCAGTTCCAGGGTTGGAAAATTGAAATTTTTTAGTACATAAAAGTAGCCAGTAGGAGGGTATTTAAGATTCGAACCGGTCGAATTTAACGTTTCTACTTGTTATTTTGCTTTTGTTTTTGATAGGTAGAGAAAATTTTTGACGGTTAAAAACAAATCATCAAGCTGATAGGCTCAAAATCGGGGTGGCTAGCCGACGGCAATTGTTGTTATTGAACTCGACGCCGCCGAATAGAATTGGCTTAAACTTTAAGCCTTAAAGCCTCAGTAGAGGAATTTTTATTTTACAGACATGCATGTACATATATTTGTTCCAAGATACATTTGTTTATATGAGCCGGCGCCGACGCCAATTAAATAACATCGGCTTGTTGCTTTTGTTATTTCATTTTGTTTTTTAAATTTAGTTGTGGCCACAAGCAAAATAAATAGCAGAAGATTGGTGAAAGAAATTTATAGAAATACAAATTGTGAGGAAGCATCAATTTCTATTGAAAGTGAGAATTTTCCAGAAAGTGAAGGGCCTAATAATGATTTTTTGCACCATTTTGAGGATTTGTCTTACCCGAAGTAGTCGCTGCGTGAGAAATCAAAAAATTTGTACATTGAAACGGCGCCTTCTAGTAAATGTGCAGAGAAGCTTTTTACAATTTCATTATCAGCTTTATTGGGTAAAAAACAAAAAGTTCAAATAACAAACGTTTTCCCTGGGAGATATTGCCACATTGGAATAGAAACTCAGTTAAAAAATTTGAAGCTGAAGTACTTTCCACAGAAAGGTAATTTTTATAATGAAAATTTTAAATTTAAACTGATAGGAATTATTGTTTTTTTAGTTGTTCTAAAGTGTCAATGTTGTGAAAAATTGTCTACAAAATTTGAATCATATAAAGAAGCTGCTCAAAAACAACACAACACCCTAACTAATATTTGACGGAACATAAAGTTCTACTACAGCGCATTGCTGCTCAAAATGTAGTTGCCAGAAATATAATTAAAGCAGTTAAACGTTATTTTAGCTGCACAAGGCGACCCATACGTAAGCACTATGACTAGGTTATAGAAGGCAGTACAGCTATTATCGCGTTGTAAGTTGTTTAAATAATCATGATGAAAATTTAGCGACTTCTAGCAACCTAACTAAAATTGAATTGCTATCCACAAATGAGCCAATAAATTTAGCCGTGGAACAACTTGGGTAGATACACAATTAAAAATACCTAATTTATATCTTATAGATACGACAAATCAAGTTGCTACTCGCTGGTATTATTATGGATTATAATGTAGACGGATCTTTCGAAAAAAAGGATTACGTAGCTTCGGCAATGTTCTAAAGGCTATGATCGGTAAAACTAACATTTTGAATAAGAATTTTATAAACATATAAGTACATACATATGTGTGTATTTCCATTTTCCATATTTTTTCATATTTTTAGATGCTATATCAAGTTTCAGTGAAAATCCTGATAAAATATTAAGATCAGCTTTTCAGCGCCAAAAGAAAAAGTTCGTTGGGATGTGCTCAACGATTTCTTTAGGCATTTTAATTGGAAACTGTGCTTTCTTGAGAGTAATGTCGATGCCATGGCGGAAATGGTGGAAAATATAATATTGCACGGAATGAACACTTTCATTCCATCCAAGCAAATTCCGATTAAGCCTACTTTGAAGTCACAGTTTAATCAGACATGCAGAATTGCAGTCAGATCCAGAGAGGCTGCATTTAGTATCTGGCGAACTAACACGAACGCTGAAACTGATTTGATGCGCAAAAGGGCGAGATCTTCGTGTGCCAAGGTACTAAGATGCGAATAAGCTCTGTACGAACAGCGTCTTCGTGTTAAGAGTTTGTGGTCATTCGTCAAAAGAGTGAAGGATAATGCTAGTTCTTCGATCCCTACTCTTTTGAACAGTGATCAATTACTCACTGACCCGGTTGATAAAGCTAACCTTCTAGCTCAAATATTCGCAAGTAATTCGCACTTGCCGGAAAGCAATCTTGAAAATGTATCTATAATTATGCCAAGGATACGCTTTTGGGTCCGGGCGGTTAAAAGTGTCTTATCGGATCTCAATGTAAATATGTCTCCTGGGCCGAATGGCAACCCTTTCCAGCACTATTTACCATACAGCGACTTTCCCTCGTGCTGGAAGGTTGCGCATGTAACGCCAATCCCTAAAAAGGGAGAGACCAGCAACCCCCAAAACTACCGCTCAATCGCGATTTGTTCTGCGCTTTCCAAGGTGATGGAAAGCATGGTGAATTTTCACCTTGTGAAATATCTAGAGTCTAATAGGTTACTTAATGACCGCCAATATGGCTTCCGTAGGGGCCGCTCTACGGGATCTACGCTCTACACCATTTCTCCTTCCTTTCGGAAAAATGGTGTCAATCTATACACCACTTTGGCGAGAGTAAAGTAGTAGTTCTGGATATTTCTAAAGCATTCGACAGAGTGTGGCACGGACCACTTTTATCGAAACTTATGACTTTTGGTGTGGGTGACGTCTTCTCTCGATTTATATCGAGCTTTCTCAGAAATCCTGCTATAAGAGCTGTTATAGACAGGATTTCATCAAACGAGTATAGGATCAACTCAGGGGTACCGCAAGGCTCTGTTTTTTCTCCTACACTATTTCTTATATTTCTAAATGACCTTCTATGTCAGGCTTTATCTCCTATCTACTCTTTTGCAGATGATAGCAGCCTTTGCCATTCATATGTTTTCAATAATGGGGCACCTGTGTGAAGTTAAATTTCGAAGTATACAACCCTAGACACAAACCAAATACGTTAACAGAGCTCTGTTAGATGGTTAACATAGCTCTGTTAAGCATGAAAATTCTGAGTGTTTGTATTCCAAATGGAATACTGGCCATATTTCTAGACCAACCTCGAAGAAAAATTAACGGAACAGACAACCATGTCCATAGCTTTCATAATGTATTAATACTTTGGTATAGCTATGCCGATAAGCTTTGATTTTTCGTATACAAAAATGATCAAATTTTAGACAGGATAAGTCAGGATCCTGGAAAAACGGTGACATGTGGGCGACTAGAGTTTGTTTTGTTTTGCAGCTCTTGTGGTCCTCTATCACCTCCAATGGCCATAACCCTTAACAAGTGGAGTTTTAATGGAGAAATATGGATTTAAATGAAATTTCATACTTGGAATTTCTGTAGAGGATGAATTTCTAGAAAACGGTGACATGTGGGCGGCTAGAGTTTGTTTTGTTTTGTAGCTCTTGTGGTCCTCTATCATCTCCAATGGCCATTACCCTTAACAGTTGGATTTTTAATAGAGAAATATGGATTTAAATGAAATTTCATACTTGGAATTTCTTTAGAGGATGAATTTCTAGAAAACGGTGGCATGTGGGCGACTAGAGTTTGTTTTGCTTTGCAGATCTTGTGGTCCTCTATCATCTCCAATGGCCATAACCCTTAACAGTTGGATTTTTAATGGAGAAATATGGATTTTAGTAAAATTTCATATATGGAATTTCTTTAGAGGATGAATTTCTAGAAAACGGTGACACGTGGGCGACTAGAGTTTGTTTTGTTTTGTAGCTCTTGTGGTCCTCTATCACCTCCAATGGCCATAACCCTTAACAGTTGGAGTTTTAATGGAGAAATATGGATTTTAGTGAAATTTCATACTTGAAATTTCTTTAGAGGAAGAATTTCTAGAAAACGGTGACATGTGGGCGACTAGAGTTTCTTTTGTTTTGTAGCTCTTGTGGTCCTCTATCACCTCCAATGGCCATAACCCTTAACAGTTGGAGTTTTAATGGAGAAATATGGATTTTAGTGAAATTTCATACTTGGAATTTCTTTAGAGGATGAATTTCTAGAAAACGGTGACATGTGGGCGACTAGAGTTTGTTTTGTTTTGTAGCTCTTGTGGTCCTCTATCACCTCCAATGGCCATAACCCTTAACAGTTGGAGTTTTAATGGAGAAATATGGATTTTAGTGAAATTTCATACTTGGAATTTCTTTAGAGGATGAATTTCTAGAAAACGGTGACATGTGGGCGACTAGAGTTTGTTTTGTTTTGTAGCTCTTGTGGTCCTCTATCATCTCCAATGGCCATTACACTTAACAGTTGGATTTTTAATAGAGAAATATGGATTTAAATGAAATTTCATACTTGGAATTTCTTTAGAGGATGAATTTCTAGAAAACGGTGACATGTGGGCGACTAGAGTTTGGTTTGTTTTGTAGCTCTTGTGGTGGAATTTTCCATTTGAATGCGTCTAATTAAGCAGAGTACTGTTGCATGTTTATACCAGTACAAGTCCATAACATGAGAACAGGACAAAAAATCTTACTCTCTTTCTCTGGATTTGCTAAGGTATGAGCAATAAAAAAATTTAACGGCCATTTCGAACCAGGGTGGACGTTGTGGCGACGAACTATCAAATTAACAATTTCTCTCTGACTGTAGCATTTTCTTTTGTATAAAAGGTATTATAACAGTTTTGAAAAATATTATTATTGTATATATGTATGTATATACATTAGAGCGTCTCGAAAAAAATTTTCGCCGTACACCACCGAATATAACGCATTGTTGCAAGCATAGCTTGGGAAGAATGATTAGAAATCCTAATGATTAGCAATTGGATTAGAAATTTTAATTGTGCTGAAAAATTGATTAATTATGATTATTTAGCCATTTTAGACGATTACTAATTGATTAGATTAGAAATAATTAAAAATATAATCACAATTAGTGACGATTAGCATTTGTAATCAAATTTAATCAAAAAATTCAAAAAATAATTGATTAGATTTCTTGATTATTTTTGATTAGGTCCACTATTTTTAACTATTTTTGTAAAAAGAAAATATTTATTTATCACATTTGTTGCTATATTTACATAATGTAACAGTTTTTGAATATTGCATAAAATTGCATACGGTGCACCCTGTTCTTTAAATAAACACTAGACACAGCTGGTTCACTTTGTTATTGTGTTATTATTAATGTTAATTTTCAACGTGTTTTGTGGAAGTACAAGTCTAATGCTACCCCTACGTTCGGCCAAAAAAAAAATTATATATCTATTTTTTTTAATAGTTCTGTTGGAATTATTGAAAAACTTCTTTTGCAAAAGTTTGATGATTTTTTGCGAGCTTTAATTTTCTGATATTAGGGTGGTACATTGGGATGGTAGGAACTTAGATCTGGTGGATAAATACTACAAGAGGATATTTGAGGTCGATCACTATTGAAGCAAAACATTGCCCTCCTAGACACAAAAACATCGATGTATCACTCTTTGAGATCCGACTGAAAATGTAGATATAACGAAAAATGTATTTTGGCCCCCTACTTTCGCCAAAAATAAAACAAATAAAATTTTTTTTCGAAAAAACCTTGCAACAATGCTTTATATTCGGTGGTGTACGGCGAACTTTTTTTTGCCTGTAAGGCGAGACGCTCTACATATACTACATGATATGTAGTATACTTGAGAGCCCATTAGAGGACAGTTTATTTAAACATTTATATTCCATACAAGTTGTTGATTTATAGTTTATTTTAATAATTTTGAATAAATAAACGCAAAAAAAATCAACAACTTCTAATTGATGCAACTTGACACTTTTTGTGTCATTCCGCCGCAAGTTAATGTTTTTACACAACATATCAATTTTACATATTTCCATAGAGATCTAGATCAAAATTTTTGCAGGAAAATGATATAATAAAGAATATCTACCAACTGTGATATTACATCAGTTTCTAGACTACTGCGATATATGTATATATTTTATATTGAATAAAAATGTTCACTGTTTTTATTGTGAAATATAAAAATTTCATTGTAAAATAAACAATTGGCCTTATTTCATTTTTGAACCAGTATCCCTTGATGAAGAAAATTTTTGGAAATCTAAAATGGTCATACAGTTTAAAACTTTTCATAGATTTTCGTCTTAGCAACAACTAGACTATAGAGATTTTTATAAACAAAACAACTCTTTACACTGTAAAATTTACAGCAGTGATGTCAGCGTCATACACAATTGTGGAAACAAAACTCACATGTACGCTTACGCTCTTTTATTTTGAGAACGTAAAATATAATTGTTTACTGAGAAACACTCTCATTCAGCGGCAAGTATCGCAAGCCCTGTTTTGAGGCCTCTAAACAGAAATAATATAAATAATATATTTATATGAATATATATATATATACATATATATATATATATATATATATATATATATATATATATATATACAATATATGTATATAAGAGGTTTGAAATTAGTTGGAGCCACTGTATGTAGGTACATCTTTTCGAAAATTTCTTAAAGTAGCTTTTAGATGATTTACTAAGTAAGGCTTCTTGTAAAAATTGTTTCTCTTGTATATAAACTAACCAAATGTTCAGCTTAAAAACTAATCATACTTAGGAGCGAATTTAATCCTCCAGATAGGGGAAATATTATTGAGTTTTGGAAAAATTTAGACGGGGCGCTATATCCTGTATTAAAAAAAAATTCCTTTAAATGTTTGTCGCTTTTCCCTTCAACATACCTTTGCGAACATATATTTTCCGATTTGAAATACATTTGCTCAAAACAACGCAAAGAATTTAAATCCGCAAACCTAAAAAATGTTTTGTTGTTACGAAACTGCAATATAAATTTAGAAGATATGATTAGTAAATAAAAGGATACTCTTAGAAAAGACCACTAGTTAGGCATCACAACCGCACATTTCTCCCGCTGGGAATGTAAGAGATAAGTGTGATCTCACCAACACAATCGCATTTGACATCACTGCTTTACAGACAAAGAGTATGTCTGTATACCACATATAGTATCATGTTAACAACATGAAATTTTAACAACCAGCCACAAAGTAAAATAAAATAAATCCCAAATATGAAATTTCACTTAAATCCATATTTCTCCATTAAAACTCCAACTGTTAAGGGTTATGGCCATTGGAGGTGGTAGAGGACCACAAGAGCTACAAAACAAAACAAACTCTAGTCGCCCACATGTCACCGTTTTCTAGAAATTCATCCTCTAAAGAAATTCCATATATGAAATTTTACTAAAATCCATATTTCTTCATTAAAAATCCAACTGTTAAGGGTTATGGCCATTGGAGGTGATAGAGGACCACAAGAGCTACAAAACAAAACAAACTCTAGTCGCCCACATATCACCGTTTTTCCAGGATCCTGACTTATCCTGTCTAGAATTTGATCATTTTTGTATACGAAAAATCAAAGCTTATCGGCATAGCTATACCAAAGTATTAATACATTATGAATGCTATGGACATGGTTGTCTGTTCCGTTAATTTTTTTTCGAGGTTGGTCCAGAAATGTGGCCAGTATTCCATTTGGAATACAAACACTCAGAATTTTCATGCTTAAGAGAGCTATGTTAACCAGCTAACAGAGCTCTGTTAACGTAATTGGTTTGTGTCTAGGGTTTTATATTTCGAAATTTAACTTCAAACAGGTTAATGGGCCGACATCGTCAGAGATCGGGCGATGAGGCATAATATGAGTGTTGCGCTAAAGGGTGACCTCAATACGATTGTTGAATAGGGTCATAGAAACTGGGTAAATTTCAATGCCCGTAAGACTCAATGCTTCTTGCTTACACACCGACGCATGGGTGGTATAGATATTGAGGAATCAGAAGCTCTTGATGTTCTTGGCACGAAAATCCAGTGCGACGTTCGATGGACTGAACACATTTTTCATGTTTCAAAAGAAGCATTCAACTGCCTCGGCTTTCTAAGGCGGTGTAAGACATACTTCACCCCATCTGATCTCCTTACTATTTATACCACTTACATCCGATCGAAGATGGAATACAACTCTCACAAAAAACAAAAAGTTGAGATTTAAAACGACAGTTATACGGGATAATATATTAATGATTTATCAGGCGATAAGTAAATAATATATTTTTGGTATATAATAAATTTGATAAGTCTTAAAAATTTATAAGCATGATTAAATACACACATAAAATAAAAGTATATATAAAGATTTTACTTATCTACATTCTGGATTAGGCTATGAAATCAGGGATGACAAGGCTAGAAAAATTGTACTTTCTTTGGTACGATTCAAATGTGAAAAGAATATTGGTAACTCTGCGACTCATTTGTTACCATTTGACATTTTTCGCTATTAATTGACTTATTAATTGCAAACAAATAAATTTGTATCTAGAATATATCTTAAACTGATTTCGCAAGTACAAAATTAAATCTTCTTCTATCTGAATATTCGGATCCATTTTATGTTTCATAATATTTTATTTTCGCCATTTGACAAGGCCACATAATTTTCTCAAGAAGCTAACAGACGGTCAGCGAAATATTAAAGAAGATAATAAATAAAAATCAAACCTAAAATATCCAGAGAAACTACAACTCAAAGTATATCAATATCAAGTATATGCAAGAGCCCAGCTGACTAAATATTTTTTTAGTTTTTAACTGAACGGATGTCAAAATTTGTTTACCTTTGTAGCGATCCATATTTGTTTATTCCGTTGAAAAAATAATTTTGTAAAATTGTGAAAAACATTATTAATTCAACAAAAGTAGCAAAAAAGAATTGTTGTGGAAAAGATTTTTGTGAAAAAGTTAATTGTTTAAGAAAAGTAACAAAAAGAAATTGTTTTAAAAAAGTTCTATGCGAAAAGTATTTAAATTTTTGGAAATAATTGTGAACAAAATATCTATATTATAAAAGAAAATTTCTGACATAAGATTAGAATTTTACACAAACAAAATGTACGTTGGTTTTTTGTAATTTTATGTTGTTGTACTCTTGCGACTACTTGATATATGTATGTAGATATCAGAGAACTACACTTGTTGATTAAAAAACCGTTCAACAATAACAAAGGCACAAAAAACTTGTCTTTTATTTGCAAATGATCAAACTTGCCCGCACACTCTCTTTTTTTCTTGATTTTAAAGCAACCGAACATATGCCTCTTTGTTGGTTCTGATGCTAAACACATCGGCTGATGCACAACAATAATGTTTTTCAAGATAGGAATAAAGGAATTAATCAAACTTGCTCAAATTTTTATATGCGTTGCTAATTTTAAGGCAATCGAACCACGTGCAGGTTGAACACTTGCTTATTTTCTTCATATGTATGTCGAATCAAACTTGTCAACTTGTGGACTTGTCTATTCCAATCAACGCTCAAAAATGTTATCAACATTAAAGTACAAAAAGCAAGAAATCATTGTGTATGAATTTGTTCATTCCTATCAACAAAGGCTCGCTTGTTTTTTATTTTAATTTATGGCTTATGATGTCTATTCGTGTTGTTTATGAGAAAATAGGAAATTTTTGTAAGAAAATATTAATTTCATTTGCAGTTCAATATTGCAAATAATAATTATTATTATTTTTGTTTATTTTTATTTGTTCTCCTTTACAGTGGTGCGTGGAACTTTCTTTGTAATTTGTATATTTTATTAAGTTAAAATTGTGAAATACAAATTGAAATTAAGGAATTTAAATTAAAAAAACCCCACAAGCAAGATATTCCAGATTTTTGGACCGCTTGTAAGATTTTAAGATTTAAGAAAATTAGAGCTAAAAAGCGGTTAGCACCTGGGTCGCCTGCTTGTTGGTTAAAGTGTCAAATTCGAGAACAGTATAATTAGTGCATCATGATACAAAAACAGTACAATTAATAAAAAATAGAACATTTATTTTTAAATAAAAACAAAAGACAACCCTTTTTTTGCAAATGAAAAAAAAATGTCATAAACCACCGTGCATTTGCCCATGTGTATTCCCTTTAACTTTGTTTTTGATGAACAAATTCAAATAAATACTAAACCTGTACCTCCACTCATGTATCAATGTTGAATTGGTTATGTTGTTTGCATTGTTCGTATATCATATCATTTGCTCAAGTCACACATACGGTCGGTTCAAACATGTTGTGTGAATTAATGTGAATAAGAGGGTTTGGACATGATGAATTTACTACAAGCCCTTCTCTTGCCTGTGCGATCTTGCTCATAAAATGCTTTTGTTAATTCTACTCATAATCAGAATTTGATGTATACAGATAGGGTTGCCATCCGTCCTCTTTTCCCCGGAGACCGTCCTCTTATTTAGATCGTCGGGGTCCGTCCTCCTACTTTTTTAACAAGTGTCTGGGGTTGTCCCACTTTTTGCTGCTTCTACATTTTCAAAATATCAAAACTGCTACATTTTCGCTCATAAGTAGCCAAGCTAAATTTTTAAAAACAAAACGCCCAAAATAATTTACAAATAACACAGATTTCGTACGAATCAATTTTCGTTCGAAATTGTGAAACAGCCAGTAAAAATCACTATTTTGAACAAAAAAGGCTATATGTGATGAGTTAGGGACTGCGTTGGCATCACTGTATGAATTGACAAGCACTTTATGAATATTTGAAAAATTGTGATAGACATGTATTGAAATGAATATAAATTTTTTAAATAAAAATAAATAATTTTGTATATTTTATTGAGTTTTTTGATTTTTATGTTTGAATTTTTGACAAAAAAAGAGTCCTCTTTTTTTAGTCAAATGTCCTCCTTTATTAAGGTCGTTGTCCTCCTTTTCTAAAATTGGAAATGGCAACCCAATATACAGCAGAATGAAATGATTTTTAATCATCATTGAATTTTTCTTTAATCTTTAAAATGAAAAAAATTTTTGTGCTGAACAAAATCAAGAAAAATCGTAATTTTGAAGTACTCTGGTAGATATACTTTGCTACAACTTGTAATAAATAAAAACGTTAAAGAAATAGGTATAAGAATCCCATTACTTATTTATTATGAAATTTTTATTTGACATTTTGTTGTCACAATACTATTTCAAATGAAATTTATTTGTTGGTGTTCAAGCAATGTCTAAATGCATTTCATTGGTGCTTTACCAAATCATCTTGGACCAGCACTCAGAAGATGACCCCTATATATGCAATGCATTGCGCCGGAACTGAAAACGAGGGGATAGTATTGAGGGGACAGATTAGGAAAGATGAGAAGATAGACAGTTTTTTTTTTAGCTATTTCAACCTTTTTTACTTCGCCAGCTAATTTTTGCTACAGGGCCGACGAAGGTGGGTGCTGTTATTCTGCTTTTAGAACACGATCGTGGCAGTCGATGCACATTATGTTCAGTGACCAGTGCTATGCCTTCATCACTGAAACAGGTTGGCAACAACTAATACAACCATGAGCTAATGCTGATCAGAAGAATTCAACACAATATTTCATAACTCAGCGCGGGCTCTAACTCAGGACCCTCCGCTTCATAGTCTCGTGTTGTACTACTTCAGCCAACAGCACTCATTAATTGTTATAATTTGAATATTGCTGCATATATGAACACCATATAAATCTTACAGAAGTTGTAATTTCTACAAATTTGTATTTTTTATTTTATTTGTTTATTAATTTTTTTTTTCTTTGTGGCCTTATTCTAATGAACCGTTAAGCAAAAGGTGCTAATCAGTAAAATATTTACTTTTTTATATCTGCGTCAAATGTTTCAAATTTCGAAATACTTTAAAAATATTACAGAAGAAGCCTTAACATGGCAAAATATAGCAAGAGAATCCTAGTAAATTCATACGAAAAATGCTTGACCTTATTCTAATGAAAAGCAGTGCACAGTTAAACAAATATTACAATTTTTGTTGTATACATATACATATGTATGTATACTCTGGCAGGCTAACATAAATCTGCCTGAAAATTTCAAGTTTTCATCGCATATTTGAAGCTAAGTGGTTTTTAATTATTCTCGTATCGTAATCTCGTGCGGAATATTACCTTCAAATCTATTACATATTTGACGAAATAAACGTAGCCAATAAATTCGTAGCCAATATTTTTTTTTAAGTTTTAGGAAAATATTTCTAAAATGGTCATATATGTATTTGCTAAAAAATTCAATATACAACCCGAATTGTCTTTCCCTTGTCGGGCATACACACAAAACATTAAAGAAACGTGTCAAAAAATTGTGGTTACGTTTACAGATCTTTAATAGATGTAAACGTAGCTTAGGAGTTACATTTGAAATTTTTTTAGTTCACTGTTTAGCACGGAAGCCTCATTTATGTATTCTTCTTTTTTTTGCTTTATTTCTTGGTTGAAACAAACATTTAATAATCGCCGAAAAAAATTGCTGAGAGCTCCAAAGCTAAAATTTTTGCATCAAAAGCGAACTTATAGGGCCCCATAGATCGCGGAGATGGGAGATAGCAAAAATTAAAAATTACTTAGATTATTATTTTTTCAATCTACTAGCATCACATATATGTATATGGTATTTCCGCGGGAGTGTCAACCAAAAAAATTTTTTTTCAAGTACATATATTGTTAAAATTTCATTATTTCATATTAAATATAATAGTCTATTTCTTGTTATAAAGTTCTTGTTATAGTTGCTACACACTATAAATTGAGTATTAAGTCTTTTGTTAGAAAATGTGAAGATATTTATGGGAAAATGCTTGGTGATAACAATAAAAACAACATATGGAAAAATCGTACGTTCGCGATCCGTACGTTCACGACTGGTACTTAAACCAATTGAACCAATAGAGATATTTTATTTGCAGATTTTTATATTTCACTACTGTCAGCCAAAGTTGACTTCTATTTTGCGTACGTTCGTGACCACATGTTTATAACTATTATTATGAAAACTTAAATTCGATAAAATGCATCTTTAGCACTAAACATAGAGCTACCAAAATCCTATCGAATCGCAAAAAAAATTCTAGAAAAAGTTTAGTTTTCTGTATTCTTTGTACATCAAAAACGTACGAACGTACGTTCGTGACCCCTGGAAGTGCCCATATATAATTTTAGATGTCGTTAAAGCCATATTTTTCAGTTTATATTCAGTTTATATTACTTGTGTAAACATGTTACTTGAAGTAGTTTTTTATTAAAAAAACAAGTTTGCTTATGGGCACCAACTGAAAGTGTGTGCATAACTTTTACAAACGAATAATTTGTTTTTATATATTTAATTATGCAAATTAACAGTCAAAATATAAGTAAATACTTGGTTTGACCGTAAGTGCCTAATGTAATCGAATTAATCAAACTTGACTGGCTCACATTCAACGCCATTTTATCTTTACTATTTAGAGCAGCCTTGGGATATGCAAATTTACTATTTGCTATTTTACTATTATGATTATTATATAAATAAGGACATCAGCAGGGTTATATAATGGGATCAGCAGGTATTGTTTGACAGAACTTCATTAAAATATATTTGCTTCTTATGCCATACCTTTGAGATTATTACATTTACACTAAAATAAGCTCTTTAACTTGCACTCTTATATTAGAGACTTAAGAACGACTTACTTATACTTAACTTTGTAGTTTCTAATATTTTCCGAATATAAAAACATGAGTATAAATAAATACCATAGAACAAAAAGAAAAATAAAACAGCTCACAAGAAATGAAATATTTAATTTGACTATAAATTTCTAACCGGAGTGAATTAATTAAACATGACTGACACATTCTCAAGGCGGGTTAGTTATATTTTCCATTTATATTCACAAATTTAAACACCCTTAAGGTATGCAAATTTATTTGAATATTCAAGATAAATATCCAGGACACCAGCTATAGAATAAATTAGAATATTTTCGAGGTAGCAAGCACAACAAAAAAGAATTAACTCAGAAGGTATTCTTAAAGCAAACAATCTGAAACTAGTATACATCTTTAAGAACCAAATGACTCGCATGTTAAAACCATAAGAGAAAGTCACTGAGAATACCCTTGGATTGTTCCTTTATGTGCATAAAAGTATGTTATATATTTTAATTTCACGGTATTACTATGGTCTATGAAAATGGATTTCAGACTTTTACTACTGGTAATTAAATTTTACCAGAATCATAACTTTCTTAAATTGTAGAAATATATTTTTTCATCATGTGTTTAAAAAGCTTGTACCTACTCACACTGCTGTTTTGCATAAAAAATTTTTAAAGAAACTGTTTAGGTGTAATACTTTATTTTATACTTTAAAATTTAAAGTGTATAGAAACGTTTAAAAGAAAAACAGTTTCTCCATTTTATTATTAGTAGCTGAATAAAAACATTTCATGTAGTAATTTTATATAACTAAAATTTGCATTGTAACTTATTTTATTTGTCAGTTAACCAGCCACCAAATAGAACCAATGACTGCCATTAAAATCCATTTTTGCACATGAACAACATTTCTAGCTATAAGAATTTTTAATGATTGTTTGCGTCACACAGCCTGCAAACTTTTTAGCACAATTTAATGCATTGAACAAAAGGTTTTTTTACGTGTATATTTAAATCGTTGGGAAGATGGCTACTAGAGCTGCACGGCTCCTGAATGAATTAATTCAATTGAAACATTCATTCGATCGAGCGAGGTGAATCATTATCTTTACTGAGCGTTTTCAGCTCAGTTCTTTCACTTCTTTCAGTTCTTACACTTCTTTCATTTCTTTCAGTTCTTTCAGTTGTTTCATTGGATCTGTCTCTTTCAGCAGCTCTTTTCAATGTGTGTGTGTGTGTTAACATCTATATGAGAAAAAGAAATTAATTCTGTCATATGAGCAGATACACACCAGAGTTCGAAATAGTGAACACATTTTATCCTCTGTACACACAAGTTTACATCAACGACATTGAAAAATGTATGCATGCCTCACTTTATGCACAAATAAATCTTGAGTGTACAGGACTGTGCATCATACCTCAAGTGTATACATTGAAGACATTGAAAACATTGAATTCACTTTAGGTATGTGTGCACATTTGATTAGATGAAAACATTGTATTTGTGTGTGTACGTAGTAAAAGCAAACACTGAAAATATTATACATACCCACCAGTTTCAAATTAAAAAAGCATATACACGAGATGTACACGAGTACACTCATAGTTATACACAAGTAGAAGGTGTACACGATGAAAGAAAGACAATGTCTATAGCGTGTTCAAGGTGTACATTGTATTAAGGGTGTACATTAAATTTTGTTGTACATTTCTGAGATCTCTGATACACACATGATGTGATATTATTAGAGTTGCCAGATGAAAAACTTTTAAACAGCACTGCCATGATACATAGAGTATTTCAGTACTTATTAGCTCGGTGCACAATTTATATGTATTTATTTTAAAGTCACAAATCGGATTGATATCTATTATTGTGGTTAAGGTAACGATCATTTAAATATTTTTCCCAATTTATCATTTTTATATACGTGCAATTATTACTTATGTCGAATTAATGTGATTTATATTACATATTAACCAAAATATAAAAAGGCATAAGTGGTTGTTGTATTAGCTAGTCTGATTCTTTAACTGTCTTTCATGACATTTTCATTTCATGAATTATGACTGAGCTAAAAAATCAACGGAGCTAGTGAATGAATTAATTCAGTAAAGTGACCGGAGCGGAAAAAAACGCTCACTCAAACGAGGTGTTTTGTACAACTCTAATGGTTACTACAGCTCGGTTTTAAAAGCAGAAGTTGAATTACAAGCCTATAATTGCAACACCAACTAAATGAATTCGGATAACCAAACGCTGCTTAATGAAAAAACTGATTAACCAAAATTAAATATTTTTATATATTAGTTTGGTTCAATGAACCAGTCAACACGCTATTGATTAGCAATGATGGTTATTTTTCCAAATATAAAAAGAAATGAATGTGATATTCTATTTCGTTAAAAACATGAGTTAAATAGTTGATATTCCTACTGACTAATGCCACCTTGAATAACTGGAAAAACTGAACAAAGAACACTGTGAGATGCTGTCGACTGATTTTGAACCTCGATATAAGAAATATTCTAAATATTCCACTCTTGGAATAATTTAATTTAAACAAATTCTTAAAAAACCCATTATTAATAGATTTCCGGATTTGAACTTAAGTGTGAATAATAATGTTTAACCCTAATGTTGTAAACCACTTTGCGTTAGTTAAGTCTATATGTTAGAGTTGTGGTTTTTAGGTCAGTGAGCTGAGCGCTCATTTTAGCTCAGCTTAGTTTACTGAGCTAGTTCATTTAATAGCTCAGTGGCTCAGTAAGACGTTCTAATCATATTTATTAAAGATGGCAAAAACTATAAGAATAATTTTGTGCAGTTTCAGAGAAAAATACAATCCAATATGGCCTTTAATATATTTAAAATCAATCAATTATGCGACTTTTTGAAGAGGTGAACCATGAACTAAATATATACATACATACATATATATATATATATATATATATATATATATATATATATATATATATATATATATACATATATATATATATATATATTTAAAAAAAAATAATATATATATATATATATATATATATATATATATATATATATATATGTATATATACACATATAAATGTGTATATGTATACATAAATGAAATTTATTTGTTGGTGGTTATGCAATGTCTATTCGCATTTCATTGGTGCTTTACCAAATCGTCAGCAGACTTTAACCACAGTTTTGAAAAGTTAAAAACCTCTTATCTTATGCATATACTTCCGAAAACCATCTGAAAACTCACAACTTGTAAATTACAAATTATTTTCAAAAATAACATCAGAATAAGAATAGTAGGCCTTGCAACTCATACAAACTAAACCAACAAATAAAGTATATTCGATATGAATCTATTTTATTTTTCTACACCTTTATATATATATATATATATATATATATATATATATACTTATATATATATATATATATATATATATATATATATATATATGTATATACATATACACATATAAATGTATATATGTATATATATTTATATAGATATATATATATATATATATATAAATGAAATTTATTTGTTGGTGGTTAAGCAATGTGTATACGCATTTCATTGGTGCTTTACCAAATCGTCAGTAGACTTTAACCACAGTTTTTAAAAGTTAAAAACCTTATGCATATACTTCCGAAAACCATCTGAGAATTCACAACTTGTAAATTAAATTTCATAACAGTTCGATTGAGATTTTATTTTTCATTTTGCCTTATAAATACTTTTCTTGTTATCCAATGGATTTCTGATTGTATAAAGGTGTAGAAAAATAAAATAGGTTCATATCGAATATACTTTATTTGTTGGTTTAGTTTTGTAGGAGTTTCATGGCCTACTATTCGTATTCTGTTGTTATTTGTGAATATATATACATATATATATATATATATATATATATATATATATATATATATTTATATATATATATATATATATATATATATATATATATGTAGGGCCAAGGGTTAACAGATACAACCCTGTCGGTTAGTGAATAGACGGACAGCAAGAGATAGGAAGAAGTGGTAAGATTGAGGAAGAAAGGATGACGGAAGATTGATTGAAACAAGTAAGTTGATGTTGAGAGCTCGAACAGACAAGACGCGATCGTAAATAGTTTAAGTCATTATATAATATATTTAAATAAACTTAATAAAATATATTATAAATAAGTGAAGTGTTTCATTTAATGTTAAAGAAAACAAAATCAACCCCTACAAATGGGAGCTCAGCCGAAATAAAAATCCCTAGACAAGAGTTGTGTGAACGACTGTGTTATTTGAAACAAGACATTTAGGACCAGAACATTTTGAATGAAACTTAATGATGAAGTTCGTATATGAAACGATCGCGTTTTCGTTGTTTTAAATTGGTAAATTGCACCATCAATTAACAGAAGAGTGGTGATGTGTATTAGAACTCAAGAACTGAATAGAAGTAAATGCAATACGAAAACCCACCCGAAAAGTAGTGTGTTGTTGTGGCCAGAGAACGAAGAACCTGTTTCTTAAAATAAGAACGGCAAAAAACAAAGAAAAAAAAAACTGTGAAGATCAGAGCGACTGAGTGTCGGAAAACTAATGAGTGCGACTGAGTGTCAAAGTGAGTGTTAGATACTGCGACTGAGTGTCAAGGTAATAGAACGACTGAGTGTCGTAAACGGTGACTGAGTGTCAAAGCAAAAGGGAAGACTGTGTGTCTAATAAAGCGACTAAGCATCAGAGAAAAAGAAAAGACAACGACTGAGTGTCGTAAACAGTGACTGAGCGTCAAAACAAATACTGCGACTGAGTGTCAAAGTAAAATAGAATGTGTGTAATAAAACGACTAAGCATCGGAGAAAAATAAAACAAAGAAGAAAAAGAAACAACAACTGAGTGTCGGGACTAGAAGGAGTGAAATAAAAACAATTAATTGAGTGTCTAGAAATAAACGAGAGAAGAAGAATGATTTTGTTGAAAAGCTGTGGCAAAATAAAGTTTGATTTTAATACCTACGTGGATGAAAAGTACAGTGTTGAAGAAACTGAAATATAGAGAAATAAAAATAGACAAATAACGGCTAATTTAGAGGACTTGCAGAGCAAGCAAATAAAAACAGAGAGAAATAAGACATTGAATTGAAAAAAAAAATATAATAATAAATAACCGCCACTGTTGCCTGAAAAAAAAAAAAACAATTTCAAGAACAAGTTTTGCCTTGATTATTGAAAAGAAAATAAAAAGAAAAGTGAGAAGAATTCGCAAACAAATTAAAAGGAAGAGAAATAAAACGTCGAATTTAAAAAATAACCGCCACTGTTGCCTGGAGAAAAAACAATTTCAAGAACAAGTTTTGCCTTGATTATCATAAAGAAGTGAGACGAATTCGTTGACAACAATTAAGCAGAGGAAAGCAGCCTATTCATCCTTAAATAAATGCATGGTTACCCGGATGATGGTAAATTAAGTATCGTTTAATTATTGATCGATGTAAAGTAAGTTTTGTTGGTTTTTCTCATTGTTGAAATTAGAAGTACAGTAAATTTTATTGATTTTCATGTTTAAAGTAACGCAAATTTGTATTTATTGGAATTGGAAGTAAAGTAACTTTTACCGATTGTTCTTTGAGATAATTTTGAATTCTGAAGTAGAGACTGGATTAATTTTGAATAATTGGGAACTAGAATTAAATTTCATAAATAATTTAAGTTTTATTAATTAATATATATTTCGATTTGCATTATATTTTGTATTGTTTATATTGATCGCAAATCTAATTTGTTAAGATGGACAGAGTGACAATTTTAGGGTTGAGTGTAGTTGACTTGAAAGCTAAGCTTGCCGAGGTTGGTTTAAGTATTCAAGGACGGAAGAATGAGTTACAGAATAGGTTGATGGAGCATTTCAATATAAATATTCCAGACAACAATTCAGAAGAGGATTTTGAGAGTGTAGGCGATCCTGATGGAAACAACGGCGAGAATTTGCATAGAAGTATTTATACGTTAAAGGATGTCGAGGAAAGTTTGTCTGTCTTTTCGGGTACTAGATCACCTGACATTAATCAGTGGCTAGTTGAGTTTGAGGAGATGGCTACAATAGTTAAGTGGACTTCATTGCAGAAATTAGTGTATGCCAAACAATTATTGGTAGGCGCAGCAAGGCTTTTTATAAAAAGTCAGAAAGGTGTTAGTAATTGGATTATTTTGAAGAAGCTGTTATTAGAAGAATTTGGTGGTTCTTTTTCAGCAGCTGAGGTGATCCGTCAGTTACGGAATCGGCGTTTAAATAAGAATGAGTCGTTGATTGAATATTTATACAGTATGATGGAAATTGCAAATAGAATAGATTTAGACGAACAGAGTATAATAGAATATTTCATAGAAGGTATACCCGACTCAAGATTTAATAAATCAGTATTATATCAGGCAGAGGGTCTGGGTGATCTCAAGAAGCAGATAAGGATTTATGAGAAGGTCAGACTAAATCCCCGATCATTGAATAGAGGGAAGGAGTCTACGGTGGTAGAGAAAAAGGATGATGTACCTGAGAAACATGATAAGGAAAGGAAGTGTTATAAATGTGGCGAGAAGAATCATGTGGCTCGAGGATGCCCAGAGAAACAGGTGAAATGTTTTAGGTGCCAACGATTTGGCCACAGGTCTTTTGAATGTAAATCAAGGCACTCGGACAGGGACAACGTTAAGGAGGAGCGCAACCAGGCCAATATGGTGAGGAAGGGATCCGGTTTGATTTTTAAGGAGATTTTGATTAGAGGAAAATCGTTATCAGCTTTGATTGATACGGGTTGCGATATTTGTCTGATGCGTGTTGACACATTGTTTATTTTGGGTGAAGTAGAATTGGTTCCTGAAAGAGTTAGGTTACACGGTATTGGTGATAGTGAGATAGTCACTTTAGGCCATTTTGTTTGTATGATTGGAATAGACGGTTTTGAATTTGAAACAATATTCTATGTGGTTGGGGAACGTGATATCTTACATTCTATAATGATAGGAAATAGTATGTTACGAAAGGCAGAAGTGGTGATTAAGGACGGAGAAGCATATTTTAGGGAACCTGTAAGAAGGGACTTATTATTAGAGGAATTTGGGAGCCTGTGTTTGGGTGCCGAGGAGTATAAACCGGACCTTCAAATAGTTTTGGATCATTTAGATGAACAGATAGGAAAGAAGGTTTCTGATATAATAACAAGATATAATCCAGTGAAAAGTAGTAATAGTCCAGTTGAGATGAGAATAGTTCTTAAGGATGACATTCCTGTGTATCAGAGACCAAGAAGGTTACCATGGGCAGATCAGGTGATAGTTGATAATCAGGTTAGGGAATGGTTGAGTGATGGAATAATTCAACATAGCACGTCTGCGTACTCTTCGCCGGTGGTATTGGCTGCAAAGAAGGACGGCACAAAGCGGTTGTGTTGCGACTATAGGAAGTTGAACCAGAAAATAATTAGGGATCATTTTCCCATGCCTTTGATGGAGGAGGTATTAGATAAGTTGCAGAAAGGTAGGATATATACGACGATAGATCTTAGAAATGGATTTTTCCACGTACCTATGGAAAAATCGTCCCGGAAGTATACGGCTTTTGTGACTCACAATGGGCAATATGAGTTTTTATATGTGCCTTTCGGTATCAGCAACTCGCCAGCGGTGTTCACAAGGTTTATTTCTGTCGTTTTGGGGGACTTGATACAGGATGGTACTATAATTGTTTATATGGATGACATCATTATTCCCGCTATGGATTTGATGGAAGGGTTGAACAAACTTGAGATAGTGTTGGATAGAGCAGCTTCTAATGGACTGAGGATAAGATGGGAAAAATGTCAGATTTTGCATAAAGAAGTAGATTTTCTGGGTTATATAGTGGCAGGTGGGACGATAAGACCGTCTGATGAGAAAATTAGGGCTGTGCGGAATTATCCTATCCCTGCGGATAGAAAGGCAGTTCAGCGGTTTTTAGGTCTAACATCTTACTTCAGAAGGTTTATAGAGGACTATGCTGTAAAGGCAAGACCTTTATCGGATCTATTAAGAAAGAATGTGCCATTTAGGATAACAGATGGGATGTTGGTGGCTTGCCAGGAGTTGAAGGAATCACTGATGAGCAGTCCCGTTTTGAGACTATATGATCCAGATGCGGTAACCGAGGTGCACGCGGATGCCAGTTAATTTGGGTATGGCGCCGTACTGTTGCAGAAGGGCGTCGATGATCAGGAACTGCATCCGGTTCAATTTATGAGTAGGAGGACGAAACCATATGAGGAAAGGTACCACTCTTATGAGCTGGAGGTTCTGGCCATAGTTGAGGCTTTGAGGAAGTGGAGGGTTTATCTGCTTGGAATACCCTTCAAGATTGTTACTGACTGTAGTGCTTTCAAGATGACGATGGGTAAGGAGGATGTCCCAGCAAGGATATCTCGCTGGGCTATGTTCCTACAGGAGTTTTCATACGAATTGGAGCATAGACCTGGTGTTCGCATGAAGCATGTGGATGCCCTTAGTAGGATGTATTGTTTGATGGTTGAGAGTAGTTTGACTCATAGGTTGAGGGAGGCCCAACTTAATGACGAGAGGACCAGAGCCATTAGGGCAGTTCTAGAATATGGGTCTTACGGGGACTTTTTTATGGGAAATGGTATTTTACTTAAGGATCCAGCGAGGGAGCTTATAGTAGTACCGGTCGCGTTGGAAGACGAGATAATAAAGATGGCGCACGGGCAGGGCCACTATAGTGTTGCAAAGACGCAGGAATTGGTAGAGAAGCAGTATTATGTGCCGGGATTAACAGGGAAAGTCAGGAAGGTAGTAAAGGGCTGTATCGAGTGCATCATCACCGATGCTAAGTGTGGGAGAAAGGAGGGCTATCTCAACCCGATTGACAAGGATGATAGACCTTTGACGACGTACCATGTCGATCACGTGGGTCCTATGGAGGCGACCAAAAAGGCTTACAACCATATTTTCGTTGTTGTTGATGGATTTAGTAAGTTTGTGTGGCTACATCCAACAAAATCTACAGATTCGAGAGCAGTGATAGAGTGTTTGGAGAAGCAGGCGTCAGTTTTTGGGAATCCCGTTAGGATAGTTAGTGATAGGGGTACAGCATTTACCTCGCAACTTTTTGCTGATTACTGTAAGGGTCGGAAAATTCAGCATCTACTTATAGCAACCGGGGTACCTCGTGGCAATGGCCAGGTTGAAAGGATGCATAGAGTAGTAGTATCGATGTTAGCAAAGTTATGTTGTGAGAATCCCGGAAATTGGTATAGGCACGTGAGACGCGTTCAGATGATTATGAACTCGACGGTATCAAGGAGTACTAGATTTTCACCGTTCAAGTTATTGACAGGTATTGAGATGAGATTACCCGATTACCCAGACATTCGCGAGTTTTTAGAGGAGGAGGCATTGAATGAATTCACTGAACATCGAAATGATACTCGATCAGGGGCCATGCAGAATATTGCTCGCATTCAGGAGGAAAATCGTAAGGGGTTTAATAGTAAACGGAGGCCGGAGGAGATTTATGATATTAACGAGTTGGTCGCCATTAAGCGCACTCAATTTGGTAGTGGTTTGAAGTTGAAGGGCAAGTTTTTAGGGCCATATAAGATTGTTGGCAAGTTTCCCCATGGAAGATATGCAGTAGTGAAGGTCGGTGATCATGAGGGCCCGAATAAGACGACGACAGTCGCGGAATATCTGAAGCGATGGCAATCCGAGCCGTATTGCCGTCAGGAGGGCCGAATGTAGGGCCAAGGGTTAACAGATACAACCCTGTCGGTTAGTGAATAGACGGACAGCAAGAGATAGGAAGAAGTGGTAAGATTGAGGAAGAAAGGATGACGGAAGATTGATTGAAACAAGTAAGTTGATGTTGAGAGCTCGAACAGACAAGACGCGATCGTAAATAGTTTAAGTCATTATATAATATATTTAAATAAACTTAATAAAATATATTATAAATAAGTGAAGTGTTTCATTTAATGTTAAAGAAAACAAAATCAACCCCTACATATATATATATATATATATGTGTATACATATATACAGTGGAGGCTCGCAAGAGTTAAGTCATAGAAAAGTTAAGTATGTATATAGAAAAGTTAACCCGGTACTGCCCAGAACTTTTTTTGTTTTCTATTTTGTTCAAAATTACTATACTTATGTAGTTGGCCCTTTCGAGCACGGAAATCAGGTTAATTTTTCAATAAGTTGGTTAATTTTTCCGGAAAACGTGAAAAACTAGCGTTACCATATGGTAATCGTGGGTCGCCTAGGGTACAGGTTTTTTTAAGACATTATTGTTAAATATCCTTCAATAAAACTACACATAAAATACTGTTTTAAAAATTTTTATTGAAATTAAGGGTAAAGAAATATTTTTTGTGTTTTATATCAATCAATTTTTGGTATGGTAACTTGCAAAACACTTTACGCAAACTCGAAGCGAAATTTTAATTTAAACAATTTGTTTTTGCACAATGCAAATCTTCATGTATTAAGAGGTTTTATTTAGGAAAAACTTAAAATTGTTAAATATTTTAGGTATTACATGTACTACAAAATACTGAATGCACCAAAAAAACTTTACATTCCCATCCCTGAAAAAAAATAATTTTTTTAGTTTTTAATATACCATTGAGGCTTTCCAAAGCATGAAATAGGTTTAATTTACAAACAACCAAAAATATATTTGCTTTTTGGTATTAATTTTGCGTTGAGAAATAGGTGTAAGCTTCCTAGCTCTGGAACCGTATTTCTAGCTCTTCTGGCGGCTTGGGAAAATCGATTTCACGTACAGACGGACATCGCTCAATAGTCGTAAATATTCATAAGGATCCAGAATATATATACTTTATGAGATCCCATGTGAATATCGAAGAAACTACACACGGAATGACGAACCTATATATACCCTTTCACTTTTTTGTGAAGTGTATAATTATTAAAACACTGTTCAACACGAAAAGAAATTACGGGGTTCCGACAATTTATATGAAACTATGTTTTCCTTACATCTGAGGTATATGGTATGTTCAGCAACTTTATAGAAAATATCACGACAAATATTTTCGTAGAACATATTAACCCTCTAACTTTCCGTATAACTACGTTTTGCGGCTTTATTCTAAGAAATCATAAGAAGCACCCCGAAAAAGGGGAGGGACGGGGATGAAATGTTCTACAAAAATGTGGGCTATAAAATTTTACTTTATATGTCAGAATACACCAAAACCCAAAACTCAACGCAAACACCAAAAAACAATCAAATTCAAGATTGCCCATTTAGGGTTAATTTAGTTATTGGTCAAATATGTAGATCACCTCTTCCCTGACATAAAGGTTTGACATTAAAATACTGAATACTTTTGTATATACGTCCCTGTGACTTTAAATTTGTGCTAACCTTCTTGGTTATTTTATTTTATATCATCGTTTTCCACTCAAAATTTATATAAGGAAATTTGACCTTTTTTGTGTTTTCATTGTCCAACCAGAGAATTTGTAAGAATTAAAATGCCTGACCGTTTGGAAAAACTTGACTGCTTTTGCTATGTCTGCGGCAAATATACCCTAAAGGAATACAAGGTTTTATTTTTTAATAATAAAGTGGAGGATATATACAAACTTTATTTTGAACTGGAAGTTATCCCATATAAGCCATGGGTGCCAAAACATATATCTGCCGAATTTGTTATAACAGTTTGATGCTGTGGTCTAAAGGTATTACAAGTTTTGATCGATATTCTTAGATCGATAATAATTTTTTTAAATTCTTGATCTAGGTGAACGATACTCAATGAAATTTGGCATTCCAATGCGTTGGCTAGAGCCAGATGAGCATGACGAGACTACATGCTATGTTTGCCAAAAAAGTGGCATAATGAAATTAAATAGGATTAATTGAACGCCGTGCCATCAGCTTCGCTTCCTGTGCCACATTCGGATGTGATACTAAATGATTTCTGAACCTGATACTCAATGAGCAATCTTGAATTTGATTAGTTTTTTCGGGTTTGCGTTAAGGTTTGGGCTTTGGTGTATTCTGACATGTATACTAAAATTGTATGGCCAACATTTTGGTAGAACATTTCCTCCCCGTCCTACCCCTCTTTCGATGTGTTTTACGATTTGTTAGAATAAAGTCACAAAATGCTATTATTCGGGGGAGTTAGAGGGTTAATATGTTCTGCAAAAATATTTGCCGTGACATTTTCTACAAAGTTGCTGAACATACTTTACACCTCAGATGTAAGGAAAACAAAATTTTATATGGCAATATGATGCAAGAACAGGCCAGAGATAGAAAATTTTAACCGCCGATAAAATAAAATTCCGATGTGATCTTTCAAAACAGCGACACATGTATATATTTTTTTAGTCTCCTCTGCCATAATCAATCGTAAAAACCACGTAATTTTGCAATAAGTTTGAAATTGTTGTACAGTATAATTATTTGAAAGCTCTTCTCTTACGGTGATAGTTCAGGTTCCACCTAAAACACTTTATTTTTATACCCTTCACAAAAAAGTGAAAGGGTATATATAAGTTTGTCATTCCGTGAGTAATTTCTTCGATATTAATATGGGAACCTATAAAGTACATTTATTCCAGACGTGTATTAAAAACTAAAAAAATTAAAATTTGTTTTCGAGAGATGGCAAATTGAGTGTTTTTTTTTTTGGTTCATGCAATATTTTGTAGTACATGTAATAACCAAAATGGTTGAACATTTTCAGTTTTTCTTACATAAAACCTCTTTATACATCATCAAGATTTGCAGTGATCAAAAAAAATTTTTTTAAATTAAAATTTCGCTTCTAGGGTTGGGAAATTGAAATTTTTTTATACATAAAAGTAACCAAAAAGGCAACTAACGTTGTTTTTTTTCCTAACTAAAAATATTTTATAAATTAGGAAGAACAAAATTTTAATTATCATTTTAAAAAAATAATAAAATTCGAATCCAGGGTTGGACAAGTGCAATGTTTCATAGTACATGAAAGTGACCAAAATGGTTAAAAAAAATAATTAAAATGTTGCTTCCAGGGTTGGGAAATTGAAAGTTTTTATTAGGTACATGCAATATTTTGTAGTACATGAAAGTGACCCAAACGGATACAAATTTAAAGTTTTTCTTAAATACAACTCTTTATATATATTAGATATATAAAGAGTTGCATTGGTAGAAAAAGAAAAAATAATTAAAATTTCGCTTCCAGGGTTGGGAAATTGAATTATATATCAATTTTATAATTCAGGAAAAGCAAAATTGGTATAAAAAATTTAAAAAAATTCAAAATTTCGATTCCAGGGTTGGATAACTGCAATATTTTGCAGTACATGAAAGTGACCAAAATAGTTAAAAAATTTTAGTTTTTCTTAAATAAAACCACTTTATACCTCATGAAGAGTTGTATTGGCAAAAAAATTTCAAAGAAATTAAAATTTCGCTTCCAGGGTTGCGAAAATGAAATTTTTTATTTATATAAAAGTAACCAAAAAGGCATTTAAGGTTGTCTTTTTACTAATTAAAACTATTTTATAATGCAGCAAAAACAAATTTGATAGAAAAATTAAAAAAAATCAAAATTTCGAAAGTAGGGTTGGACAAGTGCAACATTTTGTAGTACATGAAAGTGACCAAAATGGTAAAAAATTTAAATTTTTTTGTGAAGTAAAACTTTGTTATACCTCACTAAGAATTGCATTGGTAAAAGAATAAAAATTAGTTTCCAGAGTTGGAAAATCGAAATATTTTTGGTACATAAAGGTACCCACATATATCCCAAAGTTTGTTTTTTTAGTGAATTAAACCTATTTTATACTTCAGGAAGAATTGAATTGGTATGAAAAACTAAAAATTCGGTTCCTGGGTTGGAACATCCAAATTTGTTTTGGTACATATTAGTTCCTAATTTTGGTTTTTTCAGTGAATTAAACTTTGTTTATACTTCGCTAAGAATTAAATTCTTAAATACCCGTAGCGATATACAGCATATTTATAACGTCTTCAAAAACTTCTATTGGACATATTGTCTCAACATATTAATAGTTAGTAGTGCTTTTCGTTTGTTTTCTGGTGAAGTATGTATAATTTGCCTGTATTCCATACACCAAATCATCAGTAGACCTTCTTTATAGCATTATCTGAAATTACTCATTGAACCACTTTCGTGTAAGCAAACAAGCCCTATTTGAGTTCGACTTATTTTATGTATGGAAACAAGTTTTTAAAGCTTGAAACAAACATATTTAAAAACTAAATTAAATTACTCGTTCGCAAGATTTACATAGAAATATAAAATTACCGAAATTGAAGAAAAATAACAAGTGACTTAATATTTCCTATTATACAAGGTGGGCCAAAAGAAATCACCCTATTGGAAGATGGTCCTATTTTTGCAAATGGCGGCCAATGTCAACTCTGTTTTGACATTTGTGAACTAGACAGGTGTAGCATACAAGTGAACAAACCATGGAGCAATACAGCTGGTACGTGAACATGCAAAACTATCGCTTCTGGGGCACCGAAAATTCACGATGCACGAGATGCGCTGTTCAGGCTGGAGGAGTCATCGGATGACTTCTTTTGGCACACCTTGTAGGTTTTTAAAGGTAACGACAATAACTACAAAACAAACACCAAATACAGGGTTTTTCAACAAGAACTTTGTTTTTCAATTGTGGCAACACCAACAACATGATAGTTTCGACATTTAGTTTTTTAAGAAAATGGTGCTTTTGTTAAAGTTAAGCAAAAATTACATTTCGTAAAATTCGTGATATTTTCGGACAATATAAAAATTTTGTCGTTAAATTTGAGTCGACAGGCTCTATACAAAATGTGCCTGCAAAATCGGCTTAAAACATTACTGGTGCTTTAGAAAGTAGCTGTGAATGGTAGCGATATCATTTAATCAAATATTATAAACAAACAAAGTAGTATACCCTCCCGGCGGACACCCGGTAAATATCGCTTCAAAATTCGAATGCTGCCCGCTTTTTTAAAACGAGCTTTCGTTAAACTACAATTGTAACATATACGAGCATTTACACACCTTTCGTTATTATTTAGTTAAATATTTTAAAGCCTGTTTTAGTATGAACATTGATTTTATTAACACTTTTTATGATGTTTGAAAAAAATGTGCACAATATTATACAATAGACTTTATTTAAAAAAAACTGCAACCCCAATTAATGACATAATATTCGAAAAATGAAATATTTCATGCATCGTATGTGTCATAATATTAAACAATTTTATTATTTCTTTAATCTACATATTTTTAAATATGTACATATATTTATTTAAATTGTTATTTGAAAAACTATGAAAAGTTTTAAAGCAATTCATTCAACCGGTAACTGGTTTCTTTAATTGAGTCGCTTAACTATTTTAGTGATTTTACAACAAATACACTTTTAAAGGTTACTTGACTTGAAAAAGAAACAAGTTTTTAATTTTTAGTTATTTGAATCGTAGTTGACCCGTACAGTTTCATACCCTTTACATCTCATGCTAATCATTTTCAAGCAACTAAGAAAGTTTGGAGTATAAACTCACCAGAAATTGAATGAGCAAGCAGCGGCTTAAACACAATTAACAAGAAAACCAACCTTAATATACATTTAATAGGAGAACTGTTTAATTTAAAACGGCATGTACTGCAAGAGCATGAGCAGAAGCAACTCAATGAGAAGAGGTCAAAACATATAATATTTCACTGTTATTAGTGTTAAAAACAATTAATTATACGAGGATGATCCCAGATTTGGCCGTCTGATCTAATCAAATCGGAGAGTAGCAGCTGAAAAAATTTGACCGATTATATTTTAAACACACTGAATAGCCTTGAACTCCGTTTGATTTCAATTAATGTTTTTTAATTTTTTAATGGGTGTATAATAAAAGATATTTAACGGCAACACATCGCTATTTGTGATTTTTGGAAGCAGCACAATTTAATATCTTTTGATCTTTATTATTGCAAAATAGTTAAATTTCTATTACAGACGCTTTACAAATTTCTTAAATCCGTTAATATGCATATTCTTAATGAAAGTAGATTTGGATAATTTCGAATTTTTTATAAGTGTGGTGGTATTGCAAAACTTTTTTATATAAAAACACAATTTTAAGAACCCTGAAATTTTATATATTATCTGATACCAAATCAACCACGGATTTTATTGTATTTATTTTAATCTTAATTTCCTTTTAATTTAAGTTGTTTAATTGTACTTTATCCCCCGTCGAGACTAGCAGTAAATATGTTACCATATATTGCAGCAATTGTCAAAATTATTTTACTGCTAATGTAGACAAATTATTGCAGGTGTTTGCAATTTATGACGTTGTAATAGGTCAACGAATTGTTATTAACAATTACAATTATTGCAGACATAAAATGCCAAATTTTATAGTGATTAGGAGTCCGTCTTTTTGTAATGTTTGACGTTTTGATAAGAAGAACGAAATTAATTAGAATAGGACAAAAATAAATAATTATAAAGAAAAATTATTTTATCGGGAAATTTTAATATCAAAATTCCATGCCTATAAGTGTCATGTTTTATGATATATTTTCGGTACAAAAGCTTTAACAAAATAGACCATGAAGTGCGACCAAGATCCAAACAAAATAAATGGGTGGTCACACGTGAAGGGGAACAGACAGATACCAAAGAAAATATGAAAAACTGAGACTAAGTTTTGTATTTTAATTCATGTTGCAAAAATGATAATAATAACAAAACAACAAGGACCAGCAACAAACACACGCATATACATATATAAATACGCCAAATCGCTTTATAATTGCACATATCAGTTAAAAACCATAAAAACACAAATTGATACCCCTTTTTCCTTTGTTAATTTAACGTTGGTCATTCCAGCTGATAGTATTCAGTATTACAATATCCGCTACTTAACAGTAAAAACTAAAAGTTATATTTAGCAATTATTCACATGGTGTATAATTAAAGTCCTAATGAATATAAATATCATCAGAAAATCTTTCATATATTAACCATGAGAATGCTAATAAAAGCTTTTGCACATACATTAAGAATTCGTTCTTTTATAACGGGACTTTGCCATTTTGCTATAATTTTATTCTTACTTCGTTGTATAAAGGCTTTTGTACGAGTACTTCGTTGCATAGAGGCTTTATAAGTGCGCTTGTAAATATACGCTGTTTTTATCAAGGGACTTTATCATTTAGGAGTTACATACCTACATTAATTTCTTTATATTGAGGCGTGTGAAGGAATATTTCGCTATATAGATCCTATTTTGCTCAGAATTTGTTCGTCATGGCTATAGTCTAAAACTTTACAATAACATTTTTTCTCAAGGGATTCAATAAAATATACGTTATATTAAGTTTATCGTTATAACGAAGTTCGTTAAATTATATAAATTGGTTTGGTTTCAAATGTTATACAAAAAAAGAACTGTTTCGATATTGTGAAATCCCTTCCCCTCACGACACTTTTCGAATATATATGTAAATGTGTGTGTGTACATACATAAAATATAAAAAATTTACCCTTAATTAATAACTATTATATTCTGATATTTTTAAGCTTAAGGTCCCTTTATTTTAATTTAATTTTTAATTTCAATATTTCGTCACTCCTTTGTGTGACTTCTTCAGGAAATTAATTATTTTAAAATTATTAATTATTAACCAGAAGAACTTAATTAATAAAAAAATATTGAAAACGGTTTACCACCCCTGTAACTTCCCGGTAATTTCAACTGCTAAATATGCTGTAATTTTAATTTTTAAACTGTTATAACTTTTAAATGAATCTGCCTAAGCGGTGATTGATGTAGTTCTTCTAGTCCTACAAAAGAGTCGATCACATTAATAATTTATATTATATCACATACTTATATAATTTCGGAGTTTTTAATTGTTTCTTAGTTTTTTCGTTGACGATATCTTACGAACGCGTCAACCGATTTCGACCCAATTTTTGGCGATTAACGTGGTTTTTAAGTTTAAAGGCAAAACCGTTTATTCTAAGAAAACCTCATTTTAAAAAAACATTATTTTGCTTGTTTTTTAAATATTTTTCGAAATCAGTCGGTCCGCACCGGTTCGAATTCATAGGAAATCTACATCTATGTATATGCTTTGAAATTTGTTATAAGTATAAAAAACTTGCTAGTCTTGATTCTTTCTCCTGTTCGTTCCAGAACTTGCTTTCAATATAATATTTGGAATTGTTATGGTTGGGCTGGAATTAATTTTTGAACACACTTTAGCAGGTATTTTCTAGGTTAAACAACAAAGGTTATCTCTGCTAAAACAAAATTTAATACGAATTAGACTGTTGCATGCATTTAACGCAGTCCTATTTATGTATTAATTTTTTGTTTTTGTATATTTTTAGTATTATGACTTTTGCGTTGAGTTTCTTATTGCAGTAAATTCACATGGTATTAAGCTACGTTCACATCTATAAAATATTTGACAAAAAAAGCGTAACCAATAACGGTTTAATATTTTTAATAATTTTAGAAAAAATATTTTTAAAGTGAGCAAGTGTCTTTCTTTGGTCTTGCTATTTTATTTGTCGGGCTTACACACGAAATATTAAAGAAACGTTTGTCAAAAAATTATGGTTACACTTATTTCGTCATATATTTGATAGATGCGAACGTAGCTTTAGACTCATCTTTGCACGATCTGTCTTAATTTATAAACACAAAAAAAAATTTATTTACCTTCTTAATTTTTATTTATTCATTTTTAACAACATGCTTCATGAAATTATTTTAATACATTAAACCAAGCTCGCACACGAGTACGTTTGATACAATTCGGAATACAAAATTTTTAATAATCAATTTGATCGGTAATATTTGTAATAAAATTAATAAAGCAAAAGTATTAATTTATTTATTAATCAGACACATACACTATCTTCGTAGAGTTTTACTACACTTCTTTGGGCAGTATATTTTTTTGACATTTATCATCAAAAATTAAACACTTCTCTAAAACAATTTAGCCAAAGTAGTACTCTACAGTTGTAAATTTTTCACATTTTCCGTTATTTATTCATTCTTTTTTGTAATCTTTATTTTGAAAAGTTTCAATAACGATAAATTCAAATTTCATAATAGCAAAGTAGAACGAAAAATACAGTGCTCAATTGAAAGTTCACAAATAGGAGTTTCCAGAAAAAAGTGGCAAATACAAATGCTGAATTTGTTCTTTTTTATGCATCTGGAAGCGGAACAATTTGGGAACCCTGATTTTGCCCCTCCTTTATTATAAGAACAGACAACAATTGATTAATTCAAAAGCCTTTCTGAGTCGTTTAAAGATGTATTTGAAAACACAAAAATATTTTATATATGATTTGGTTTTCAGAAATTTGATTTGTCTTTTGAAATACAACATGGCTTGTGAATTGAGCAAATATATGTATTACACTATCATCTCTATTAAAGTTTTATTTTCTTATAAAACCGCTTTTTGATGATCATCCATAAATTTTCTTGTTTTTGTTTATGAAAAACATACATAAATTTTGCTATAGAAAAAATGTATTGAGGATATGAGTTTTTCGTGGTTTAAAACAAATTGCGTATTGTACGCTTACAGAAATTGGCAAGCTGATTTGGCTAAAAGATGAATAGAACACAAAAACAAAATTAAATTAAGTTGATCCACTTCTAAACTGCAAAATCAATTAAGGAACTCAATGTTGAACTGAGCTCTCCCAAATTTAACTTTATAAAACTTTTGACTCACCATAAAAATAAATAATAAAGCTGTAACGTTTGGGTTTTAAGAGTTTTCGTTGAGACGGAGAGTCAAAGATCCCGCCAATATTGCGCACTATTGTAATGAATCGGTATAAGAATGCTTATAATTTTGTATGTAACAGTATTTTTAGTGCCTTCCATGGAAATGGTTAAAAAATTACTCAGTAGCAGTGGAAAACTCGTAGCAAACTATTTGTAATAAAATGGTAATACAAGTATCTGAATTCACCAAAGGACAAACATAATATTGGCCACCATCTTCAATATCTGAAATGCTTTAGAGCAATTACCTGGTATCTATTTTTAGTTTTAAGAATTGACTTTTTTAAATTATAAGGTGAGTTTGGACCTTATAAGTTTGCATACGTCATTAAAGTTATAGCTGGCATATTATTATGTTTTGTTAGTAAGATGATAGGAGTGTAAAGACTTTCGAAAACCGCGTTGCTATGCTCTGCTGTAATGTGAAAAATAAAGAGCTTGAATATGAATGAAATAAAACATTTTTAAAGAGCTTTTTTCTATTTTAATCCATTTTTATTCTATTTTATATATATTTTTCTTTGTTGTTAATACATATGCTAAATATTTTGAAAGGCAAAGCAAGTTTGAATTTTTCTTTATGTCATTAACGTGAAGTGATTTATATACTTGGGGTCTAATGTTATGTTGAATTTTTCCTGGTCATTGGAATATTTATAATTTTTTTTTCTGTATCCTTATACAGGGGAGCAGAATAGATGTTTTCGAAAGCCGCTATAATTTCATCATCACTATTCATGGGAATTTATTGTTCACCACCACATATTTTAGTTTCCTTAATTGAATGTGATAACAGTTTTTATTTATACAAATTTTATTATGAAATAGAATCTGAGAAGTGTATCAGTGCGTGTGTTGCTAATAAACAGTAAAACTGTTCACCGTTGGATTAATAACAATAAAATAATTATTAATTATTTAGCATAATTAATTGTGTGTCTCTTAAAATTAAATTGCATTTTCCCAATTTCAAATTTTATTTTCTGACTATAAATTTGGTTTTCTTGTTATCAATTTGTATTTCTCAATATCAATTTGAATTTCTCAATTTCTGTTTTCTCATTATTAATTTAGGTTTCATAATATCATTTTGTTTTTCCTCAATTTAACATCAATTCGTTTTTCTCAATATTAACTTATTTTTGCCACTTTCGTTAAAAAAGGTCTAGTATTCATTTAAAAATAAATAACAAACAAAATAGGGATGATGGGGGTCGTTATTATTATTATTCGTTTAGAGAAAATTATAAATGCCAAACAAATTTATGTACGTGTGTAATAGTTCTCATAGCGGGAAAATCCCTTTCATTAAAGTAAAGGTAGGGTCACACTTATCAAATATTTGCCCAAAAAAAAGTAACCACTAAATACTAATTACAATCATTTCATTCAAATACGCGTTTCTTAAGTAAAAATGTTTCATACAAAAGTAATAGACAGTGTTATAGAATTTAATAATGGAAACTGTTTAATTCAATTAACACTTATTGGAAATAAAGGGTTTTTCATTGTATTCTGATATTTTTAAGCTTAAGGTCACTTTATTTTAATTTAATTTTTAATTTCAATATTTCGTCACTCCTTTGTGTGACTTCTTCAGGAAATTAATTTAAAAAATAATTAATTTCCTGAAGAAGTCACACAAAGGAGTGACGATATATTGAAATTAAAAATTAAATTAAAATAAAGAGACCTTAAGCTTAAAAATATCAGAATACAATAATAATTAAAAAGAGGTCAAGAAAGCAGAAGAATTTAAAATTTTTTCATTATTTAGCGGTTACGCTTTTTTGGGCAAATATTTGATAAGTGTGACCGTACCTTAAGCCATAAATGCAATTTAATTTTTGAATTTAAAAACCCACAGAGCAGTTTTAATTTTATACACATGTTTATACGCTTGTGCATAAGTATGCACATATCGTCACAAAAAATGCAAAAAGCCATATATAACATTTTAAAGAGGTCGTCAGGGGTAGCGTAAAACTTGTCTAAATGAACAAATATATTAACAATTAGAGCAAAATTATACAAGAGTTGAAGGAATAGGAGGGTCTTTTTCAACTTGTATTGCAAGACTATCCACTAATTGCCAATAGATTTTTTAATTAAAAAATGTTTATGTTTCTCCTGTAAAACCTCAAAAATGTTAAATGGGGCGTTTAGCACTTCCTGCGACGATATGTATACATAATTAAAAAATTGCCAAACATAATTGAAAGTTGTGTTGTATGCAATGTTTCCCATTATGTTACAAAATAATCCCAATATTTTGTAATTTTGCTTAATTTACAATTATATTTCAGTTCAAAATAAAATTTAAAAAAGCATCACTTATGTTTCGTATGCAATATTTTTATAAATTGTTGCCACAATCATTCATATATTTTTTTGAGGTTTTATTTATGTTTAACTTGTAGGTATTTAATACATTTAAAAAACACTTACAATATGTTTTACTTTTCTTTTTCCTTAAAATCACATATAAATTTTTTGTTTAAAAGCACTTTTTTCGCAACTTCAGGTGCAGTGGAATACAAATCATACACAGAAACGAATCAAAAAAGAAAAACGTAAACGAAAAAACAAAAACAACACGACTTTTGTTACGAATTGCTTCTTGACACAGGATTGAACCAAGCGAGAGTAATAAAAAGTGGTCATAGATGTAAAAGAAGGCAAAAATAAAAAACGAGGAAATCACGATTTTATTATAAACTTAAACACGACAAAACAACACTTAAATAACGTTTCTTTCATTTATTTATTGAATTTTATATAATTTTCTTTTTGCATTAAAAATTAATTTTTAATGCGATTTTTGATATTCTCTCAGCACGACAAACGATTTAACACTTATTTTGTAAATCTGTCCGACCGCAGTGATTTTGTTGTTGGATAAAACAGAAGCAACTACACTTAGAAGAAAACGTTATAGAGGTTTCAATAAAAAACGAATTGTCAAGCGACGCTTTTAAAACGTACCGTCTGGCTATACGCTCCAACTATAACTGAAGTTTTCAAATTGGATTTCATTTGCCTGATGTCTGTCACAAGACAGCTCTACACTCTGCAATACACACATCCGCTATCACACTTGTTCAGGCAAATACCCCAACACAGCAACAACATTTTTATTAACATACTCCATGTTCAATCGTGATTCGGTACAAGCTTTTGCTTTTGCTGTCAGTTGTATGCAATTCGAAACGATAATGAAGTTCGCAATAATAATAATGCAATTGAGGTTTCTAGCAAAAGCAAACAGAGTACAACAGTAAAAGATTTTGTGTAGATATTTAACGAAAATTCCAAAGAGTAGGTAATGTTCCTATGCAATACTATAAGAGAAATACGTTCCAGTTTATAAGAGAAGCAAACAGCCAAATGTATGTTCTCTTTACATTTTAAATCAAAGGTTAAACATACACTCATATTTTATAGAGTTAGATGTAACCACTAAGCAGACTTGGAAGAAAACAAACTGATTGCAGAAAGAAATTAAAAGAACTTAGGCAAAACCCGTTTAAGAACATAAAAAGAAAACTTTCAAAATAAACATTCATGCAGCGTTTTCAAGGCCCTCTCAAAAAAGGTGAATTGGAAGCGCGCATATTAAGACAAAGATGTTAAAAACAGCATTTCTACTTCAGTGATAAAAAACAGGGTGTCGACGTGACTGATTTCGCAATTATATTAAGCGATTTTTTTACATATAACAGTACTGAATAATACGGACAACATATTTTATAAGATTGTATACTAGATAATCCGGGTTGATTGCGACTTTATAAATTCATAATCCGGATTTGATGGAAACTGTTGTATTTTAAAAATTTTTATTAGCGAAATATCCATCTAAGACCCCATAAAGTATATATAATCTAAGACAATCCAGTCATGTCCGTCCGTCCGTCTTTGGAATTCACAATTTAGTTCAAACGAAAATTTGGTATACATAAATTTTAAAGGATAGTCAGGTCAAGTTCGCTGAATCGGGACAGAGGGAAAAAAATCCCCTAAGAAGAACTAAACCAACCACTAGAAAACAACATAATTTTTACAGTTTTTGTTTCGTAATTTTGTTAAGCAAATAATATATTTTTATCATAATAAAATAATTAATTTCCTGAAGAAGTCACACAAAGGAGTGATGAAATATTGAAAACTAATATATTTTAAATAAAAACAAGTAAAAACGTTATATTCGACCGGGTCGAATCTTAAATACCCTCCAAATATTTAGTAAGTGAATTTGAAATGTTTAACTTGGTGGGACAGAGTTCCTTTATATAATATCGTACGTCCACGCCCACTAAAGGGGGCGGTGTTCAAAAATATACAATATCATGTTTTCCACAGACGAACGTATGGGCATTGCTAGACCGTCTCAGACTTCATCACAATTCTCTTTGGAGGCTATAAAAACTGTATTTTGGCGGGGTCGCTCTGGCAAGGGCTGTGGGGGAAACATTTCACCTTTGTCATAAAACTCTAAAAATAAATGCTTGGGATAATTATATACAAAAATAAAATTTTTATACCCTCCAAAAAAGAATTTGGAGGGTATATTCACTTTGTCATTCCGTTTGTAACGCATCGAAATATCCATCTCAGACCCCATAAAGTATATATATTCTTGATCAGTGATGAAATCTAAGACGAACTGAGCATGTCCGTCCGTCCGTCTGTGGAAATCACTATTCAGTCCAAACGAAAAGAGCTAGACTCTTGAAATTTGGCATAAATATATTTTAAAACTTAGAGCAGGTTAAGTCCGAAGATGGGCTAAATCGGGCAAGAGGGAAAAAAGTTCCCCTAAGAAGAACTAAACAAACCCCGAAAAAACAACATAATTTTTAAAGTTTTTTGGTTATTTTGTTAAGCAAATGATATATTTTTATGTCAAATACGGTCCAACGCCTTAAACTTGGAACCATTAAATAAAATAAAAATATTTTTTGACCCCGCCCACTTCAGTGGGCGTTATTATAGGCAAAATTAGCATAAAAATGTAACAAATTGTTTTTCTTAAGCCTACATTCCTTAAAAATAACACTTTTAAGCTTTAATGACGAAGCTGAGACGAAACCTGGTACTACTCTGCCCTACCCCCTCCTTCCCCTTCGCCCCCTAAATGACCCTACCAAAAAAAAAAATTTTTTTTAAATTTTGTATATAATCATCCCAAGCATTTACCTTAAGAGTTTTATGACTGCTGATTTCTGCCCTACCCCCCCCCTCTTCCTTTGCCCCCAAAATGACCCTACCAAAAAAAAAATGTTTTTTTTAAATTTTGTATTTAATTATCCCAAGCATTTATCTTTAGAGTTTTATGACTCCCGATTTCTGCCCTCCCCCCCTCCCCCCTCTTCATTTGCCCCCTAAATGACCCTACCAAACAAAATAAATTTTTTTAAAATTTTGTATATAATCATCCCAAGCATTTATTTTTACAGTTTTATGACTGCCGATTTCTGCCCTACCTCCCCACCCCCCCCTCTTCCTTTGCCCCCTAAATGACCCTACCAAACAAAAAAAATTTTTTGTTTAATTTTGTATATAATCATCCCAAGCATTTATCTTTAGAGTTTTATGACTGCCGATTTCTGCCCTACCCCCCCCCCCCTTCTTCCTTTGCCCCCTAAATGACCCTACCAAAAAAAAATTTTTTTTTTAAATATTGTATATAATCATCCCAAGCATTTATTTTTAGAGTTTTATGTCTACCTGTTTCTGCCCTACCCCTCTAAATGACCCTATTAAAAAAAAAAATTTTATTTTTGTATATAATTATCCCAAGCATTTACTTTTAGAGTTTTATGACAAAGGTGAAATCTTTCCCCCACAGCCCTTGCCAGAGCGACCCCGCCAAAATACAGTTTTTATAGCCTCCAAAGAGAATTGTGATGAAGTCTGAGACGGTCTAGCAATGCCCATACGTTCGTCTGTGGAAAACATGATATTGTATATTTTTGAACACCGCCCCCTTTAGTGGGCGTGGACGTACGATATTATATAAAGGAACTCTGTCCCACCAAGTTAAACATTTCAAATTCACTTACTAAATATTTGGAGGGTATTTAAGATTCGACCCGGTCGAATATAACGTTTTTACTTGTTTTTTTTTAATAGGGTCATTTAGAGGGGTAGGGCAGAAACAGGTAGACATAAAACTCTAAAAATAAATGCTTGGGATGATTATATACAATATTTAAAAAAAAATTTTTTTTTTGGTCGGGTCATTTAGGGGGCAAAGGAAGAAGGGGGGGGGGGGGGGTAGGGCAGAAATCGGCAGTCATAAAACTCTAAAGATAAATGCTTGGGATGATTATATACAAAATTAAACAAAAAATTTTTTTTGTTTGGTAGGGTCATTTATGGGGCAAAGGAAGAGGGGGGGGGGGGGGGGGGAAGGTAGGGCAGAAATCGGCAGTCATAAAACTGTAAAAATAAATGCTTGGGGTGATTATATACAAAATTTTCAAAAAATTTATTTTGTTTGGTAGGGTCATTTAGGGGGCAAATGAAGAGGGGGGAGGGGGGGAGGGGGGGAGGGGGGGAGGGCAGAAATCGGGAGTCATAAAACTCTAAAGATAAATGCTTGGGATAATTATATACAAAATTTAAAAAAAACATTTTTTTTTGGTAGGGTCATTTTGGGGGCAAAGGAAGAGGGGGGGGGGGTAAGGCAGAAATCGGCAGTCATAAAACTCTTAAGGTAAATGCTTGGGATGATGATATACAAAATTTAAAAAAAAATTTTTTTTTTGGTAGGGTCATTTAGGGGGCAAAGGAAGAGGTGGAGGGGGGGGGAGGTAGGGCAGAAATCGGCAGTCATAAAACTCTAAAGATAAATGCTTGGGATGATTATATACAAAATTTAAAAAAATTTTTTTTTTTTTGGTAGGGTCATTTAGGGGGCGAAGGGGAAGGAGGGGGTAGGACAGAGTAGTACCAGGTTTCGTCTCAACTTCGTCATTAAAGCTTAAAAGTGTTATTTTTAAGGAATGTAGGCTTAAGAAAAACAATTTGTTACATTTTTATGCTAATTTTGCCTATAATAACGCCCACTGAAGTGGGCGGGGTCAAAAAATATTTTTATTTTATTTAATGGCTCCAAGTTTAAGGCGTTGGACCGTATTTGACATAAAAATATATCATTTGCTTAACAAAATAACCAAAAAACTTTAAAAATTATGTTGTTTTTTCTGGGTTGGTTTAGTTCTTCTTAGGGGAACTTTTTTCCCTCTTGCCCGATTTAGCCCATCTTCAAACTTAACCTGCTCTAAGTTTTAAAATATATTTATGCCAAATTTCAAGAGTCTAGCTCTTTTCGTTTGGACTGAATCGTGATTTCCACAGACGGACGGACGGACGGACATGCTCAGTTCGTCTTAGATTTCATCACTGATCAAGAATATATATACTTTATGGGGTCTGAGATGGATATTTCGATGCGTTACAAACGGAATGACAAAGTGAATATACCCTCCAAATTCTTTTTTGGAGGGTATAAAAATAATATAGTTAAAGATATACTTGAATGCATCTGAGAAGAGGTTAGTATAGATTCCGATGACAGTGATAAAGAAGTTTTGCTAATGGGTTTGTAAACCATAAATTCCTTCCAGTTTTGCTATGTAGTTTAAAGCCATTTTTAAGGTTTAACAAATTTGTGCAAAAAAGCAACTTTGCTCCCTACTAATAGCAACAAGAGGCAGTGGATAAAATCTTGGAGAAAGCAAAGAATCGTTGGTGGTTCCTTTTCATTCTTAACAACAGAATTGTTGCTGACCGATGAAGCTTCTTATTCGAATCATTTACGGATGTCGAGAAACAGTTTACATTTATTCTAAATTTAATAACTCGTTGTGATACACGACTTAGGAATGTCATATCTCCAGCGGAAAAGTTAGCCGTAACAATGCGATTTCTTGCCACTGGTGAGTGCAATAATTAAATATTTTTTATTACATTTGCTAAATTTGAAATACCTACTTTTTCTTTAGGAGAGTTTTTCCGAAGTCTGAATTACCAAACTCGAATGGGCACTTCAACTGTTTTAACAATTGTCCCAGAATTTTGCAGGTTTATTGCAATGCGAATGCAAGAATAGTATTTAAAGGTATTTAAAACATTTTAAACATTATTTTTACCTATTGCATCTTTCAATTTAGTTTTCCAGTGGTCCGTCTTAATGGGAAGCAATTGCCAAACAATTTGCTGTGAAGTCGCAATTTCCTAATTGTTTGGGCGCCTTGGAGGGAAAGCACATAGCCTTCCGGCCCCCACGCAAAGATGGTGCTTTCTACCATAATTATAAAGGTGGTAATAGCTCTTGCTGATGCAAATTATACATTTATTTTTGTTGATATTGGCTGCAATGGCCGAAGCAACGACACTGGTGTATTTTTGCAGAGAAATTTAAAGACTGTCTTGGAAAACTGGGAAGAGATGCCTCCAAAAACTGTTGTGGGGAATGGCAGGCTTCTTCCATATGTTGTAGTCGCCGACGATGCCTTCCCGATGTAAACATATATGATGAAACCATACCCATACCACACAACAGTAAAAGAAAAACAAGGCTTTCATAAATAAAAAATTAGTATCGGTAAAGCTTTTATGGAGAATATCATTCTTTGCACTCAAAAGAAGAATTTCTACCACAGATTTTAAATTATACAATCGTTTAAGCATGCTTCCTTTCGACAACCAGCGAACTTCTGTATGAAACAATAGTTTTGTGTAGTCAGAACAGAGATCCAGGCACAAATATTCAAATAGTCGTATTCTTAAGGCACTTGCTTTTGCAAAATTTACAACATCAGTTGCGGTTTGGAGGGAAATTTTAAATTCTTCTGGCAATGTTCTCGCTGCTAGAGCTTGTCGATGAATTATACAATGGGACCCAATGATGTCTGGATTCTGTAATTTGGCCAATTTCAAAAATACAGAACGACAACCTATCATAGATGGTGCACCATCGGTGCAAATTCCAGCAATTATTTTCCAGGCATTGCCATTTTGTGGTAAAAATTCAGAAAGCACGTTGAAAACATTCTTGCCTTTTGACTTTGTGCGAAGAGACTTCATAAAAAAGAATACCTGGTACATTATTCCTTCTGAAATATATTTGTTATAAAATAAAAGCTGGCTTGCATGAGAAATGTCCGTAGTTTCATCACACTGGAGCGCTATATACGGAGAGTCTTATATTTTCTCGATCAATTGTCTTTTGATGTTCGCAGCCATATCATCAGTTATTCTCTTAATAGTATCATTGGACAGCATTACTTTCTTTATTTTGTCATTGCTTCCTTTATCAAGCATAATTCTACCAACTGCTGATATACCCTGCTTAATCAACGTTTCACTAACTGTATGCGGATTTTTGTTTCTAGCAATGTGCATCGCAATTTCAAAGGAAGCTTCCACGACCCGTTCTTTTTCCAAACAAAAATTTCCAGGAGAGTCCAACCTAATTTTCTTTATGTTGGCAACTTAGTTTTATCGATTTTCTTGTCTTTTAGATCCGGATGATTTGCGGTTAGGTGTCGTTCCATCTTGGATGCTTTCATGCTTTCGTTGGAAAGAGTTTTATGACAAGAGTTTTATTTTTTAAACATGTAAAGCCATATTTAACATAATCTTCACTATAAAGCCGTCTATAGAATTCATTTTTGAAATGTTAATGTTTTATTTCACAATTAAAACAAAATCAGCGGCTTCAATTTGCTTTGAAAAACTGTTTTTTTTAAAAAATAAACACTTGACAGCTTCACGGTGAAAAACTAAACAGTGTTAACAATTTAGCGCAATTTAGCGTAAAATGTATAATTACATGTCTACACGAAACATACGTTTATTATACAATAGCCATATTACTAAATCTTATTAATAATATTAACTTTTGAGGAATCATAACAATATATGTTGAGCTCTTCTCGGACCTCTTGGAATTTTCATACGGACCCCCAGGGGTCAGCGGACCCCGATTTGAGAACCGTTGATTTAAAGGGTCCTTCATTAACCCATTAAGGCACAGCATCGTATACGTTGAGCTACATCGATGAAATTTTCAGAACATATTTGTTTTGGCCCTAATATAATACGAATAAAATTTAAAAAAAATGGAATCGGTGGGAGCCGAGTTAATCCGTGTTGCGAAAACGCAGCGCTGGGCTTTAACGATATAAATTTTACCTTTTTTGTAAACTTAAAATTTTTATTCAATGCCTTAAAATCAAAGTAATTAGCATAAACTTATTAAAAAACATAACATATTTTTAATTATGATAAGCATTGAAGCACTTGGGATGCACAGCTACATTACATTTCGCACATTTATATATGGTTTGACTGTTGCATTGCCGACAGCGCAATCTTCTATCTTGGCGAACAATAGTGTGATCAATACGATCTGATCGAACAAGTGGTAGTGGAGATGAAACACTGCTTTTGACTTTTATCCTCTCAACATATTCTGATTTCAACAAGCATTCAATCACGAACATTCTAAATTCCAGTTGCGAAATAGGAGCTGTCTTTTCCTCTTTTCTCAAGACACAATGCAGTTTCCAAGCGTTTACAAGAGCTGCGTCTAGGGCATGGGTAAAAAGTGGCCAGTACCACTTTTTGCCTCTAGCTTGAATGCGATAACTATTTATCGCGTTGTCAAATAAGTCAACTCCACCCATTGTCTTATTATAATGGTAAATGGCGTTTGGCATTGGGATATTAATAATTTTTTTATTTTTACGGTCGTATCGTTTAGCTTGTTTCAATGGCTCTACAGACACGCAGTTTGATAAAACAGTAACAACTGAATTGTCATTCCAGCGCACAGCAGCTATTTCGTTTAGTGAATCATAGCAGTAATCAAAGCTTCCACGTTCCTTTTTCTTAAACATTTTAGGCGAAGATAGTTTCGCATTGCTTTTCCGGTTTTCTCTAACTGCACCTATAAAATCATGTATATATATACGTACATATGTCAGTAGTAATAAAAAACCAACAAATTAATTTGTTTTCAAACAATACCTGTTGCAAAATATCCCAAACTTGATAAATGAACTACTAGCTTGTAGGAAGTGAAGAAGTGCATACTGAAGAAGTGCATACTGTTAAGGCCCAGTGTTGCGTTTTCGCATCACACGTATTGTCACCCATAAAAAACATATTAGATGCATAATAAAGTTTATTATTATAACAAATACCTAAATATACGTCTATTAGCTACCTTCATTAAAACTCACTCGTTCAAATATTGTTTATTGGTATTTTTTTGTTTGTTTATTTTTGTAAAATTACCGAAAAACTAAGAAAAACTGATTTTTTTTTTAATTTTTTATGTAAAAAACTTTTACGTAAATTTTTTTTTACTTAAGGTATTAACTATGTTGCCGTCTTATGACGCCTTCAAGTCACATATCAAAATATATCTCTATATCTGTACTTTTAATATAAAAAGAATTTATCTGCGTTTGTTGGTGAATGTGCATGGTACAGAGGGTCTTCGTCTCTACGACTAGATTCGTAGCACGTACATACATATATATTTTTTACCGTTTGTTGCGCACTGCACAGTTCATGTTTTGATTCGATTTATTGCTTTAATTCTTCACAATTTTTAGGACACGATTAGGTTTAATTGTCGACAAAGCTCAAAGTGGCGGAAGTGGCACATCCAATGACGGAGACACTGCAAGAACTTTTTTTTTTAATTCAGCTACATCATCTGAAATAACTGGCTTAGATCAAGCATTTATTGATCGGTGTCGTCATCTTTTGCAATGTCTTTCATCGGGAAACAAAATTAATAGTGCAAAATTTAGAGATTACTCGTTAGGAACCGCGCGAATGCTTATTAGTATGTATTCATGTTATAATTTGCCTGCTTCAGTTCATAAAGTGTTAATTCATGGATCGGAAGCAGTTTCCATACGCGAGCTCTCCAAAGAAGCCGCTGAATATTGTTATAAATTATTTAAGCAATTCAGACGAGACAACACGCGAAAAATGTCTCGTGTTGTCGCTAACACTGATCTTTTGCATAGACTTCTTCTAAATTCCGACCCGTTGATTTCTTTTTTACGTAAATTATCACAAAAGAAGAAGTCTATGCTATCACCTGAGGCTTTACGTATGTTACGTTTTTGAAAATAATGTACAAATGTTAAATTGCCTTTATAAAATTTATTATTTTTTTAAATTAATAACTAACATTTTTGGTAAATAAATTATTATAATATTATATTTAAAGACTTTTTATCTTATTTTACCCTAATTGGCCCATAAACACCGTAAACATATTAATTTTGATGACTATAGCTGAGTAAACTACCTATAACCGCCTTCCTTAGAAACTTGAACTACTGTGCGCTCCTACAACTTTGACTTCACTTCCATATCTTTCAACAACCTCATAGCTTGTTTTATCAAAGTTTGGCGTGAGTTTGTTGGGAAAAATAAAATTTTTTAATAACACCTTGTCGCCTATTTGAATATTTGATTCTTTTGCTCTTCTTTTTGAGTCAGCCTCCTTTTTCCTTATTCATTAAATCATTGTCTCGAGCAGATGAATCAATTATTTCTTCTCTGATATCTTCAATACCAGGAATCTTATCACGAATACGCCTGTTAAACATTAGTTCACTCGGTGCGGAACCTGTTGTGCCATGTGGTGTCACATTGTACATCAGTATAAACTTTTGTATTTCTTCCTTGTAATCACGTTTGTTTGCCGCAGCTATTTTTAATCGCTTTACCGAGACCTATTCATATTCTCCACTTCCCCGTTCGCTTGTGGCCATGTTCTTATTACCGATATATTATCTGCTCAATAGCTTTTGAATTCGTTGCTGACATACTGTCTGCCATTATCTGTCCTTATTGTTTTGTGTAATCCAAGTTTAGAACAAATTTCTTTCATAGCCTTAATTATGATATCAGAAGAAATGCTTTTCAAGAAAACAACTTCCTGATATCGCGAATAATAATCAATGAGCACCAAAACATGCTCGCCATTAGGAAGTGGACCAAGTAGATCAGTAGCTAACATATGCCAGGGCCCATTTGGAAATGGATGTCTCTGCATTGGAACGGGATTTAAGGGTTGTGAAACCAGAAGACAATCATGACATGTCTTTACAAAATGTTCTGCCTCCCTGTCAACTAGTGGTCACCACACTTTAGAACGAAGACGTCGCTTCATTGCCGACTCACCGGGATGTCCCTCGTGAGCTAAATCCAGTACTCTAGGCCTTAAAGATGTTGGTATTATAATTCGATTTCCACGCAGCAAAATTGATCCAATGGATGACAACTCCAAACGGAAAACAAAGTACGGATTTGAAACATCAGAATCCCAACATTCATTTTCCATGCTAGAAATAGCATTGCGTATATCCATTGTTACTTTCATTGCTAATAAGGGAATTCGTTAACGTGACTGGAACTGTGTTTTCTAGCACATAAAAAATTGACTCCTCACATTCCATATCAAAAGACCTTTCGTCGAAAATTTTGCAAAGTCTGGATAACGAGTCTGCTATATTCTCTTTTCCTGGTCGATAAATTACTTTGAATTTAAAAGCCTGCATTCTAAGCAACCATCTTTCGATTCTAGCAGGAGGTCTTGATGTTGGTTTGAATATGGTTTCTAAAGGCTTATGGTCAGCTACCAGCTCAAAATATAACCCCGCTAGATAATAATAAAATCTTTCAACCGACCAAACCAGGGCTAAGCTCTCCTTCTCAGTTTGAGAATATCTCTTCTCGGTAGAAGATAAACTCTTACTTGCAAAAGAGATAATTCTGGGTTCACCATCATCATTGAACTGAAGCAATACTGCTCCCAAAGCTACAGGACGTGCATCAGCAACAACTCAAGTTCTTAATTTTGGATCGAAATACGAGAGATTTGATATTTCGGATAGCAATGCCTTTAATTTGCCAAACGCTTCTTCTTGTTTGCGTTCCCACACAAATTTTGTATCTTTGGTAAGCAATATCCTAAGAGGATGGGTCACATCTGCTAAGTCAGGCAAAAACTCTCCAATATACGTGACTAAGCGTAATTCATCTTTTGATTCCGGAGCCCGGAACTGCTGTATCACTTTTACTTTTTCAGGATCTGCAGAAAAACCATTTGCCGAAAGTACATGTCCCAGAAACATGAGTTTTTTAACTCTAAATACACATTTTGCTTTACTTAAGGTAACATTGTTTTTCTTCCAAATATTTAAGACATCTTTCAATGTTGCATCATGATCTTCGTCACAGCTTCCAAATAAAATATTATCATCGATATAATTAAGGGCGTTTCGACATGTAGAAATCATTCCTTCCATAATTTTTTGAAAAATCTCGGGAGCAGAGTTCATACCAAACATCGATCGTTTATATCTGAACAAACCTTTGTGTGTCGCAAAAGTTGTGATTTCACGACTTGGCCGATCTAGTTCAACTTGGTGGTATGCTGACATCAGGTCGAGTCTGCACAGAAAAAACGAAAACGAAATTCAATTAAAATGTTTATAAGAGAATTGATGTAATAATCAAATTGGTTACCAACTTTCAGCCTGTAAAGAAATTGCTCATATCAATGAACAGAATTGTAGAGCTGAAGTTTTTCTTCATTTGGAAGTCAATTAAAACTTTGAATTGAAATTTAAGAATAACAGTCAATTAATTGTTTAATAGAATTAATTAAACAAATTAATTAAAATTTATCGATATTTTGAGCAAATGAATTAATTCATATAATTAAAAATTATAATTGAATTTGATGGCGTTTACCTACACATTTTTTAATTAAATTAATTAAAAAGATTTAGTGAATTAATTGTTAAAATGAAGAATTATGTATATTAATTAGCTCAATTAAAAAATTAATTGATTCAAAATCCTAGTATTAATTAACTTTCACCCCCGTAATTAAAACTAGGTAAAAACATGTTTTTGTATTTTTTATTAAAATAAAAATAAATAAAAAATAATTTGCAGTTTCGCAGATTTGAACCTATAGCCTGTTGGGAAAATTAACATCCTGTAATACAATTTACGAAAATAGAAGTTTTTTATACATACAATGAATATAATGCTAATAATACAAGGCAGTTTCATTTTTATATACATGTTCATATGTACATGTAAAAATAATGGTAATAATACATAAATAATTTGAATGTCATTTAAAATAAACTATTATGGACAAAACACCAATTCATTTCAAACTTGAGTGACAAATCATGGAGTTTGATTAAACTCATATAAAAAAATTGTTTCCCTACAGTATACAATACATATATATATATATATATATATATATATATATATATATATATATATATATATGTATTGTATATATAATATATATTGTATATATATATATATATATATATATATATATATATATATATATATATATATATATATATATATATATATATATATATTAATTGTATATATTATCTTAAAATTGTTTACATTTTATGTTTAATGTACAAATATTTATTATATAATAATATAATATATAACGAACTTTTTTCTTACAAGATTATATTTATAAATTTTTTTTAATTGAAATATCTCATGTTTGATTGAGGATGCTTTAATGAACTTTTTGTTTGTAGGCAAACCATAAAAAAGAATCTAAATAAAATTATAAAAAATTTCTGATTCATCAGGATATTGTAAAATAAAAACGTAAAATATTTCAAATAGCCAATCAAAAGCAGTCAAAACAGAAACAAATGGATATTTTAAACCATCAAAATATACAAAAATATCATTTGTATTTATAATGTCACCGACAATAAGCAACCTAGGCTGTGTGTTACGGCCCTGTAGTCTTAGTAACTTTAACTTGGTATCTAACTCTTCTACCGTCGCAGCGACGATGGCAAATGACTCTTGAGAATCAATGATACTATATTTTTTTCGATACTTAGCACCATTTTCATCCGTGTTGACTTTTAGTTGTGGTGGGAACAAATTATGGCAATATCACAAAGTTGCAAATACTTTCGACTCTAAAATAGTAGATAACTTTAATAATATCATCCATATGTCTCTATATAACTTTAAAAAATATTGTTACGTTTTTAGACCTTTTCGTAAAAACGCTTTTTACTTATCCTTCAAGGATTCGTTTAATTGCATCAAATTAAAAACACAGACAATTAACTTTAAAAATATAATGCGGCAACACTTTATTTACTACTTTATTAACACGTTTATTTGTACTACTAAACACTTAGCGATGTAAACACGTCTAGATTTAAAATCACACTGATCCCGCTGATTACTGGCAGCGACTTTATATAGCAAAATGACATCGTCTGGTAACTTCGTGAAGCATTTGGTCATGGTTGTTGTTGGTTGTGCTTTACTTAACATGTAGCTATATACGTGTGTTTGTTGATATGACAATGCTGTCTTGTGTGTTTTGTTTATTGTAACTATGTGCGGTTGTATGTATGAGTGTTCTGTGTGTTGCGTAGTTTTGTTTCTTCTTGTGCTATGTCGGTGTGTTTATGTGTATATTTGTGTGTATGTTGCTGTGTATATTTGTGTACATGTTTAGCTTTTATTAACCCGGTACTGCCCAGAACTTTTTTTGTTTTCTATTTTGTTCAAAATCACTATACTTATGTATTTGGCCCTTTCGAGCACGGAAATCAGGTTAATTTTTCAATAAGTTGGTTAATTTTTCCGGAAAACGTGAAAAACTAGCGTTACCATATGGTAATCGTGGGTCGCCTAGGGTACAGGTTTTTTTTAAGACATTATTGTTAAATATCCTTCAATAAAACTGCACATAAAATTTTTTTTACACTTTTTTATTGAAATTAAGGGTAAAGAAATATTTTTTGTGTTTTATATAAATCAATTTTTGGTATGGTAACTTGCAAAACACTTTACGCAAAGCCCAACGTTGCATTTGACACACGCTGTTCTTCCGTTAACTTTGCATCGATCACCAGCACAGTGTCTACGATTTGATGGTACTACAAAATGTCCAATTTGATCGTAACGTATTGTGTGTTCAACTCGACCTGTCTGTTCTGCATATCTGTGGGAGGTCATAGGACCGGGTGTTTTGGCTTTTGTGCCATAATGTTTGCAGTAGTATACTGCTAGCTGTTTCCGGAACTCAAGCTGAGTCATTGTCGGTTGTCCTTTCCGATAGAGCTGCCAAGCATTTTGTATACAGGCATCTATGAGCCAGGTAAAAATGCAAGACCACCACTTCTTTCCTCTATATGCGATGCGATATTGGGATAAATTTTGATCCAATCGATCTACTCCGCACATATATTTGTTATATTCCGTAATTGCAAGGGGACGGGGTACATTTATTTTAGCTCTCCTTTCCTTTGAATAACGCTGTGCCATGGACTTCGGATTTTCGCTGAAGCAAGTAGATAACATGCAGACAACACTATTATCTTTCCACTTTACCAACCGAATATTAGTGCCTTTCATTTCAATCGACTCGGAGTAACCTCTTTCCATTGATTTGAAAGTTTTTTTATGCGCTAGTGGGCAGCTGGCTGGAATACGGTTTTCACGGATTGTTCCCGTAGCATTATATCCGCATGATTTCAAATAGGCCAACAAAGGATAGCTGGTAAACAGATTGTCAAAGTAAAATGAAAATGGTAGCGCTTTCAATTCATCGGAAAAATCGTCGATCATGTTGACTAATGGAGCCGCGCATTTTCCAAACTTAGTTTCATATTCAGCATTGGAGCGAGGATTCTTTCCCTGGTAAACTTCAAAGTTCACTAGATAGCCCGATGGAGTGCAAAGAGACCAAACTTTATATCCAAATCGTAATGGCTTACCTTTAATGAACTGCTTACAACCATGTCTGCCAAAGTAGGCTATCATGCTTTCATCGAACGAAAGATTTTGCTCAGTATGAAAATGTTCTATCATTTTTGCTTTTAAGTGGTCTGTAAGAGGACGCAACTTCCACATTTTGTCGACATTTTCGGCCTCTTTCGAAGGAGCCTTGGAATTGTCTTCGAAGTGAAGACACTGTAAAATCTCCTGAAAACGATTGCGGCGCATGGTATTACTTACAAGATTGTTCCGAATGACTTCATCCTGACTCCACAAATTTCTAAAATTGGAGTGATAATTGAAGCCCGTTACTATTAGTATGCCGATAAATGCACGCAGTTCACCAACTGTTAAATTTGGGTTCGGTTTATTACATTCTGCTGCATATATTGCACTTTGTTCACAAATGTGTGTCAATATTGCATCATCAAAAAACTTTTCAAATTGTTGATGAGGAAGCAGATCGCGGCAATCCTCATAATTTGCAGTTGGAAAAATGGAAACAGAAGATGATGAATCATTCTTTATCCACTGGAATATCGTTTCCTTATTTCCTTGCGGTAAAGCAACATTAGATGGTTTTGGTTGCACTTTTCGTAACCGCTTTCGATCCGGCGATTCCGTACGCTTGGATGTTGTTGGTTGATCCATAATTTTTTCGGATATGTCTTCTAATATAGTAGAGGGTAAATCCTCCTCATGTGGAGCTAACGAATTCAAGATTAAAAAATTAATCCAATTTATAAACTAAAATTCTTTGAAACATGCCTCCAAGTTCATCCTCTTCATCAATGTTTTGTAAACGTCGTCCACTAGCCATTACAAGTTCACAGCCACCTTTTAACTGAGCCGGGCAAACATTATCTGGAATTCCCTCACATTCTTCTTCAGCATCATCTTCGCCAGATATGTTTCCATCTATAGGAGGTTCAATGTAAATGGCAGTTGGTAAATCGGTAAGCTCATAATCATCTTCAGCTTCATCAAGCTCTTGAATATAATCCAGCATTTGTTGTAGTGACAAACCTCTAAAAACCGCAAAGTTTATGAAATAAGAACGAAATAAATATAATAACTATACAAGACATTTGATAAACAGCATAAACATTCGTATGAAACGTGAAACATTAAACCTGTACCCTAGGCGACCCACGATTACCATATGGTAACGCCTTGAAAAAAATGTAAAAACATAATACAAGGGAATTGACTTTTTTAATAAATTGAATCACGTTTCATAGTTTATTTCATTAGCTACTAACTGATATACTTTTTATTAAAATCCGCTGAATACTTATTACTTAAAATGAGTACTTACCGACGTGCCATGGCTCAAAATGGGAAATTTTAACTTTTTTTTTGCAACCACAATTAAAGATGCTATAACTTCAACAACTGAACTTAGAATAACAAATAATACAATTGTTCGCAAGCGACAAGTGCTTTACATAAACTTGAGTGTCTTTCTTTCAGTTCTGTTGTTGCTGTCTAGACGAATTCGTTGAAATATAACGGCACATTTTGCATTACCATATGGTAACCGTGGGTTTTTTCGGGTTAACAACGAATACTTGCGTACAAGATCATTAAGAATAAATCATCATCTCTTAGCATTGATGTTGCTTGGTTTTTCGTTGTTGTTATTTACACTTATATTCGCACAGCCTCGAATGATCTTGTATATTCTCAACGATGTATCCGGAATATTCCATTTCCGTTAATTCAAATATTATCTGCATTGTGTTGACCAGGGTTGTAACATTTTGACAACTAGAGATGATTTGGCAGTGCTGCCAAGTACATATAGCCACATTGTCGTTATATTTGAATCTATTTTTAAACTTTGTAACAATATTATAATAGTTACTTTCAATGAGCTCAACTTGTGTTAACTTTTTTGAAATTAGCGAACACGAAATTTTGGTTTTTAGAATAAACATTATTTCAGGAGCAAAGTAGTGCCAGCGTTCTTTTAAATTTTTGGCCATCGGATATTTAAGACCAAAATCCACATCAATCTAATAGTAAATAGATTAAAAGAAACAGTTTTTATTCCATTTGCTAAGTTGACATGTGCATCGAAGATGTACCTACCAGAAGATGACCTGAAGGTTTTGCGTACTCCGGCCATGCATTGAATACTTCAGCTGTGTTTTTAGAGCTAGAAATCTGTTGAAAACGTAGAGGAGCTCATTTTTGCCAATATATCGAATTCATCCTTTATTATTGTAGAAGATCTCAGGCAATCAAGGTATGCTACATAGTTACCTTCAGTTTGTATTATAATAACAAATAGGTACACATATTAAAAAGTTCCCAAGTACATATGTGTATAATATATTTACATATACATAGAATGCAATGGAATATTTTTTAAAAAGTACTCACCTGGAAAATTTTCTTTTACTTCGCTCTCATTTAATTTCAAAACGCTTTTTGAAATCCTTTTGCAGTTTGCAATCTTGTTATATATTTTTATATAACATTTTTACCTCTTTTTCCATTAGTATAAAACTCCTTTAAGAAGAAATAGATTTTACATACATATGCTTGATTAATACAATTTAATAGACTACTTACCAACTTCTCGGTGGGGAAAATGGTACAAATTTGTTGTTCGAGTTCTGAACATTGAGATAATGAACATGGCATATTATTTACTTCAATATAGTTTGTAATGGTATTTACAAGTAAGTTACGTTGTTCTTCATATAGTGTTTTATTATTCTGATAAAATTTTAGAATTTCTTTGCCATTAGATGTATTGGATAAAATATCCATTACAATTGGTATTTTGCTTTTTTCTATATTAGACACGTAGTGACTTGATGTTCCTGGTTAATTCGTAAAGAGTATTCCTCGATACAACGTGCTTTTTAAGATGACTAAAAAATATATCAGGATTCTCAAAATAGTTATTGCACAAAAAGCATTTGAAATTAATTTTTTTATAAAACAAAAAACTACCTCAATGTATAAGCACAGTAGTATATAGGCACCGTTATAATAACGATTAAGAAAAAAATAAACAAGAATATGTTTGAGCACCGGTTTAAGTTTGCTCAACGAACTCACTTTCAAGACTAAAATACAATATTTGTTTTCTTATGATCAGTGCTATAATGGCGTAATAAAACCAGGTGGCAGCGTAAGGGCTACAAGTGGAACAATACAACAACATAGGTGTTTTTGTTTGTGTAATAAAGTTGAGATTGTCAAAACAATGAGTTAAGTCTGCTTTTACACACATCAGTTTTTCTTGAAGCAAGTCTGAGTTTATGGGAGAGAGAGGAAAGAAGCAAGAAGAGGGGTACATACTTGATTGTACCGGAAAGTTACTTCGATTCTTTTTTGTTATTTTATTCTCATTAATGGCGTCATATTAAGAAATTGAACACAGACTGTCTGTGTGTAAACAAACGGGCAGTTTTAAAAGAGAACTGTAGAGAACTGCTTCAAGAAAAACTGATGTGTGTAAAAGCAGACTAAGATATAAATGTCAAAAGCGTAAGAAAAAGAAGCATTTAAGAAATAAAATATCTTGCATCACGCCAACATACAAAAGTGAAGAAAAAGTAAAAAAAAAGATTTAATCAAAACACAATATTTTCTTGTGACCTGAAATCGGATATGGGTCTATGTATGGGTCTATATATGATATAAGTGATCACTGCATATAAGCAAACGCTTTGTGAATTGCTTTTGGCACAAGCTGCTCCACTTTTCCATTATTATGGAGCACTTATGTAGGCACACGAAAAAATTAGCCGCCATTACCAGGCATATATTTTTTTTGCACAGCTCACAAAAAGGCATATTTTTATAAAATTTGATAATTAATTTTGACCAATTTAAGAAAAAATATATAATTCCACTATGAAATGCAATATATTTGCAATATTAAACGAATTTGTTCCATATATATTGAAAACACTTATAAAAATAAATTTTGAAAATAACAGAAAAAACGACTGTAGCAAACATAAAACACCTTTTATCGTGTTTAACTAGTTTGTTATCTAGATTGTTATTATTATTATTTTTATTATTAGTATTTTCTTTTAGTTCACTTTTTTCACAACAATAATTTAATATATTGAATAAACAGTTTTTATTCATCTATCAGCTCTGAACATAAATATAATTACGCCGTGCTTTGACAGTTTAAACTCACAACAAACAAAAATTCAATAGAAGCAAAAAATTGTTTACATTCCTAACGATGCCACCTGGTTTAGTACGCCCTTAGTGCTATCATGGTACAATTATCAGGATGCAAACCAGGTGAGAAAAAGGCTAAAAACGCCAAACCTTTTTTGTTGACCAATTTCGATCTTTGTGATTTTCCCGAAATGATTTCAACCAATAATGTCGCTATGTACGGAGGGCTTTGTGCTCTCGCCACATTCGATCGCCAGGAACTGCTAAAAATGTAATCTCCTCAAGCTCATTTAAGCTATTCCTAGAGTTGGAACCACAACTGAGAGATATTGTCTTTAAGTTCTATGAATCCAAATATGCTTCATGTCTTAAGTTACTCGATGAGATACGTGACAACTTGCTGCTTGATATGCGTATTGCCCCACATGTAAATAATTTGTATACAAAGATTAGATATCGTGCACTGATTCAGGACTTTAGTCCCTATCTATCTGCCGACATGCGTAAAATGGCCACCGCCTTCAATCGTACTGTTGAGGCTTTGGAGAACGAGGTGATGCTGTTGATTTTAGGAGCTATTTCCATGAGCAAGAAATATTCAAAGACGTTCTCGCATGTTGGTTTTAATGGTTTTAAGAGCAGCCATACTCAAAAGTAATATACACGTTATGGTTGGTAAAGCATTCATAATTAGCTAATAATATTTATTAAAAGAAATTTGTAATTTTAGAGCATACCACGTGAATCAGGAAACCATGTCACCGACTTGTGCGTAGCGGCTGGTTCAAGTGCTCCTACAACAGCTAGAATTTAACGATATTTATATGTTCTTCGTTCGCTTCTACTTAAAGATCCTGAGGATATTGTTTGAAAACATTTTCATTAAATATTTGCATACAAATTTATTTTCATTGTGAATTCTAACTAGCAATTTAAAACAAAAAATCCCATTTTTGAAGAAAAAGAAAATCATTTGCATTTTAGTGTCTTTGGAAAATAGGTCTTCTAAATTAGTAAGTCTGATATCATTTGAAGTCTTCACTTTGTTTGCGGATGTGTTCATGCTTTGAAATAATATGTATGTATATATTTTATCATTTTTTTATGCAAAAATTCAGCTACTTTGTGAAAGGTACGATTGTTAAACTATTATTTTAAAAATTTCAAACAACCAAAACAGTCAGTAAAAAGAAAACATAAAATTGTGGCGAATTTAACAAATTTTGACAATCTGTTCACTATCACCTGTGCTGATGCATATACATGTTTATTGTACCATGAGTGCTATCTAGCATTCATCAATGTATACTACATGCAGCGTTACCAAATGTGCAGATTTATCTGTTTTTTGCAGTTCTTCTAAATGCAAAACAGGCTTCCAGGTTTTTACTCAAAAAAACTGTTTATTTTAAATCAGCAGTTTGAGGATATTTTCTCAAATTAATTTAAATAATACCAAAACAGGAAATAATTTACATATTCGTACTCTATCTCGAATTTGCGAACCAAAGACTTAAAAAAAAGAAATAATTTGCTAATTTTGTCAACGGGCTTAAGTTCGAATCTGCAAGACTGCAAATCATTTTTTATTATTTTATTAATAATTGAATTTGTTCAAATTCTATTTATTATTTATATTAAGATTGGAATATTAAGAATATTTTCAATAATCCTCAAACCAGCAGAACGGATCAGTACTGGTTTCGAGGCCGCTACGCCATCTCATCAGCTTTCTTTGTTCAATTTTCCCACTTTTGCAAGTGGTGCTAGTTAGTAGGAATATCAACTATTTAACCAATAATATGAGAAGTTCCCACATTCATATTTTTAAGTTATTACCTTTTTGGTTAGTACAAAATTCCCCAACCCTGATGATTAATATTCCATGTATCTCCTCCGCTTTTTCCAGAGCCATCGGCTGCAGATAGCTAAAGCTTCTTTGTTATTTATGTTCAAGTAATTGAATTTAGTTGTCAATTTACAATGAACAAGTGCGCGAATTACGTTTCAGTGAAACACAATGTTCTCTAATGTTTACTACTCATTTATTGAAATGAATCTTATGACTGCTTTATAAAATGCAACTTAGCGTGTATTTATAGGAGTAATATGTAAGTCTTACCTCTGGTTTCATCCCTAGTTCAGTAAATTGTGTTTATGATATTTAGTTTTGTTTCTTTTTTTTGTTTAGGATTTACATATGTGTTAATACTTATCATTTGTTTGGTAATATTTATTGTATTTGTTTAGCTACTTATGTTTATCATTTATTATTATTTACTTAGGTCTACGGATTAGTTTTATCTGCGAAAACTATTTAAATTACTTAGGTCTTGACAGTTTTGTTTGCTTTTTTTTTTTTTGGTTTTTAGGAGTAGGACCAGCACTCAGGGGATGTCCCCTATATATGCAATGCAATGCGCTGGAACTGAAAACGAGGGGATAGTATTAAGGGGACAGATTAGGAAAGATGAGAAGATAGACAGTTTTTTTTAGCTATTTCAACCTTTTACATCGCCGGCTAATTTTTGCTACAGGGCCGACGAAGGTGGGTGCTGTTACTCTGTTTTTTAGTATATGATTGGTCAGTCGCTGCCAGTAATTGTCCAGTGATCAGTACTATGCCTTCATCACTGAAAACAGGCTGGCAACAACTAACACAACCACGCACTAATGCTGATCAGAAGAATTCAACACAATATTTCATGACTCAGCGGGGGCTCGAACTCAGGACTCTCCGCTTCATAGTCTCGTGTTCTACTACTTCAGCCAACAGCACCACACAATTATGTCTAATTATAATACTACTAATAATAAGGATGTAACTCCTCCATCCCTTGATAAAAATTCTCCCGAATTTTGTTTTTTATATAACCTCAGTAATATTTGTTATACTTAGAAAAAAAATATTGGTGTACATATATTGTTTTCATCCTTATTTTAATCCATACTTCTGTTTTATACTTGCCAACTATACTTGCAAAGTCTTCTATTTTAGGCTCATTTGTTATTTTCATTTTATTGACAACAGTAAAATATGTTTTATTAATTCTTATAATTACAATTACGATAACTATTATATCAATTAAAAGTGATACATTTATTCCATATGAAATATTTTTATGAAATTTAAGTTCTTTTACTTTCCTAATATTTTCAAAATTGTTTATTTCTATTGGCTTGAAGAGTGCTGGTACATTGTCCGATTGTGGTGCGTCATTACCTGGGTAAAAATATTTATATTGAACAATTGTTTTCTGATTTTGAAATGTTTGGTTAGTTATTTCAATTTTACAATTGTAGAACATCAGAATATAGTTTTTATTCATTCTAATCTTTCTACTGTCACAGTCCTGTATAATTTCCAAGTTGTTAGCATTTCTTACTAATATCATATCATCTTCAAATGCTTCGATTTCAGTTTTATTATTATACTTAAAATTACAAGTATTTGACAAAGTACAGTGCCTACTATTTTTAAAATTTTTAAGGTAGACATTTTCTTCATAATCTAAGACATTATTTCCAATTTCAATAACATAGCCGTCTGGCTCGTTAATTTCCATGTAATTTTTGTTAGGGAGAGCTAATATCATTTTCAAATCAGTTTCAACATAATTAATTGGAATTTTTATTGCAAGAACTAGTATTCCATCTTTGTACTTTAAAATATCAATTTAGATAAATTTTAATTTAAAAATTTATCTATTTCTTCAGATGTTAGTATACCTGGGTGAAATATATGGTTTTTAGCAGATACTATATTTTCTTGAATATGTTCAATTTTCCTTTCTGGTATAATAGTTTAAACATTTGGTCAGCATACAAAAGTCTTTGAACTATTTCGTTGTGTCTGTTTTCAAAATTGGCTAATGTTTTTTTTATATTTTCCGTCATCTTCAATAGCCAATTTTAGTGTTTGAATTGATTCATTAAAATGCGTATTTATATATATTTGCTTATTCACAGTTGCTATAATATTGTGACTATTTTTATACATTACATTAAGATGTTCGAAAATTTTCTGCCGATGATCATCATCCATAACCCCAGTCAACCATTTTTGGACATGACCTACGAAGTTAAACAGTCCTCATTTCTTTCTAAGCTCTAAAGGGATTATCGATTTCAGTTTTGATTTTATTGTTTTTATTTCTGTTTCAACTATCTCTCTATTATGTAAGTCTAAGTTTTTGATATTATTCTCATGTTCATTTACAATTTGATTCAATTCTTTGGTATCAATTATATGTAAGATTGTGGAAGTCTACCACTTCAACTTTTCTTAACTTAATTTGTGCGTATCCTGATTCTTCGGTGATGGGATTAATTTGCAATATTCCCAGTGCCTTGGTTGTCAGCACTATCATCATTATTATGATCGTCCAGATCTGTAAATTTAGATGGTCTTTTTATATATGTTAAGTGAACATTTTTTAAATTTCGCTTAATAAATTTTGGTTGTTCCTTATGCCTTAAGCTCTTGTAATTTTTTATGAATCCCTTTTTCCTTCTCTCAGTATAAGACTCCCTACTGTGGTTAAGTTTTTGAACAATATAATTTTTTTAATTTTTCAATCTACTTTTGATAAGTTCGTGATCAATGGAACTGTTTATAACGTCAAAGGGAGTACAATTTATAGTGCTATGAACCGTGTTATTGTAAAACTTAATGGCTTTTGTCATTTGAGTAATTATTGGCAATTTTTCTTCTAAGTTAAGTATTCTAATTTTTTCAGTCAAAGTGTTATTAAGTCGTTCAATATCAGAATTCCCGGTATGACTATTTGGCTTAGTGGCATGAAATTCGATTCCTTCTTGTGTCAAAAAGTCCCTCACGTTTTTTGAGTTAAATTCATTATCAAAAACAAATTTTTTAATTGGTCCTTTTATTGCTAAAAACTCATTTAATTTGCTTATAATCATTTGATTGTTCCTATCTGGCAAATGAAAGCCTACATGTTTCGAAAATTTGTCAATAAAAATTATAAATGAGTATCAACGTGAACGTGATTTCATTAAATGCAGTTGGCGTTTCCGTGAAGTTAAACTTTGGTTTGGTTGGATTTCGGTCATATTTTCCTCCGGAGCATATGTCGCAATTATTTACAATCTCATGTATCTTAATTTTGTCGAGGGTGATAGATTTTATGTTTCATTCCTTCATAAGTCGGAATAATTCCTGCATGACCTACCTCATTTTTATGAAAAAACGATATCTGTTTCTTGAGTTCATTTTCGTTTTCAATATCCATCGCAAAGTAGCTACATTTTAACAAAAGAAATTTTTTCAATACTTTAATCCATTAAAATTTGTTGCAATTTGTGGTTATAGTGATCGTCGAGTTCCGAAAATATTCCAACTTTACCTTTATCAATATGTCTTCGGACAAGCTTTATAGCATTATCAGACTCAAGGTCATTTTTATAAATAAACATTTTCTTCTTATTAAACATGATTGTCACTTCGATATCCTTATTTTCTTTTAAAATTATTTGGTATTTAAAGCTATTTACAATTGTATCGAGAATCGGAATATGGTCATTATCATTTTCTGCTTGTGAGTGAACAGTTTCACCGTTCTCTGATTGATCGTAATTAGAAATACTTAAGTTTTCAGTTATATATTCATCTTGAGAATGGCCAGTGTGAACCGCCAGAGAGGCCCGCCTACATTTACATCCTTGGTACTAAATATTTATTTTAAGGTGGTTCCCAAGTTTTAGGAATCAAATGTATTTATTTCATATTTTTCACAATTAATTCGGCTGAGAAAGTCAGCTATTTTATTTTCCTTCCCTGATATATAATCTTTGGGTCTCTTATGTTAACTTTTGCCTTTTTCTTCAAATATATTATCATAGAGTAAGCTATTTTGGAGTAGTCTTTTATAAATTTCCGATAAAATCCTGTGATTCCTAAAAATGATTTCAACTTCAACTTTTTTAGGATTTGGTTTTACACCTTCTGATGTAAGAACATGGCCCAAAAATTCAGTTTCATTACTTAAAAAATTGCATTTATCGATTTGAATTTTAAGTCCTGCTTTTTTAGTGTTTGAAATATTAAGTTTATGCTTTTTATGTTCAACTAATGATGTACTAAATATTAATATATCGTGCATGTATACGACACAGATCTTATTTATATATTGACGAAGAACAGAATTCATAAGACGCTGATAAGTCGATGGAGCATTTTTAAGTCCAAAAGGCATTCTTATAAATTCATAGTGTCCAAAAGGTGTGGAGAATGCTGTTTTTTCTATGTCTTTTTCATGCATCAAAATTTGATGAAAACCTTTTGCAATGTCAATACTTGAAAAATATTGTGCTTTTCCTAACTTGTCCAGAATTCCATCTATGTTAGGAATTGGAAACTTATCGTTTACTGTATTCACATTTAATCTTCTGTAATCGATAACAATTCGCCACTTTTGATTGCCTGAATCGTCGATCTTCTTTGGAACTACCCATAAAGGACTATTGTATGGTGAGTTGCTTTCTCTAATTATATTTCCGTCTAACATCTGTTTTACTTGTTTTTGAATATCAATTTCATGTATTTTTGGATATCTATAAATTTTTTAATATATTGGTGGATCTGTTGTTGTCGTTATTTCATGTTTAATTTTATGGGTTGCAGAAAGCTTATCCCCTTCTTTATAAAATAACAGCCTTATGCAAAAAAACTTAACACAGACTGGTAAACCAATGTTAAGCAAAATTCCTTAAAGTATCATGCAAAAACGGTTGTTAGCTTAACACACGTGTTGTAAACCGATGTTAACATCAAATAATTTGAAGTAGCTACTCATGTACTTTAAAGCGGTGTTAAATTTTTTTTTTGCAACTGTTTTCTGAAAACTTTTATTCATTTTTGTGTATTTTTACATTAAAAATGGATACATTAAATTTAATGAACAGAATCGGTAAAATTATTTATTTCGATGTGAAAATTTTATTCAATGTGTAATTTTTATTTAGAACGTATAAACCAAATAGCGGGCTATTATCGGGCACGTACTTATAAAAGAGAAGTACCGTTTTAGCAAGGAAACAGTGAGGAAAATTGTAACATTGGTAAAACAAGATATTGAAGTAGACAGCTGAGGATGTGGAACATCATCAAAATACAATTTTGGTAGCCATCCACTGATTTTTGAGCTGTGTAATTGTGCGTTGACTCTCGACACATTAACTGTTGAAGCTAAAAAATTTAAGAAATTTAAAAAACGGAAATGATCATGTGGTTGTATATGTATATATATATATATATATATATATATATATATATATATATATATATATATATACATATATATATATATATATATATATGTATATATTTATATATATATATATATATATATATATATATATATATATATATATGTATATATATATATATATATATATATATATATATATATATATGTACATATATGTGATGTGCATAACTTTCTGCCACTTCCACCCATGCTTTTTTCTTTGAATGGTTGGTATTGTTGTCCGTATTTTTGTTTTCAATTACTTTTACCTTCTTTCTTATGAGTTCCTTAAGCAGCATCTATGACGGTAAATACCATTCAAAGTATTAACACACATAATGTAAAAACAATAAAATTAATAGTGATGTACCTGCAATAAACACAAGTAAAGAATGGTTGTTTTTTATATAATCGGTTTAAACCCTTAACAAAAAATGGCGTATTTATTATTTTGCACTATTATAAATATGTTTAGTTTATGTTTTTTCTGTAGTATGTATATTATTTTGCATATAAAAAATTAAAACGTTATTTTATGTTAAAAATATACAAAACGTTGTTAAAACATCCGACTATCAGGATGAATTAGTACTCACTATTTTGTATCGTTAACTACAAAGAGACAAGAGAGAATGATGACGTTGCCAGTATCAACAAGTAAAATTATTTGAAGTATGCAATAGTTAACGCACTGTTTTTGCATATAATTTTTTAGCATAGGTATGTTAGCCTTAAAGTAGCTATTAACTAACGTGAACTTTAAACATCAATTAAGATTTTTTTGCATAAGACCGTAAGTCGTTATAACTGTGCAATAACTTTGTGAGCAATTGGTGTTCTTCGGAACTTACATGTGACAAATCCATGTGTTTTAAGTTACTGTACTCAAGTGAACAAATTTCTTGACTATTGTTTGGATTGTAGTATACAAACGGTATATTTTTACCTAAAATGGTAATGAATCTATTCTCCACATCAATCTTAGCTTTAAGAGCAATGAGAAAATGTTGACCAATTATGGCTGAATAATTTTTACTATTAATTTATAACCTTCCAAGAGAAGGTACCTGAGATATTGAATTCTCTAGGTATAGGGGTAATAATTTTATGTGTCACTTGATCCGTTTATAGTTCTGTACCAAATTGGTTTGTCAGTTTTTTGAATGGGAAATGAATCCTTAAGAGCATTTGGCTTAATTATACTTGTTTCGGAGCCGGTATCTACATATGTGACATTTGAGTTTTTGATCACCAATTGTTACAACTACTATGGGTAACTTTGTAATGGAGGTGCTGTACAAAAATTTACGTCTTCTTCTTTTTTTTAAATTTCCGATATCCATCGGGTCTGGTTCTTGACTATAGTAATTTGCTTGGCGTTGCTGTCCACTGTTGTAATAATTTCTGCTTTGATAACTTTTTGTCGGGTTTGAAAAAACTTTAGATGTTGATTGTTAAATGGAATTTCTATTGTTATTTATGCCCTGTCCGTAATGTTTATAATTTAGGTCTTTCTGTTGAAAATTATTGCTTCTCAAAAAATTATTTGATTTATTTTGAAGGCCATGTCTTGGATCAAAGTTTTCCTGGCTATTAGGATATTTAAAGTTATTATTTGGCGTCGGCTTGTGGAAAATGTAATTTTGCTTCTTATTATATTTTATATTACTTTTATGGTTAAATGCAATCGCTCTAGTATCATCTAATAATTTAAGCTTTGTGTATTTCATAACTATGTCGATAAAGGTTTCGTGTTCTCCTATATGTGCTCGTATAGGTCCATCTATTTTTTCTAATAAAATGTCTACTAAATCCCTATCGACGTTTTCTGGTTTGTATATACTAGGCTTAACCGTAATAATGTCGGAAAAAGGAAGAGGAGAAATAAATTTTGTGATTTTATTGAAATATTATTGAGTTTCCTTTACAACGGTATATTTGTTTATAACAATAACTCCATTATATTGGCGAAATTAGTTTTTTGCCTCTACTGAAAACTTGTAAATTTTGAGTTGTGTTACTTTTGATGAACAGAACACTCAAAAATAAATACAATAAAACTCTATACCAAGTGTGCCCAAAAGTTCCTTATGGAAGAGTAAACACCAATACATTGAGATAAAAACTAATTTTTAATCAATATTTCTTGTTGTAAAAACAAATGCATACAAAGCGATATTATACCCTAAACCAGTGATGTCAGCCTCATACACAATTGTGGAAGCAAAACTCACATGTACGCTTACGCTCTTTTATTTTGAGAGCGTAAAATATAATTGTTTACTGAAGAACACACTCATTCAGCGGGAAGTATCGCAAGTCCTGTTTTGAGGCCTCTAAACCAGGGATTTCCAAAAAATTTTTGGTTGTGGAGTAGTGAGTACCAGAGAGTAAAAAATATGAGAGAATACATTCATTACAGCCGAAATAAAATGTTAGTAATATATTTTATAAGTTGTATAACACAAAGGTATAAAATTAAAAATTTTTTGTGTTGATAAAAAATTTGTAGCAATTCTTTACCAATTCAATGTCGCTGATTTTAAAACTGCACTTTTTTTTAAAGAATTTTATGTCTTTAAAATTCATAAAAAATAAATATTGCACTCAAATCACAGTTGATAGAAAAAAATTGCAGTTTTAAAATCAGCGACATGAATTGGTAAAGAACTGCTACAAATTTTCTATCAACACAAAAAATGTTTAATTTTGTTCCCTTGTGTTATACAACTTATAAAATAAAATCTTCTAAATTTATACTCTTATGGAAGTTTCGTAATAGTAGAATGCTTTTCAAATGGGATGAACTTAATTTATTACGTTGCTTGGAACAAATAAATTTTAAATCCGAAAAAATTTGTTCGTATAGGTAAGTGGTGCCGAATAAAGAGAGGCACTTAAATGAATTTTTTTTAGTTCAGGATGGAACTCGCCATCCAAATCTTTCCAGAACTCTACAATATTATTTTCGTCTGGAGCATTTACTTCGCTTCGTAGTATCATTAGTTCTGATTGAATATCAAATTCATAGTTGCTTACATCGCAACGAAAATGGTTTTCGAAAAGTTCTAATAGCGGTTGTAAAATTACAGAATCTTGAAACCTGTTTTGAAAATTATTGAAAAGTGTTTCAAATATTTCGGCATATTAATATCTTTTGTCGATTTCGAGATTTCTATAAACAAGTGAAGTTTTTGGAAAAATCACCAGTTTTAATTTGGGAAAAAATTAGAAAAAGTTTTGTTTTAAAATTGTGAATGATGTAGTGGTATACACAATATTTTTTGAGTGTAAGCTGAAACAAAATAATATAGCATCCGCTAGACATGTACATTTGTCGAAGTCACATCGACGACTGAATTGAAGAGTATAAAAATATGTGTTAGTAGTGGTGTACACAATTGTGCAAAGAAATGGAAACCCCTGCTCTAAACAGAAATAATATATTTATATAAATATATATATACAATACATATAAGAGGTTTGAAATAAGTTGGATCCACTGTATGTAGGTACATCTTTTCGAAAATTTCTTAAAGTAGCTTTTAAATTAATTCATAAGTAAGACTTTTTGTAAAAATTTTTTCTCTTACCAAATTTTCAGCTTAAAAATGGAGAAATATTTTAAAATTAAATATCTGAGCACTTGGTAATTTTCGAAACCATTTTTTAAAACTTATAAAATTAAAAGATATTATTGGTAAATAAAAGGATACTCTTAGAAAAGGCCACTAGTTAGGCCTCGCAACCGCACATTTCTCCCGCTGGGAATGTAAGAGATAAGAGTGATCTCACCAACACAATCATATTTGACATCACTGCCCAAAACAAAAACAAAGTCTTCACTGATGATCGCTGTCGTCAATGTTTACCAGCATACCTTACGAAAGTGTTGTTGTTTTCCACTTGCTTTTATACAATGAAGAACAACAATAAAATAATAATAAGACAGTGATGTCAGTCTCATACACAATTGTAGAAGCAAAATTCACATGTACGCTTACGCTCTTTTATTGGGCACTCTTGCTCTATACAACTGTTTAAAACAGGGCTCCTCAGCCATTACACTCAGGGAACGAGTGCCAATCGGATTTTTTACACGTATTCACATACGCAACACGAACAGTAACGAAATTCACATCAATGAGAGAAGAGAAAATAAAAATTTTATTCATAGACAACAACAAATGCATGACTAAATTTTCAACCCGCGTTGCCATCGTTCGATTATTTTTATTCTTGGATGGATGAATTTATATATATTATGATTTTTAGTAATTTTGTATGATACAAAAATGGTTTTATAATATTTTATATCTCCATTGGAAGATAGTATTATCTATAATAGAATATTTTAATATAAGCCTTATGAAAAATTTCTACAGAGTAACTTTTTTTTTTAAATCGAAAGAAATGTTATTTACTCAGTTGCACGAGTATTTTAAAATTTTTGGTACATTATTTTTACACCATTTACAGTTTTATTTCCGAATTTTCTTATCATATTTTAGAAAATTCTATTTATTTATATTTCATAATTTCCCAAATATGTATATACAGTGGCTCATAGTTTATTTTATGCAGCAAAACTAAAAATATATTAAAAATAAAAATCTTTTCCAATCTTTAAAGTACCTAATATTGCGTCTGTGTCAATCAAAAAGTTAATTTTTCACACTTTATTAATTCATCTATGTCTATTTCTTTTCTATAACATTTTATTTTTAATAATGTTTCCAAATGACTGTCAGTAAGTGCGTTTCTGTATTTACTTTTTATATACGACATGGCCGAAAATGTGGATTCGCACATGTATGTGGTAGAAAACATTGAGTACAGGTATAAAATTTGATCTCTGCATCCTCCGTATTTAATTGGACATATGTTTTTCCAAAAATCGAGTCCTTTTTGTATTGCGATTGTTATATCAGACCGCATTGCAGATAGTTCGAGCTGGATATTTTCTGGAACATTTTGCATGGAACAAGTCATTGGGTCGTTATACATGTCTATGGCCCAATTTAGTTGCAATATGTCCTGAAATCATTTTTCAAAATTTTCCAATAATTCATTAAGTTTTTCGTGATATATTTTCAATTTATCATCGGCCGGAACATTTTGACATATTTCGTAAAGATTTTTAAAATTTGACAAATCTCGTGCTGCCAATTGTTCCCGCAGAATTTTGAGCTTTCTGAAAATTCCTTGATTGCGAATAACAAATCCCAAATATATTTATTATTTCCTTGAAGGACTAGATTTAAGTTATTAATTAAAAGAAGAACGTCCGATAGGAATGCCAGATCAGACAAGAAATCGGGGTTTGTAATTGCGTCCAATAATTCTATATCTTTGGCTTTTGTTTGAGATCTTAAAAATTGCGCTATTTCATTCCTAAGGCAAAAAAGTCTTTCCAGGCATTTTCCGCGACTTAGCCACCGTACGTCGGTAAATAGCAAAATATCTTTATATTGCGCTTCTATTTCTTTCAGGAAGGCTATAAGTTTTCGGTGGCTAAGAGCATTATGCCCCCCTCTTAAACGGTTTATAATTTTTACAGCCATTTTCATTGAATTGGTTAAACCTATATTTTTGGCGAACAAGGCCTGTTGGTGTATAACGCAATGGAATGATACAATTTTTATTCCAGCGTGATTTAGTTTACCGATTAAACCATTTTTTGCACCAACCATAACTGCCGCGCCATCTGTGCATATTGCAGACAGTTTATTTTTATCTATTAAAGACAACACATTCTCCTCAAATGATGAATATATAGCTTCCCCTGTGACATTACCATCAAAGGAATGAAGCTTTAAAATTTCCTCAAATGAGTTGAACGTGTTGTCTGTGGTTCTAATGCAAATTATCATTTGACTGGTGTCAGAAATATCAACACTTTCGTCCAAACAAATAGAGATAAATTTTGCAACATTTATTCTTTTTAAAGTTTCATTTTTAATATAAACCCCAATGTCCTCAGTTCTTCTCATTATAGTAGAGCCAGATAATGGTACTTCATTTATAATGTTATACATAATTTGGCCAGTTTCACCAAATAAAGGCATTATAGATTGACATAAATCCTTAAAAAGTTCTCCGTCTTCAAAAGAACGCCCTTTTATTGCTAATCCTAATGCAACTATACATATATGATGCTTTAATAT